>OY293303.1:95427946-95755020 GCA_958502075.1 Orchestes rusci
GTAGGGTTTTGACAAAATACTCCTGATACAGGGATGAAGCTGGTATGTTGAGCTGATGGATGGTTCTACGTATTTTTTCAATATCTTCTGGAGTCAACATGATGATGGTGATGATAAATCTCCCAGACTGCTTTCAGGATGAGAAGTGAGATTGCGCTTATAATGTAGTACAGCGACTCAATAATTGAAGTTGATTTTTTTTTTTTTTTTTTTCATGGGATCCGGCCCAAGGGTGGAGAATCTGAAACCAGACACCCTATGATCCGAGACCATAGGGTAGTGTGGGGTTCGCCCACTAAACTCCACCCACGCATTAGAACGTCAGGGATAATCCCTTTAGTGTTCCAATCTTCTTACAGTTTATTGACTCTTTGGTACCGGGTTACCTTCCGAAGGCATCTCTATCATGGGTAGGAGCGCCAAAAACCGGTCCTACCCATGTGTCGCATCTAAAGGCTACGAAATAAAAAGAAAAAGAAAATAAAAATACGAGCAAGCTGGAAGCCTCTACCAGCAGTTAATCGCGTACGAGACGGATTTCGTCCTAACTTAGGTCTAGCGCCTTGGTGCGTTTTTTATCTCTGATTGTGCGGTCGCCCTAGCTAGTGCATCTCCCAGGTAAAAGTAATTGAAGTTGAACAACAACTCCAATCATTTTTATATTGATCCGTGGTGGTGGTGGGGTTAGCAGTGGTGGTGGGTGATGATGTTGGTGAACAATTGGAGGTGGGGGTAGTTACATTTTTCCATATACTATAGCCATATGTTTGGTTTTGAAAAATCACCTTTACTTTGTATTCCTTTGCATTTTGGGGTAATGCAACAATAAATATATCATCATTGTAATCTACTTGCGATTTCATATTTAGCCAAGTGTCATTGGTTCTATTGAAACAAATGTGCATCCCTACAACATCGTGGGGTTGATGTACATAGAAAGTATTATTGAAAATCGCAGTAAGAAGAATAGAATTTGATGTTAACATCATCATGATCAATGTTCAACTAAAACACAAATAGTATTTTCAACTCTCTATTAAACAACGAGTTTCAATCCATTCATGAAGAATGATACAATTGCGTAGGCTACACATATAAAAATTATTCGATAGATGACCAAAACAGGTTGGAACGTCTTTTTCAAATACAGGTGGATGTTGCCAATGGTCATCAATGTCCTCGACGTTGATGATTTTGGGGGTATGCGCTGTTGTAGAGTCCTGCAGAATGTTTTCCAGAAAATTCTTTTGTTGTTGACCTCGAACGTAGACTTTATCCACAGAACATATATGTGATATGATGATTGGAAGGAGGTCTTCATAGTTGATATATCCAAATGAAAACGGGATTCCATGTTGTTTCATGGTTGCTCTGGATGTTCTTTGTTTGTCCCATAAACGTAACGATCGATATGAAACATTTGGTTTGAATATGTAATGGCTAGTTTGGATCCCGTTCGTGGCTGCCAACTCTTTGATGATGAATTCGTGAGACAGACTGAATCCTTGAAAATCCATTGCAATCATCTTCATGATGGACTGGTTCTGTAAAAAATAAATACATTTAAAATGCGATTGATCCTAGTTGAAAATAATACTAACTTTGTTTTTTACATAGCAACTATCTTAAAACTTGGGGTGTACTTCATATCGCAAATCTGCGTAATCGATCTTAAAATTATCGCATATTTATGAGGTTGAAATTGATGCACATTTCTTTTGATAGATACAGAAGTACGCTTGGGTAGAAAAACGATATGATCCTCCAACTCTACTCGCGGCACTTCCCCATATTTAGAAAGAACAATATTTAATCCCACAATTGGATACTTTACATCACGAGTTAATTCAATTAATTTTATGGATGTCTTATCCACATAAGAGGTGGTTGCGTTGATTTCTGCCAGATCCATTTCTAGAAAGAAAAAATAAAATCAAATACATTCTCTAGTTTGATTATGGGGGGCGCTTACCTGTTGTTGCTGCTGACGCTAATGAATGCGAACTGAAATTCTTCTTTAACGCGCCGTCAGTGGTAAATTAATAAATCTCCTCACCTCTCTTTTCCCACTTATTTTCTCAACGAATGTGCACGAACATCTGCTTAATCTGGTCAGAACGTGTATAATCGAGCTCAACCCAATGGGTTATCAAAAACGAGTCACTACAATTCAACATTAATTTTTTCCGGAGTACGCAGATGTATGGAGGCTATTTTATTTTTGGATTTGGCTAAGACCACTATTTACAATTTTCACTATGGTTACATGAAAAATCGTTTTGCAAACTGTACCATTCTTAACACTGATACAGTTGAATTATCTTGATAAAATAGCTTCAAAAGATGAAGTATGTCATTCAATTTCGCTAGAAAATATTATAGATGATCCAAGGATAATTGGATCTATCTGTAAAAGAAACGCTCTACTCATCCATAATTGGAACGATCATAGTTTTGAATGTAGGGGATATTGTCTTTGTGTAGAGCATTATGTACTTGAAGATTTTAATATGAATATTTGTAGAAATTGTAGTTTCGGGTTTATAAAATTTCTGAATAATAGATTTAAGATAGTTGATAAGCATTATCATAACGTTGTGATTGTTCGCCAACTCAAGATACGTGTATAAAGAGATAAGAAATTTTGGAGCGAAAGTTGTTTCATGCAACTTTTATTTTGCGTAGAGACTAAAGAAAGCTGTAATTATAGATTGCATTCAAAGTTAGGTAAGAATATAGGTTTCGAATCTCCCGATCCAATCATCGATGATTAGTTGTGAATAAGATATGTTATTTATTAATTTTAACACCACTGATTTTTGATCAACTCTATCTGTATCCACCAAATCTTGAAAATATGTCTTATAGTTTAACAGTTCTCATATTACTTATTTGATAAGATCATATCAATATTTAATAAAAGGTGTTGGGTTTGATGAAAGATGAAAATAATGGACGGATTATGACAGACAGATCAAAAATGTACGCAGTAAAACTATTTTACACTAATACGTTAAATATTATACAATTATTTTAGTATTTGAGAAGTACCATATTCCTCCTACTACCTTTTTGCCACCATGAGGTGGAGACACACACTGAGCTCTATTTCACCGCGATTGCTAGTATCACCATCAATAATTGATAAATAAATAGCGTTAAATATAAAGTCATTGCTTTTCCATACAGATTATTCACATCTAGATAAAATATGTTCATCTTCCATAGTTTGGTATGTTACTTGATCGTACCTCTTGAAGAAATGTAGTACATGGATATCCACTCTAAATTATTGTGTGAATTTTTTCTGATCCAAAAACTTTAGTCTAACTAATCGCTTGGGGTGAAAATCTGTTTATCATTCATAGTTTGATGTGTAAGTTGATTGCATCTCTTCAACAAGAAACCACACCTTGTATGTAACAGAAATTTATGATTTGTATATCTCATTAATTTTTTATGTTTTTTAAGGAAAAAGATATTTGAAAAATTGGAGGTGTTTTCAATAACTGTAACGTATACAAGCTGGCTATCAACAGTGTCCACAACTGAGGAAAAAATCATTTTTCTTTTAAATAAGGTGAGTCATCCGTCTATTCATTTATTATTTTGTTTCAATCAAATATATACACATTTTTGAAACAATGAATTCATTTCTGTTGGGGGATGTACGTATGTGTCAGAGCAATTATTAATTTAGTAACACTTGGTAATTTACTCGGAAACTTGTAACAGTCAATTCAAAACAATTTGCATCACCTCAAAATTATAAAAAGGTGACTGATTTTGAAAAATGAGCTCGTTAGGGTGGGATTTGTTTGTTTCAAAATAATAATCGGAATCAAGTAATGATTTTCCAAAAATTATTCACAATTTGAAATCAGTTTAAATGGTGATAATATGTTGTTATTCGATTATCGTGTAATTCATTTTAATTGTTTTCTTCTTCATTCAAACAAAACACCATACTTGACTCCAAAATCCCTTATCCTCCCACAAAACACCATAAGCGGCAACACCGCACGACGCAACCGACATCACCGTCCTCACATCAATCCTGTCAATTGTCTGTAACAACGCTATAACCCACCCGCCACAAACATCAATGACACTTCAAACGTCAACCATAAAACCTAAAATCCCAAAATCCCTCATCTCCCCACAAAACGCCATAAGCGACAACACCGCACGACGCAACCGACAACATCGTCCTCACATCAATCCTGTCAATTGTCATCATCAACGCTACAACCCACCCGCCACAAACGTCAATGACACTTCAAACGTCAACCATAAAACCTAAAATCCCAAAATCCCTCATCTCCCAACCGCTCACACATCAATCCCCAGGGATCATCGCTACAATAGACCCCCACACCAAAACGCCGGTACCGCTCGAATGAAAGTGAGGTTAGGTACAGAAAGTGAGCCAGAACCGGTCTTGTATATCTACTATGATTGTATCCATTGACATGATTAACAATTGTTCGTAATATTAATCAACATATTTCGTTGAACCAATGTACATGTTCATTTATTTGACGAACTGAATCATTTATATGACGAATACATTTTTCAATTAATGTTCAGTATTCGTTCGTCCAATGAATATTGTTCAATAATTTAGAAAAACAAACTGGATGTACTGTGATTTTTGACCCAATAAACAGGATTCGTTGAATCAATGAAGAAGGATAGTAGCTAAGCGAGAAAAACAATAATGGATAGTAATTCGTTAAACTAATAACCCTTTTCATTAACCAATAATCTCTGATGATCCACTCAACGAACCTTTTTATCAACATAATAAAATTGTTCGTTGCACCAATAAACAGACTTCGATTAACGGGGTTTATTGATATTACGAACAAAATTATTTTCAGTGCACCAGTCATACTTTATTTATCATTATCTATGGCTACAGTTCGTTACCTAGACTACAGTAAATAAGCGCGTAGGTGACGTCACACTGTTTTTCTAGCCTCCACGCGTTTTCGCAAATTTATTCAGCTAATAACGCAGAAAACATTTGGCTATTTTTTAAAAAACTTTATAGGGGTTCATGATTCACCTATATCTACCATTTTCAATAAGAAACTAAATTTTGTGGACAGACCTATTGTGAAATTCACCAAGACACGTTAACAAATTTATTAAGGGGGAAGGTTTTTTACGGAAAATTGGATGACGCTAGTTCAACCCTCTTATCCCCAGAGCTACCAGCTACCACCCCAAAATTTTTAAATGGGACGAGGGGTCGTGTGTGATATATCATTTTGAAGGGCTTTTTGAATTGAACATTTTACCGTAAAATTTTTGAAATTTGACTTTACCGTTGCGAAATAAAACCCATTTCAAGTTGGAATGGACATGATATTTATAAAATAATAAAACTAATTCTCTGTCGCATTAATCCCATGAATATCGGGAAAAATGAAGGTTCACGATGAATACTCAGTGAAACGATGTGCTTTTGGCATCATCGTTTTACCGAATTCACTCTTTTTTTACGAGATTTTGTATAAAAGTGTGAATTCCGCAGAAAGTTCGTGAATTAACACGTTTTTTACAAAAAAAAAGTTTTTTACTCATTTTCAACGAAATTTTTCAAAAAGTGTAAATTCACAAACTTTTTACGAAATTCACACTTTTTTATAAAATTTCGTAAAAAAAGTGTTTCGTGGGACAGTGACGCCAAACCGCATCGTTTCACTGAGTATTTATGGTGAACCTTTATTTCTCTGGATATAAAGAACCAATTTATGTATAACTTTATCTAATGTCCATCTCAACGTGAAATTTCGCAACGGTAAAGTCAAATTTAAAAACGTCAAAATGTTCAGAATAAAAAGCCCTTAAAACGATGTATCACACGACCCCTGGTCCCATTCAAAAATTTTGGAGTGATAGCTCAGGGGGTTAGTTTGGGTTAGTTGAAATAGCACCACTCAATTTTTCGTGGAAAACCATCAAAAAATTTGTTGACGTGTTTCGGTGAATTTCACAAATCTGTCAATTTTTGCAGATAATGTGGGTGGTAAGTTTTTAAATGAGCAACCTGTGTAAATAAAAAAAAGATAAGAATCTCAATCGCTCTAAATCTGTAAACTGTTTCTTACAAAGTATTTTTTTCGCTCTAGAAATACATTATCAAAACACAGGTAGCAAAAAAGATAGGGACATTCCCGAATCAAAAGAAAAAAGGGTCTATATGATAACATCATCTCAATATAGCTTTATTCTGTACCGAAAAAATATTTATTTTAACAGCCATTACTTGCAAATATTCCCCAACTGTTGCTATATTACAGCGTATATATAGAGCCTGGTATATTTTACACAAGATGGGTATTTCCTAAATATTCTCGATGTTTTATAATAATTAGGATTCAATGTAGAACATGCACTGGTACAAAAAGTGTCATATCACCCTTGAAAAAGAAGATATCATGTCAACTCAGCAGTTAAAATGTTCAGAATAAATCAAGCTACAATAATAAGGCAAAAGAAATTCATTTTTTTTTAAATACTCCTAATTTTGCAGCTGAACTTATTTGATTTGCATTGGGTGAAATGTCGTGGAACTTTGAAACATTCTGTGGAATATGAGAATGAAAAATTTAATTTTTTATGCCAAATTATTGTAGCTTGATTCATTCTTAACAATTCAATTTTTGAGTTGACATGATATCTTCTTTTTCAAGGGAGATTATGAAACTTTGTATCAGAGCATGTTTACATTGAATCTAATATATGGAAGATAATTGAGTGTTCTCCTTTTTATGTCCCATAGTATATAATGGATGAGAAGTATTGCAATGAAAAATAGCTTCCTGTATCATTAATATAGGGTAGGTATGTGGTAAGTATAGTTTTTGTGATTTGAGAGTTTGAGCTTGTATTGTTTTGTTCACCTGAAACTCATTTTTGTGTTTCAAGCTTTCTTTGTCTTTCCAACACTTTAATATTGATATTGTAAATATTCTGACGGATCAAGAAAATGAAATATTCAATGCAGTTGATTTAGTTAATTGGTTGGCTCTGTTCACTGTTGGCCAGTTTTGCTTGCATTCATGCATATGACATGACATGAATGCAGTAGGGCAGGGATGAGACTCGTGCGGAAGGTTAAGAATAAAAAAGATGCACTTCTACCACGTGTACGATGCTGCACATTATTTTTTAAGTCAAGAAAGTAGCCTTCTCTAGCCATCGAAACTCATAACGTGAAAAGTCATGCCAGCTGCGATATTCTGGCGGATTTTTCTTGTTTTTTTATTGGAACATATTGGATATCATGTCGCCCAGGCATAAAGGCTGATGCACACGACGCCAGGACAGTGAGCCAGGCTAGTACAGTCCTCATGAGCATTGCAATTCCGAGACAACACAATCATGTTAAGCCAGCGTTCGAGACAGGAGCAGTCTATAGACACCCAGGCATTTTTCTCAAGACATAGTAGCGTTGTCCCACCATCGAAACTCCTTATTGGCTTGTAACTGTAACAGTGTGAAGAATGTTGGTTTTAGTCTCATCCACACTTTCCTTTCAATTTTATCTTCGATAATTTCTTCGACTCCATCCAAACACAACAATAAAATATGCTTATTTTCTTGTTAATTTTTGTATTTTGAGGCGTCGTCGCCTGCGATCCATGATAACAATCCAATTATACTGTATTATAAAATTATTTGCAGTGTGGATCTGGTCTGCTGTGCTTGCATCGCGTCGTGTGCAACAGCATCTATGCCTGTGGCACAATAATGTTGAGCCATCACTGCCATCAGCGTTAATGCATAGAATAATTATAGCTTTGGGTAGCTATATTATTCTATCGTTCAAGTTAGGATAATCGGCATTTTTTTCGTGAGAACGTGAAAAGAGAGGCAAGTTGCGATATTTTGGTGGTCTTTTCGTTTATTGGAACATTGGTTATCATGGCACCCACAAAATCAAATAGAGAGAAAACTATTAAGCTTATAAGATTATATATAGAAATCAAGATTGTTTGTGGTGGGTGAATTCAGATTGACCATAACTTTCCTTATTTCGATAATTTCTTCGACTCCATTCAAACACAATAATAATGCAGCTCCTCTTGTTGATTTTTGTACTTTAAGGCGTCGGTCGTCGCCTGCGATCCATTAACAATCAAATTATACTATTTGTTGTCGTATGAAATTGTTTGCAGATTTGGGATGCTCTCATGACAACATGCTATTAAGATGAGGGAGTTGAAGTTCCAGTGAAACGCCTAGCTCGCGAATGCTGAGAATGAAAATCATCCCCACTGACTAGCAGGCCAGCACACTTTATATTATTTTCCGACCATGAGACCCACCATTAACATTCGGTACAATGTTTTCATCATTTTCCCATAGTTTGATTTTCTGTTTTTGAGAAAACTTTTATACATAGACACTATTCTGGTACCAAATTGAAGGTGACTAAGTTCTACAGTTTCTTGTGTTACGACTTTTCTCGAGGACCATTAGTTTAACCATTCAGTACAGTCGTGTGCATTAATCTTTTGGACAACATTTGTACTGTGGAATGGACCTAAAGAGCTTGAAATGAAACACACATTTCTTAAAAAGTCTTCCTTGAGGTCGTTTTTTTTTTGAAAAAACAACGGAATTTTCCGAAACCCACGCGAGTATCACAGAGTTCTCAGGGTTGCAACCTTGGGTATAAACTCTTTATAAGGATCCTCACAACAAATCAAATAATCGTAGATACATGCGCGTTTGCAATGTTGGATGTTATTATTGACAGGCCTATTAGTGCTTTTCATACATTGGAACTATAGTTCATAGAAATTTTGTTCTTTCATCTTATAATATTGAGGCCACAAATCTCAAACAGTCTTCGTGTTTCGAGGTTGTTCACTGTGAAATCATATTAAACACAGCTAGTTTGAACTTTGGTGTTTATTTCAAAATCATAGAAAGTATCACATTTTTGTTGATACATTTACATAAAAGTACTTATAACTATTTTGGTGAATACGAAAATATTGTATTTTTATAGCAGATTCGTTAAATCAACTTATTGTTATGATAATTAGTCACAACTGGTTATCTTATCTAGGTACATTGGACATACGATAATGAATACAAACGCTCAATATCGTATCAATATTTCTATAAAGTGTGAAAGGTATCGATATTAATGGCGGTTTTAGATGATTTATTCAAAAATTCAATTGGCCGGCACGAATTCGTTATATTAGAATATATATATGAAAGTATAAACACATAGAACAATTATTGGAATCTCATTTTTTTGAAAATAATTCAATATAAAACGTAGAAAATAATCAACAACTTTCATACAACATATTGTTGATCTTTGGTATTGCAAAGTGAATAAATCACATGTTAGTCGATCAATTTTTCTCGTACTCTCCGATTGATTCTCCTTCCAATGTGCAACAAGACTGTACCAGATTTGATTTGTTTGAAAACGAATATTGCCTCCTTATGCGATGCCCCATGAAGTGGTTTATTATTAACTGCCAATATCTCATCACCTTGAATAGAACAATAAAGAGAATATTGAATGAGCATAAGTATTTCTTGAAACTGTGATAAAGTCCTTGTAAATGATAGAATCATATCCAATTACCTTCTTTCAATATACCACTCTCAGCTGCTTGTCCATTAGGAAAAATTGTTTTAACGTATATCCCAATACTACCCTTTGGAGAATCTCGACCACCTACGATACTAAATCCCAACGGCTTGAAGTCTGGACCTTTTTGGAATGCGATTTGTCTGATTGTGAATGTATTTCCACCTCTTGGGAGTGTGCAGAATTTACTTTGCTCCTCCTCTTCTTCAATTTCCTCCAGATCTTCTAGGCCAATCTGATTACAAAAAGGTTTCATATAATCTTATACCTAAATCATTATAGAGCTGAGATCGAAGCAAATTATCCATTCAAACACTTTAATTCATAAAGAAAGATTTGGAATAGATTCTTACTTGAAACATTAATCGTTGGCGTAAGATTCCAGATAATTGATAAGATATTTTCAATTATTTGAAATGACGTGATTTCAAATTGATTTCAGATTGTGTGACATCAGATGGAGAAGATGAACTGCCATCGTTACCCTTTCGTTCAGGCAAAACGGAGACACTTCTAAACGTGGAGAGTTTAAACATGGGCTTTGCTTGTACTTACAAAATAAAGATATCTTTCAAAATTCAATTAATTCAGTCATGCTGACTGACTGCAGAGTTCATTATCATAGTTTTTAATGAACATTTTTGATTTTATCATTGTCTCAAGAAAGTTGTTACAGCCTATTTCATGATAACTCTTTAAAGCCAGTTGGTTATAAAATCAATAAAACAACGATACAACCTCCATACAACTCTCAGAGCCCACTTCTAAAATTACTTATTTTATAGGTCATAAAGCCTTTTGGCCTTAACACTGACTTCTTCAAATGCATTGATAAGACATCATCAATTACTTTTTCACTTGTTTTTTGTTACAGCTCATTTGTTTCATGCGGGCTGTGATCATTGTATTTTGATAGTTGTTCGACACCTAAGATAAAAAAGGCAAATGTTAATGACATTTGTACAGGGTCTTTGTTTGATCATATTTACGTGGCTAATAGAACGTTTATTTTTCAAGATGAAAACAAAAGTTTTATATACAAGTTGTAGGTTTTTTCTGCGGTTTTCAAAAACCAGTCGGATTAGATTAGAGGGTTAGCCTCGAAAGTCAACTTGAACGTTTCTCAGAGAAAGAGGAGTCTCTTAAAATGAAACACCTCTCTGATGAGGAAATAGCATGCGAGGAAAATTATATCAGGAACGTCGCACAAGCTGCAGATGGTCACTTTTTATCCAGTATTTATCCAAGAATACTTCCGGATGGGACATACATATGTCTCTGTGTAATGATCAAAATGATAACAACATCACCACATCATTGTGTTGTGAAGGAATCTTCCACAACTACCAAGCTAAGAAACGTCGTCTTTGATGTTTCTTCAAAGAGTGACTATTCTTGGATGACATAAATGTTCTTTGGATGACATAAATGTTAGATGGACATAACATTCAAGACAATTTATTTTACATCCTTCTGAAATCCAGAGCTAATAACTATGTCCTTGGTGGCTTGGTGCCGACATCGCAAATATGTATGTATCGCCAAATTTGAATAATTCAAGAACAGCGAAATTTGCAAAAATATGATGGCGCTTCAATCCTGACCACGACATAGAAGTATACAACTTGAATACCGTCACCTGAGGTACTACAAGCGCAGCATTTCTTGTTATCGGGTCATCACATGAAGTCGGCTACAAAAATATGAAAACGATGCCAAAACTTGCCTCAATATTTTCACACGACTTCAATGTGGACAGTTTAACCACTGGTACCCAGGCTATTGAAGAACTTGCAGATATCAAACAATCACTTTCGTCTCTTTTGAACGCTTATACGGCTTTCCATTACGAAAATTTAGATCAAACGTCGACTTTTTATCTGAAACAAAAAAAACGAGCCCAGAACTCTTGGAATGATTTCGAACTCGTCACAAGATCTTTTAAGATACCTCTACTTCAAACACTCATGCATTCAAGTGCAAGATTAGGTACAACATAAAGATATGTGAATATATTTGAAAATCTTGTGGATTTACCGACCAGAGGAATGAGTCCATCAGATTTATCCACGGTTTCAAGATCTTCATTGGCTTCAGTCTCCTCAAAAAGCGTTGCCCTCCTTTACAGCTGAGACTAATAAGATTATAACAACATATCCGATTTACCTGAAGTTCGACAACAGAAAACAGTTGCCTTTGACACTGTAGAAAACTTTGGTATAATGTCAAGTTTTTCTAATTCTACACGGCGTGCAAGAGTTATTGCCTAAGTTCTACGCTTCAGAAATATCACTTCAGAAGAGAAAATCACAGGCTCTCTGACTGCAAATGAATTGAAAAATTCTTGGTTACACAACTCATACACATAGCACACAACTTCGGTCATTTCCTAAGGAATATAAAGAACTTTCACAGTCACGGCGTATTAGAACGAGAAGTTCACTACTTTCACTCAATCCATTTCATGACAAAACCACCAACTTGATTAAGATTGATGGTCGACTTGCCAATTCAAGGTACGACTTACAAACAGCACCCTATCATTCTATCTGCTAAACAACCAATTTGATTGCCAGACATTTTCAATATAAATCACTTCATGTTTGACCTCAAGCACTGCTCATGCCACTGAGAGAACAATACTGGGCAAAATACAGGGTGTCCCGAATTTAGACGTCAATATTTCAACCACGTATTCTACACTCCAAAATAGAAATAGAACTTCATATAAACTAGTATCCACAGACCCTTCGTGTTCAAAATATATGGTGTTGAAGGTGAAGACCTGATGACGGTTTTTCGTAAATATTTTCGAAACCTGTGAAAATAACTGGATACAATTTTGTACGGTTACCAACGTTTTTACGATCTACCTAATGAACGGAAACTCTGTATTGTACTACCTTCATGGCTAGGAATACAGAAACGTGCTTTGGAAAAATGTGCACTAAATTTTTTGTTTGTTGATTTTTAGTAGTTCAGCCTGCACAATTTCAAAATCTAAGCTTTTCAACAGAGGTAAAGTACTCCTACCGAACCTCGCTAGGACGCACCATTATCGAGAAAAATGCATTTGAAAATCATATTACAAACAAAACTGCATATTCCGAAACTCTCAGCGAAAGCACAGGTTTACCTGTGAAAGCCTAGCCAGATGCACACGACATTTTCCACTAAAATCAGTGTGTAAAAAGATTTTCAAATGCGTTTTTCTCGAGCATGGTGCGTGTCAGCGAAGCATCTTATCTGTGTATAAAACTCCAGATTTTCATTTTTTTTTTGCAAAACTACTAAAAATCAACAACCAAAAATTTGGGCCCTATTTTTCTCAAACCCGTCCCTGTATGTCCCACTCATAAATGATATACAATACTAAGTTTTCGTTCATTGGATAGAGTATGAAAAGTTAAGTAACTGTACCAAATTTTATCCAATTATATTGACAGGTTTCGAAAATATCTATGAAAAACCGTCATCAGGTCTTCACCTTTAACGCCATCTTGAAAACGGAGAGTTTGTGGACACTAGTTTATATTAAGTACAATTTCTATTTTGGGGCGTAGAATACGTGGTAAAAATATTGACGTCTAATTTCGGGACACCCTGTATAAGGGCGGAATCTAGTAAAGATAATTGTTCACAATTGTACGGTTTGTCTCCGTTTCAATAGCAAACCTGAGAGGCATTTGATGGAAAATCTACCCGAATCCTGTTTAAGACCCCAGTTAGATCATTTTTTGTAACTCGTGTCGACTACGCTTGTCCCTTCAACCTAAGTGAAAGAGCTGGACGTAATTTAAAAATGATTAACGCTTATGTTGTTGTTTTCAATTGTTTTGTTAGTAGAGCAGTGCATCTGGAAGTTGTTAGTGATTTAACAACAGAATGTTTTTAGTCAGCCATGCATGAGACGTTTTATGGCTCGTAGAGGAAAGTGTGTGAAGATCTATTCAGACAACGGTATCAAATTTATTGGTGCAAATAATGAACTTGAACGACTTTTTTACAATTACGGATCTGCGATGACATCAAAGATACTTTATCAAACGATGGTATCGATTGGCATTTCATACCTCCCAAGCCCTCTCACTTTGGAGGCATTTGGGAATGAGGAGTAGAATCTATCAAATATCATTTGAGATGCGTAATGAGTAATGATTCATTACCGTTTGAACAGAGTTTTGCACGATTCTGTCAGATAGAGGCTTGCCTCAATTCCCGACCGTTATATTCCTTTGCTTCCGACCCCAATGGTCCTACCCCAATCACTTCGGCACACCTGTTGATTGGAGAATCACTGACAACAGTTCCAGACTACGCGACTACAGCTATTTTGAAGAAAATCAACTTTGCCGATTACCGATACCAGAGGCACCAACAAATTATCAAGCACGTTTGGAACAGATGGTCCAAAGAATACCTGTCCTTTCTGCAGCAACGAGTCAAGTGGAAGGAAACATCACAGCAACACCTTCACCCGGATACATTAGAACTTGTAGAGGACTCCACTCCTCAAGTGGGAACTTGGAGGAATCGAGCAGTTGCACCCCGCTTCTGAAGGCATAGTTGAAGCAGTTGCTTTAAAACGTCTACTGGAAGCTAGAATTTAAATAGAAGACATATGTCGTGCAGATTTTTTGTGTACTTCATCCTGATAAGGAGAAAAGATATTGGATATTTCCTCTCAATTTGAAAGCCTCAAGGCTTCCAAGGTATTATATGTGGTATGATGACATTTGTACAACCATAGTGGCGTTCGCGAGTTTACCTGTGCAGCCGAGTGGCGGCAGTGTTGATGCCAGCTGATTTCGCGGTTGCTCCGGAGACGATTACTCATTGGTCGAGTTCAAGATCACTATAAAATAGGTTGCCACACTTCGCCTGAGGTAGCGACGGAGGGGGGAAAATATGACGTCATCTGTTTCTAGCGGCTGCAGTGCAGTAGACTGAATCCTGTCATTCTTGTCATTCGATTTCTTCGGTCTGCATTGTATAGTGTCATGTGTCATTGGATCGATGAGATTTGTTTGTATGGATTTGTAGGCTTGTTGCTACTTTTATCATTTAAATCCAAATAACGCTTTTTTACAGGTGTAAAATTATCTTTTTATCCATTATTATCGAAAAACAGTTTAGTAAAGAAAGTGAAAATACTGCTCCCAATGTGAGTATTCTCTATAATATGTATATTCAAATAAATCAATGCTCAGATTTCAACATCTTTTTATCTATCAGTTCATATTAGTCCAACCTTATTCTACTAAGAAACCTAGTATTGAACTATAATAAAAGCTTAATTTACGTAAAATATACATAAAGTGGGCAGTTGAACTGAGTTGAAAACATGTAAACAAACTCTATTTTTAAAATTTATAGACAGACCTACCTTTAAACCACTATATTTGATGGACAAATCTAAGGATAAGACACTTATGAACAGTTTTAAAACACAAATGAATAATTCTACATAAGAAAAATCAACGACACAGCAAAAAATCACCCAACTATCAAAAACCATTCATTGTGTAAAGTGAGGTCATAGAGAAAATAATAACAAGGAGAGTATCCGAATCATATGTGTTATTTGGAATACTGTTTGAGCTTCTGCTCAACTAAGTTGCGCATGAGGCGCTAGCATCGGCGGAACCAACGGAACGGCGATAAGATGACGAGAGCGAAGAAAGTCAAACGTCAAACGACAATTTATCATCCGCCATTATTGAAAAGATTGGTCCCCGGACTTTTCATTCACATAAAATAGGTAAGCATGCATTGATTAAAAACTAAAGTGCAAAACGCTAATGGATATTTTGTAATTTCTTTTTCTAGTTCATTTTATGAGTTTGGACCGTTAAAAGTGACCTATTATTGCTTTGTAAACCTACACCGACAAAAAACAAGTGCCTTGGCAAGTGCTATTTTATAACAATAAATATGATGTATTATGCTTTCCAAATTATTACTGATAACGGATATCTACAATAATTGGTAGCCTACCTCAACCAAAGACCAATTTCCTTCATCTAAAAGTGCAAATAGGTATGTTCCAAGTCAAATCAAGATGGAAGATGTCATCTTTTGATTTGTTTTTCAGTTATTTTTATGGGTTCTCGTCTTCATGATCTGTTGATCCTAATGAAGGAGGTCTGCGTTTTACGCAAGGCTCAAAAAGTGAAGAAGATCTGGACCGAGAATAGAATACCAATCTGGGCACATGTGAGAAATAATGTTGCATTCTATTGGGGCTTCACAAGTGATGCGAGATAAGAAAGTTTATGCGTAAGGTAACATTGGAAACAAAGATGTGATATGATGTGATACGTTTTGTATAAATAGTTGTGTACATATTAGTGTGATAGTGATAGAAAACCACTAAGTATTCACGCTCAACGCTGTAGCCCTTGAAAAGTGGCATTCTATTTGTTTTGACATACAATGCTGGGGTTCAACTTAAACAAAAATGTCGGCTAATAAAAATAATACACCTGGTACGTATGTCTACGGGTGCACAGTTTCTCATTGTAACAATAAATATTATTCTCCCATAACTGACACTACATATAAAAATTAATCATTCTTTCAATTTCCTTTGAAAGACAAAGAGAGAAGACAAAAATGGTTTAGTGTCTTAAATTTAGAATTTACAGAAAAACGGTGTTATTTGTGTGAAGACCATTTTGATGATAAACAATTTTCAGATTCATTTAAAAAACGTTTGTTGAAATATGCTGTACCATCACCATCGGTTGCACCATGTTTTGAAAATAGTGTTGACGAAAAAGAGAAAAAATACATTTTTCTTGACGAGCATTCTAGATGTTCTAAGAATAAACATTCGGAAAATGTATCCGCTAAAGTTTCGAAAGTAATCATACTCGAAAATATTCAACTGCGTCCTCCAAATTTAACGTCAACAAAAAATTATACAGTCGCTGATCTATATCCGAAACCTATTGTTGTTGCGCCTCCTAATTTCACAGAATACTCTGTAAATAATGAAATTCAACGGCCACCTCCCGCTGAACCTTCAAATTCGAAAAGTAGAAAAAATATTTTGGCTAGTTTGGGAGAAACAAGAGCGAAAAATCTTACCCCACGGAAGAGAAAATTATATACTTTGAATAAAACTCAAAATAATATTATATGCAAATTGAAACATAAGCTTAAAAATTCCAAAAATAAAATAAAGACTGCTTATGAATTTTCAAAATTTGAAATGTTTAAAGAATTGGAAGAAAAATTTGATCCAGCAGTGGCTTCATTTTTTCGAAGTTCATTTGGTAATGTTAAAGTTAAAAGACCAACATGGAGTTTACGCGATAAGGTTTTTGCATTAGCTCTTTATAAACGAGGACCAAAATCGTATAAGTTTTTAAAAAGAGGCATACCGTTACCAAGTAAAACAACAATTCAAAATTTGTCAAAAATGGTTCCTTTTGAAGCGGGTATTGACCCTCAATTATTTACAAGACTGTCAAAGAAAGTTGGAAAACTAAATCCATTAGATAGGTGCTGTTCCTTGATATTTGATGAAATATCTTTGAAAGAACAATATACCTATGATAAATTTAATGATAAGGTTATTGGATATATTGATTTAGGACCCTTAGGACGAGAAAACCAACCAGCAAATCATGCATTAACTTTTATGCTCAATGGATTGCATAAAAAATGGAAGAAGCCAGTTGCATACTTTTTTACTAGGGATACTATTTCAACATATCAATTGAAAAATATAATTAAAAGCATTATAATAAAATTACAGGAGATAGGAGTAAATATTTTATGTACAGTATGTGATCAAGGTTCTACAAACCGTTCTGCTATAAATCTACTTTGTAAAGAAGAATCCAGACCTGGTCCCTATTTTACTATCAATGGTCATAAAGTGTACACAATATTCGACCCACCTCATTTATTAAAAAATACGAGAAATGCTCTTCTTAAATATAATATCAAATATCAGAAAACTAAATTCGCAATTATGAACGACATTAGAACATGTTTTTACATAGATAGAAAAAAAAAGTTCCAAGCTCTCAGGCGTATTCGGGAAGAATATCTTGATCCAAAAAATAATCGTTTGAAAATGAAGGTTTCAATAGCTGCTAGGACTCTGAGTCAAACTGTTGCTGCCACTATTGAAGAAATGGTAAGTAATCCGAATAACAATCTACCATCGCGGGCCATTGATACTGCAGAGTTTGTGCATGACATAGATGAACTTTTTGATAGTTTCAATGGGAGAACAATTAAGGCGGAGTGTGGAAAACCTTATCGTAGGTGTTTGTCGGAGAGATCTCCCCACTTAGCACTCTGGAATAAGCTTCTTCCAAAAATCAATAGTTGGGAGTTTATATCGCAATCTAGTACCAAATAAAAAATGCCATTCAAGACTGGTTGGTTAACAACCATAAATGCGACGAAAGGATTGTGGACAACGTGTAGAGAAATGGGTTTCAGATTTTTAAGAACGCGTTCGCTAAACCAGGACCCACTCGAAAACCAATTTTCATCTATTAGACATTTTGAAGCAGAAAATACAAATCCGAATTGCTACCAATTTGTTAGTTCATTCAAAACATCTGTACTTAATAATTTAGTAACACCATTTTCAAACCGCAACTGCGAGATGGATGGCATCAGAATTCTCGATAATTTGGAAGACTTTTTAAATACAGATGTTTCAGATTTTGTAAATTTAAAAAACTTTGAATACAATGAACTTGAAAATGTAAAACTTCCGTCCACAAATTTTGATTATACCGACCATGATGCTAATACATGCACATATGTAGCTGGATTTATAATCAAAAAAAATAAATTACATCGAGAGTGCAGAAAATGTGCTGACAATTTGTTGTCAGGAGAAGTTGAACCCCAGCATATGTTTGTTTTATTTAAGGAGTATACGGACAACAAAAAAGACTGACTTATGTATCCAAAGAAATGAGCTACTATTTAGCTCAAATTCATGACTGTGTTATTTATATATTACCTACATATGGGTTAGTTTCACATATAAAAAATAAAATCAAAATAATTTTAAAGAGACGCCTAGATTTCGATTGGTATGGTTGTCCTGAACATAAAGAAATTATGCAAAATGAAATACTTGATCTTTCCATTGAACTTACAATTAAAAAGTATTATGATGACATTTACAGAAATTTTCAATCAAATAAAAAAACATCTAAAGATAGGAAAAAACTATGGAAGATGAGACATTTGTGAAAAATATGTTGAAAAATATTGTACTTGTATAATTTCTAGGTTTAAGTCTTTTGTGTTTCCATATAATATGTTTGGTTTATTTTAGATTTAAGTTTGATAGGTATCTGTGTTCATTTTTGATACCTACCATTGCTAGTCTGCATAGATAATTATTTTGTTTGATTCTTTCCTCGTCATGAGAAAAGCTGAAACATTGCGTTGGTGAAATAGTTTATTTTTTTATTTTTTAGGTTTGAGTTTCGTGTTCCTATTTTCAATACTGCTGTTAGTCTTCAAAAATAAGTTTAAGTTTTGGTCATAGTATATTTTTCAATAAAATAATGTGACCATAACAATACATCTTGATATTCTTAATACACACATCCCCTAGATATATCAGTGATTTATCAAAAACATGTTTGCGCCCATCAAATGTTTGAACTGTGATACATTTTCTTGGAAAGATCTATTCTACTGTTATGATTCACTTTAATTAATTCGATTATTGATACAGTAATATGGACAGCTTGAAATTCGATAAAACTTTGAGCCTGCATCAGTTATATTAAAAATATGTTGATATTTGACATTTTTGAAAATGTGTGGTTACGTATAGTGTTATAGACCCAGTCTTATCACTAACTTCTACGGTTTTTTTAAATTTTCAGAGCCATAGTGTACTCGTATCAAGCATAGAGTAAAATGCGAATTGGAGAAATGTATAGTTTTGTCCATTACTGTATATCGATTGCAAATCTGTCTGATCTTTAAAGAAAATGTATTGGCAGTTTAAACACGCTGCAAACAATATCACGAACAAAAGCGTCAATTCAAATAACCCGCCTTAGGCCGGTAATGTAGGAATCTCCTTTATCGATAGACGCCATGTTTGTAATTCCATAAGTTGTCACCGGCGGACACACTTCTCATTTTTACTACAATCGGGCACTCTCCTTGTTATTATTTTCTCTATGAGTGAGGTTATGATTACGAATTCATCACAGACAAGGTTGCCGGCTTCTGTTCTACTGTTTTTGATGGGGACCATCTGGCAACAGTGGGAAACGATGACGTCATGATCGTAAAAGTGAGGCAACCTATTGTGTACTGATCTTGGGTCGAGTTCACAATACGAAACAGCAGTGGGAATACTGGGAATAGTGGGATTCTAATTCGACTAGTCGTTACGTCTCGTTACGAGACCGGCAGTCGGGATACGCAGTCGGGATCGGTGTCGGTATCGACTGAGATGCGATTCTAATCCGGTCTCGTTTAACGTGCCGTTTTCACTCGTAGCTGCCTAACTTTACACTTATTATTTTTATAGGTTGGGTGTTGGGTGAATATTTTTATTTAGCAAATACGATACGATACGATACAAAAACTATCCTAAATAGATGTTGAAAATTATCATATAATATTTGTAAATGCTTCTGGAAACTCGTTTTTTAAAAATATGATGTAAAAGAGCTTACTTGAGAATGTGTATTTTATAACTCAACGTTGGTTTGTATCACAAATCCACCAAGACTATCTTTAAAAATAGTGAATTTTAGTTGAGTTCCCCATGGAACAAATCCTTGAGTCAAGCAGTAAAATGTTTTGTTGATAGTTAACGCAATAATTTAACAAGATTCCAACTTTTGGGAAACTGCTTTTTTTATTTTAATGTGGGGTCATGTGCTTTCTTTTTCTTTGAATCGTTGTTGTCCACCAGCATTATAAGTCGTCCGTGGCATAAGCATACAAACAAATCAATTAATTACGAGTTAAACTATTCTCATCTGAAATTGAGTAACGTGAGGGATCATTATTTTTTTATAATTCTTAAACAGTCAATGAAATAAAAACTGATATCGTCAACAACTTATGAAAATGGGCTGGTTTCCTTCCAGAATCCTCATAGGGGCCTAATTAATTTGTGAAAGTATTTAAAAAAAATATATCCAAAATCAGTGATCACCACATTCAAACTAGAATACAATCATAATAATGTTTGTCTAGGACTGTGCGGTAATATCACCATTGTGCAATCGATATCGATAAGGAAACGTAGCACATTGTACAACTGTACGGAAATGAAACCATTCCCTAACTGTTTGCCATGGAAACGAGTGCAAACTGAATGGAATTGAAATGATCTGGCACCTCCGCCAAAAACAAAAAGTAAAAATCGATATTAATTACACAATAGTGATAATACTTAAGAGTCGTGGAAAAAGTATAGTTTACAACTCGCATGGAATGACCATTTCCAAATGAGGGTATTCCATGCTTGTTGCACAATATAGGTACTATTATCCACCCACAATCGCGCTTAAAAATTGAAAACTACTGTCAAATATTTGAAAAAGTGGTGAACATTTCTGAAAAGTGAGGTTTGATTTCCATTTCGGGACCTGCTCCGATGGTCTCGTCTGCCCCCAGATTCTAATTCGCTATTTCGAGACGTCAGGTCACGACTACGTCCAGTTTGCGATTCTAATCGTCAAAACCTCTCGTCCACGTCTCGTTTTGAAATGTCAAATCAGACGAGACCATCGGAAGTCCCGAAATGGAAAAACAAACCTCACTTTCCAGAAATGTTCACCACTTTTTCAAATATTTGACAGTAGTTTTCAATTTTTAAGCGTGATTGTGAGTGAATAAACATTATTTAGATCATATTCTAGTTTGATTGTGGTGATTACTGATTTTGGTCATTTTTTTTTTAAATACTTTCACAAATTAATGAGGCACCTATGAGGGTTTTGGAAGAAAACCAACCCATTTTTATAAGTTGTTGACGATATTAGTTTTTATTTCATCGACTCTTTACGAATTATAAAAAAATTATGATCCCTCACGTCACTCCGTGAGTGGAAAATCAATTTACTCCTCAATTTCAGATGAGGATTGTTCAACTCGTATTATTTGATTCATTTGTATGCTTATGCCACGGACGGCTTATGCTGATTGCTGATGGACAACTACGATTTAAAGAAAAAGAAAGCACAATGACCCCGCATTGAAATAAAAAAAGCAGTTTCCCAAAAGTTGGAATCTTGTTGCATTATCGCATTAACTATTAACAAAACATTATACTGTTGACAGTGTTGACTCAAGGATTTGTTCCATGAGGGACTCAACACTCAACTGAAATTCACTATAGTTCACGATAGTCTTGTCTTGGTCGATTTGTGTCAATTTGTGATACAAACCAACGTTGAGTTAAAAAATACACGTTCTCAAACGAAACCAAGTAGGAAGTAGCCGCGCGTGGTTGCCTCTTGCCTCACAGTAAGCTCTTTTACATTATATTTTTAAAAATCAAGTTTCCAGAAGCCTTCACATAATATGATAATTTTCAACATATATTTAGGATAGGTAATCGTATTTGCTAAATAAAAATATTCACCTAACCTATAGAAATAATAGGTGTGACGTTAGGCAGCTACGAGTGAAAACGGTATGTTAAACGAGACCGAATTAGAATCGAATTTCAGTCGATACCGACACCGATCCCGACTGCGACTGGTCAAATTAGAATCCCACTGCTGATTTGACATTTCAAAACGAGATGTGGACGAGAGCTTTCGACGATTAGAATCGCAAACTGGTAGTTGTCGTGACGACGTCACGAAATAGCGAATTAGAATTCCAGTCCAGTTACGTCTACGCTCCGGAAGTTTGGCAACTGACTGTTGACTGTTCAGTCTTATGAGAGTGCAACCAGAGTAGCGCTCCATTCATAAGAAAGAGCGGAAACAGTTCCACAACTGTTTCGGAGTTTCCGTCTTATATGAATGCGAGCATTTGTCGCGTTCATAAGACGGAACAGTTCCCGCTACGCTCCAAAAACGCTCTTCGGCAACTGGCAGTTGACTGTTGAGTCTTATATGATTTTGCTACCCAAGTAGCGCTCCATTCATAAGAAAGAGCGGTAACAGTTACACAACTGTTCCGTCTTATGAATGCGAGCATTATTTTAAATTGACGACATAAGTGATCGGACTGTGTTATGTTCTGTCATAGAGACAATTAGAACTAGAAGAGACATACATTATTTTGTTAACTTAACTTCATCAATAATCACATTTAATCTGTTTATATATTGTGAATGAAGTTATTTATTTTTCTAGTTATCTATAGTTACCTAGGCAATTTAGAAAACACAAATAATAAATCATGTTATCACTTTAACCGATGTTTTCACTTTTATCTTTTATTATGATAGTATATAATAATATATTGTATACCTAGGCGATAAAGTGGCATTTTTCCAGGCTGAAAAATGTAATGTTCACTTCTTGAAGCCTGGAAAAATCACTTTATCGTCGTGGTCTACACATTAGCCTAGTTTACACCGATAACTTGTTTAGTTCGGTCCGATAGGACCAAGTGGGTGGGGATAGTACGGTAGGACCAATGCTTGCTTCTCGCCCGTTTACACCCTCTTGCAACGCGTGAACTAAATGAGTACGCATCAAATGTCAAAAACGAGTCGAAATTATATATCAAAACAATTCATAACCAGACAACACTTACGTAAGTACGCTCAGATTGCCTCAGAATCCCTGAACCACGGTATCTTACACCGTGCCCTGAACCAACAAAATCACAGCACAATTCACAATAATCACAATCAACATAACCTCATAATTTTGATCCAGATCGAACCAAATTTAGTTCGGTACACCTGCTGGCGAATACCGAACCAAGAGCGGACCAGCTTAGTCCGCAACTGTTTACACCATTCGAACCAAATATTTGGTGTTGATATAGTTCGAATTTAGTACTTGGTCCGCGGACCAAGTTGTCGGTGTAAACTAGGCTATTATTTTTCTGATGGCACCCTATTATACCTTAGTGGATAATAGTATTTCCTACTACCTACTTTAAAAAAACACGAACTACCTGATCATCAAAGATATTGAAACTCTCTCACATCATTTTTATGTCCCATAAATGATTCAATCTCATTGGAGTTTTTTCATAATAATTAATCTTCAGCAACGATATAGTTCAAACCGTAATTTGACAATCTTCCTGTTAGTCAAGGCGCAAGGCGACAATCAAAGTTATCCATCCAATATTTCTCAATTTGGCAAGACCGCTCAGAGCAGTCAACTTTCATGGTGCGTCCCCATGGGCGTAGTGGACGCGTTCTGACACTTTACGCGTATTGACACGCTCGTTCTGATTGGTCGTATAATTTTGAATCATGACGGCGGGAATATCTCGAACCAATCGTATTGCAAATCGCGAAAACGCCGTCCTTGAATTACGCACATGAGGACCCTCCATTAGAGCCAAGGCCAAAACCAAGATGGCAGAAGTCATAGATAGAAAAAATATATATACGCAGAAGTCAAAACAAACGGCGACGTTCAAGTATGAACTTTAGTTCGTATCCTGAATGTATAGAATTTGATTAACTCAGAATCTATAAGAAATATCTGGATAAAATGGTAATACATTGAATATTAATTTGTAGGTATAACTATTATGCTACAATCAGGTGTCACATGCATCCAGGAAATATTCTTGTAACGCCCTCTATTGGAAAAAGTTGAAAATAATTTTACCGTCTAGCCATTTTTCACTATTTTGTCGGCCTAGCCTTAGAAACGCCTACTTTCTCGCCTGTTTGGAGGCAGTGAAACTCAGTTTTAATGTCGTGTCGGCGGAAAAACAGTTTTTAATCATTGTTGCATTCGTTTTATTTCAGTTATTTCACGTTTAGAAAACCCATAGGTAACTAGATAAAATTAGATGCATTAGGATTCGTATTTAAAAAACACCAAATGGTCCAAAAATGCTTCTTAGGCGTTTTCTGTGAAAACGCGAAGACTTTAGATATAGAACCCCCTTTTACCAATCGACAGGTGATTGAAAAATACATTTACTGATAAAGTGAAAAATATGAGGTTCCATTTGAATTATTTATCTACTTAGAGTCACTAAAAATTTTCATTTGATAAGTTTACATTTTTGGACACCCTGTATTAAATGACAAGTTTATCAAGATCAGGATATAAAATATCATCTATTGTAACACCTAACAGCAAATTTCGACAAAATTACTTGAATACTCTTTGAGTATTTGAGACATGAAAATTTTAGATTAGATTTTTAGAATGTTCAAATTATTTTAAAAACCTTGAGGTTTAGGTATTATAAACCTTATTAAAACATATACATTTATTTTGTTCAGAGAATACAAAAATGTAAAAAAATATATACAGGCGAGGTTCTATAAAAAAACACAAAACTTTGATACTTATAAGGCATCTGGCATATTCATTATAATATGAAAATAATTTTAAAAAGTAACCATAACATACCCCATATACCCCAAAAGCCAAACTTCTTTAAGGTCTCATATTTCTGCCACAGTGTTACGATCCGTATAGCTTGAATAACCCTGCATAGAGATAGCCTGAAATATGATAGAACTTTTCTCCTGGCATTGGATGTTGATGAAGTGATGCATGGGGAGCATTTAGTCACTTTAATCCATTTGTCAGCTTACCATGGCGATTTTTTTTAAAATTGTTTTAGTACTCTTTTTTCACGTTTGAAAAAATGGGTTAAAAACAAAACTTATTTATGTGTGAATTTTTGATTGAAATGGATAGCTCCATTTGAAACAGGAGCAAAAATTATGTATTTTCTGAAAATTTCCCAATAATTATTGAATGAATTGATGGATGATAGTCTAGCTATAAAGTTTTTCATGATTTCTTGAAGAATGAGTAATTTTTGATAGGTTTAAAATTTTGTAGCGGAAGTATCCTTTGTTCAATTATAATGAAATTCTCAGCAAGTACCTCCACATAGTTTTTTTCCGTCGTTGCTATCCATTTTTATTAAAAACTACACAGACAAAAGTTTTGTTTTCAACCCTTTTTTTATACGTGAATGAAGGGCACTAGACAATTTTTTGGAAAAAATCGCCAGGACACGTAGGTACCTACACACTGATGACAAATGGATTGAAGTTCCAAAATGCACCATCACTTCTTCAATATCTCTGATGCAGGAGTAAAGTTTTTTCACATTTTAGGCTGTTTATATAGGTATACTTATGCCCATATCACTGCGTAGGTATCACATGAAAATGTTGGCTCTTAAATATATTATATTTTAATACATTTATAATATTTTACTCCAATTTGTTAACGATTGGTATAATTTAGAGTTATATAGTTACTTAGTTTCAAATTTCTCAAGTGTATAGTTCATCTCATATCACAATAATCATAATGAGGCTTTGTGATTGTGCCAAATTCAGAAACACTATTCGTTTGTGAATTTGAAAAAAAGTCTAGGTGGCTAGTAGATACTACAAACAAAAAAAAACATTTCATATCGATCTATTTTTAATTTAATGCCGAATTGTCGCCAATCAAAATGTAGGGGAAGGTGCTCAACCAAGGGACACTTTTTTTTTTAACTGTTTATCATGGTATAATAACTTTTTTTAAACAACGCTAAGAACAAAAATTGTCTGAGTAGTGATAGTAGAATATGCATACATCTAGTTTTGGATATTTAATTAAAGTTTATAGAACTTTTATAGTATTGTTCTTATATAGTACATTTGTCCCTAGGGTCATACCGGACATGTACCTAGGGACACAACAATTTCAACCTAGGGACACTTGTAAAAAATATATAAATAAAGAAAAATGAGTCTGCAAAAATATGATTAACAAAATGATATGAATACCTAACGATATATTCTCACTGACAAGTATTTTGGTTGTAAAACAAAAGTAGAAAACATATCTTTTTTTCACATTCTAATGTAGGATAACCAGAAAAGTCAATTAATTCCAAATTTAACATGGTTTGAACTTCTTTTGGTTGATCCAGCTGGCTCAGGGGCTCAGGAGCAGGCAGTTTCTTGGGTCTGGTACATATTAGGACCCCACGAATTTGCACTTTATTTTTTATACAATAGATAGAGAATAGGTTATAAAGGAGATTTGAAGAAAAAAATTTATGGAATATGAGGTTTTGGAAAAAACAAGACACTCCAAAAGTCCTCGAGGGATCCTAAAGTGTACCAGAGCCGTCGTCTCGTCTGGTACATATTAGGACTCCACGAATTCGCACTTTATTTTCTATACAATAGATAGAGAATAGGTTATAAAGGAGATTTGAACAAAAAAATATGAGGTTTTGAAAAAAATACGCCTCTTCAAAAGTCGCGTTTTTTTTTTTTTTTTTTTGCTACCTAGCAACTAAACTAACCCAAAGTAATCCAAACTAAACTAACCCAAAGTAACCCAAACTAAACTAACCCAAACTAACCCAAACCAACCCAAACTAATCCAAACTAACCCAAACTAACCCAAAAGTGAAATGAAACCGAAACCATATAGAGAGATGATCAAATTTTTTTGCCAAACACAAACTAACCCAAACTAACCCAAACTAACTCAAACTAACCCAAACTAACCCAACTAACACAAACTTTTTTTTTTTTTTTTCCTTAAATTTTTTTGCATAAACGTACAAGATTTCACGATATCTTTAAAAAAAAATTCATTAGAAGTGCGAAATTCGAGGGGTCCTAAAGTGTACCAGAGCCCAGTTTCTTGATTATGTCTCCAGTTTGAATTACATAAACCATGTGTCTATGTCATAATCTATGTTTCCCTAGGTTGATCCAACCTACCTTTTCACAAAAAAACTAAAAATCGGGATGTAAACAATATCATGTGTTCACTTACAGATCAACTCCACAGTCCAAATAATTTATCAATTTTTGAAACTATCACGGTTGAAAAGGTCTGTCACTCACAGATGCAATATTAACACATCAATTTCGCTTGAATAATTAGTTTTCAGTGGCAAAAATACCTAAACGTTTCTGGTTCATTTGCACGTCAACCATTTTGGAAATTATGTTATGGAAAGGGAAGTTGGCAACCAGACAAACGTTATGTGAGATATTTGGCTTACTAGAATAGACTCCAGGCATAAATTACGTAGTGTCCCTAGGTTCATCTTGTCCCTAGGTTGAGCACATTCCCCTACACACTGTAAATCTTCTTTTACTATGACAAACAAAACTAAAAAAAAGATGAACTTATCTACAGTGCATCCCCGGATCGATGCATGAATAGCTGAAAAAGACAAAAAAAAATTGAATGGCAATTTCATCTTCTAGGGTTCAGCCCTGCTCGGATGGAGACTAATTTGTCTCATAATTTTACTTTCGAAAAATCAAGTATGTCTTGGAGATTATGAATATCAAAGAAGGCGGGGAGTTTTGAAATTCTGCACGCTCACTCAGTTTTTCATTTTTGAACAACTTTCTTCAATAACATTTTGTCGTATCCCCTATAGAAGAAGCTGGTGGGAGAAATAATTGTAGGTTAGTTTCCAAGACATACTTGATTTTTTGAAATTAGAACTATGACACAAATTACTTTCCATCCAAGCAGGGCTGAACCCCAGAGGATGAAACTTTGTGTGATTTTTAAATAAGTGAGAGTTTTGGTAGAAAAAGTTATAGGCGTAGATGTGTCTTCGGGGTCGGGGTGTTTAATGTAATACCACAACAATACAGCAAAAACTTCATCATATTGTCCCCTGTTTTCCTTGATATAATGTAATAAATTGACGAATTTGTCTGTGTACCAATGAATTAACGAGGTACGTCAATTTGTCTGTGTACCTAACTGATATTGGTTTCCAAATTGTTAATATCAAAGAGGTCAACATCTACTGAATTGAATTGAATGATATTCTTCTATTTGAGCTCTTCTATCTTTGCTTTGAAAATGAACTTTACACTTCTCATGCAGGTTCAACTTCTGAAAAAATATTGACGTGCTGAAGAGTTCAGAGAGAAATAAAAGTACATCAGTAGTAAATCGCATTTAACAATCAATACTCTGTTATTCTACAAAATTTTAGGTGGTCTTTGCAAACTTATCTCACCTATCAAATGCAGAATTTGTCTTTCAATGTGGGTGACATTATTCCTGTTATTTTGTTTTATATGTTATTGGGAATATACTGAGTACGTTACTGCTTAACTGTAATTCCTATTTGGTTCGAAGTGGTTCGAACTACCTATTATCATTGCGTAGTGTGCGACCAAGTGACCGTGAATCCGGATACTCGCAACCCGCAACATTTGGATAATAGTATAATAAAAGTGACAATATCAGCCTGCCTGTTCGACCTTATTTTGATGTAGGTACGTACTGATATTTTATTATCAATTCTAAAAAAATCAGTACAACGAAGAAAGACTAGAGTAATAACGTGATAATTAATGCAGATCACGTCGATGAAAAAAGAATGTATACCTGACGATCACATCCGGTCGGTTCGACTTCCGCTTGTTTCGTGACGCCTCCATGTCCGTAATGGCTGCTCAAAGTAGTCACTTTGGACGGATTGTTTTTCTGTGCCTTGATGGATTCCGAGTATGTTTTGTTCCAGCTGGGCGATTGCGACCTTGCACGGTCCAAGTACTAATAATAGTAATGTCGTTTAGTTAATTCTTCAACGAGAAAATGTTCGGATTTCGTAATTAGCTCGGCCTTTTTAGCGATGACGTTTTTAGATTTTGCAATAATTATAAAACAATTTTTGTGAAACCGAGACCTATGAACATATCACGAAGCTCATATCAATCCCATTCGGCCACCTGAAAGAATCGCAGTAAAGATGCATTCAATATTGCGACCAGAACGTTATTTGAATTTTCAGTTATCTACAGCAAAGATCTACTCTAGCTTTGTCCACAGTTCACAGTATGTCCGCGGATGCGATTAATAAGAGGTGAAATGGACCAAAAATTGAAAGATACGAAGAAAAGTCATTCTCCATTAAGAAGTCTGCATGTCGAAAAAATGGGAGCTACGATGAGAAAATTGATTTTTATTATACATTGAATTAAACAAGAGCAAATGGTAATTTTTTGATCTTGTTACGTGGACTAAATTTGGAGCAAGTTTTTCATCATTTCCCGTTAAAAGATCAAAACATGACTCCATTTTATGTTTTCAAATTTTTGAGACGCTTTGTATAATGAGGATAAATTTTCTCATCGTGATTCCTAATTTTTCGACAAGAAGAGTTTTTTTTATCAAGAATGACTTTTTGTCGTATCTTTCAATTTTTGGCCCATTTGCCATTTGTCCTCTTGTTAACCGTATCCGCGGACATACTGTATATTACTTAGAGTGCAATTCAACCGAATTCAATAACTGCTATTTTTGAAAATAAGCATATTTTTCTATTATGAAATTAAAGAGCTTGAAGAAAGTTTTCGAAGAGTGAAGGAGACATATTTTTACAACGTATGTGTTGGGTACGAAAACCTTGATCACATGCGTATAATGTGTTCAATATTTTGTGGCTGTTCATTTCAATTAAATGTTAAATTATTTAACTGAAGCAAGAGCTTCATTATTGCTAGAATATAACTTGAGGTCATGACCGAACGAAAATTTCAAACATTTATTGTATAATGATAATTTGAAAAAAACAATAATTTTGTCTGAAAGTTTAAATAATTTGAGAAATCACGTAACATCGATGAATGATCCTTGTCTGTTTGTTCGATTCAGATACAAAATATGTCGAAACGTGAACTCAAAATAATAAAAAAAATATACAGGGCTTTTTACTTAAAACTCCGCACGTCAATATCTTGGAAACGAATAGGAATATTTGATTTCTGTAAAAAGTAGTCAATGTATGGGGTCGGGTGGTTATTTTTCACAATTAAAAAAATTCGACGCCTACCAAGAGTGAAGCGTCGCGACGCATCGAAAATATCAATCGATTGCAGGGTTTTTGACATTACGCGCATGCAAAAGTACGAGTTATTTATAAACTTTTTTGTTATTCCAGTCGAACTCATTTATTCTACTCAGTTTTGGGATATACAGTTTGTCCAAGATAAGGATGTCTATCATGGGGATCTTGGAAACCGTGAGAGATACAAGGTCGGTTAAATGGAGGCAAAGTTGCGTATTTTGATGCTTAACAAAATGCCGTTTTAAAAGCCAAGAAATTCCGACCAAGTCCGAAATTATCCGAAAAAAACCGAAATTTTTCAAAATTGTTTTCATTTTTTTCTGACCACATTTGAAGAGATATTTTGAAATGAATGGAACTTCTTCATTGCCACTTTTTGCCCTTTACAAGATAGCGTTATTGAATTGAAGAACCGACGTTCCGTCTATGAGCAACCATCATCAACTTTGTTTTTTTGAATACGGTCCTGGATTTTTTATGACGGATTTTGAGGGCCTCTTATGTTCCTAAACCAACAATGTATCGCAATTATTCTAAAAAATTATGTTGATGGATTTTTCCATAAGAACTCATGTGTTAGAGAGAGACAAAAAATATATTTTTAATAGGATTAAAAACAACCACCACTTTTTTGATTAGTGCGATACCTCGTTGGTTTAGGAACATAAGAGGCTCTTAAAATCCGTAATAAAAAATCCAGGACCGTATTTAAAAAAAAAAAGTTGATGATGGCTGCTCATAGACGAAACGTCGGTTCTTGAATTTAATAACGCTATCTTGTAAAGGGCAAAAAGTGGCAATGAAGAAGATCCATTCATTTCAAAATATCTCTTCAAATGTGATCAGAAAAAAAATGAATACAATTTTGAACGGTTTTTTTCGGGTAATTTCGGACTTAGTCGGAATTTCTTGGCTTTTAAAACGGCATTTTGTTAAGCATCAAAATACGCAACTTTGCCTCCATTTAACCGACCCTGTATCTCTCACGGTTTTCAAGATCCCCATGATAGACATCCTTATCTTGGACACACTGTATATCTCAAAACTGAGTAGAATAAATGAGTTCGACTGAATAACAAAAAAGTTAATGAATAACTCGTACTTTTGCATGCGCGTAATTTCAAAGTACCTGCAATCGATTGATATTTTCGATGCGTCGCGACGCTTTACTCTTGGTAGGCGTCGAATTTTTTTAACTGTGAAAATAACTACTCGACCCCATACTTTTTACAGAAATCAAATATTCCTATTCGTTTCCGAGATATTGACGTGCGGAGTTTTAAGTGAAAAACCCTGTATACACTCCCGGCAATAAAATCCAGACAAGAATAATTTGAGTCAATTTGATATCCCTGTAACTTTTTCAATTTTTGTCCGATTTTCGCAAAATTTTTACCAAAGCGTAGCCCTATGTCTCGAAATATTGAGTAGCTGTTGTTTCTCCCTGTATAATGATCAAGCCATCGGTATTTTTCCAAAACCAAAATCAAGGGTAATATCTCAAGACATAGGGCTACACTTTGGTACAAATTTCAATAAAATCGGACAACATATAAAAAAGTTATAGGAATATCAATTTGATTCGAATTATTCTTGTCTGGGAGTGTATTTTAGCGCACAGATTGAACAAGAACTATTTTCCCAAGGGGGTTGGTGAACAGTCACTATTTTATAACATTCACATGAAGTTAGAAAAAAATCAAGCTTCACAAAAAAAGGTTTGGTTGCGGGAAACACCCGAAAAATGGAAAACATATGCTATGATAATTTTGCATTCTGAATTGAAATGAAACTCACCTGTTGATTCTTATGCAGACTAGTCTTTGGTATTTTAATATTCAAGTTTTCAATATGATGCGTTTTAGTTGGGTGTTTATAAAAAGGCAATCCAATCCTTGAGTTATCATTCACAATTTCGGCAGCTACTGACCAACGACGATTTTGAATAGGTTCTTCATTGTAGTCCGGAGGAGGTTCGTAGTAGTATGCAGTATTTGGAAGACTACAGAAAAATGATCCTCAATTTTTCGATAGATAGTGGTTGCAAATTTAAGTACCTCAGATTCAAGGAAGCACGTTGTCTAGATCTAGGCCTCCTCTCCGAAGCTGATTGGAAAGATCTTGGCTTCTTTTCACAAGAAGACAAGTTATCAGGTGGAGGCACGTAAAATGCAGTGTCTCGATGATGTCGCTCTTCATTCTCACAACTAGGATGAAAAAACTCTTGGACGGAGAGAGCCCTCCTCCTTCTTAGGCCAACATGGATTTGATTGAACTTAGCTCTAAGAACCTCTTGTACGCTGTTCTTCTTGGTATTACTAGGCAATCGTAGAGAGGAGGTAGTGTGGGGGTGCGGTGTGCTCACTAGAATTTGTGGAGAGCTTGGATCAAGCAGAGCACCTTTCGATGATTCGGCGCTATGTTTGCGCAAGGAAGAACAACATTGACGAAGTCTATTCCATTTTTGTGAAATACAGCCATTTAAATCTGAAAAATAAATAATGATCTATTCAAGATTCGCAAATATTTTTCTGGAGATTATTGTTATTTATGTGTCCCGAAAAATCAATTCCATCATCCAGGATACCAATAAAATATAATTTTCAAAGCATTTCATGATGATCAATAGGTTCCACATTCCAATGATGAATGTGGAGGTATTGTTAAAATCCGCAGTATGAATAATGATGAAATTGTACTGTATAGGATGGTCTATATGTTGGCACAGGAAGAGTTCTGATTGAATACTTTCAATCAAAATCATTAAGTATTTTGTCCATGAGAATGCTATCAAAATTTTTGGAAATGATAAGAGTTATGTCAAAGTTATCAGAAAATGATCCTCAATATAACTTTCAAGTTTAGGTTTTGACACCGATCATAGTCGTCATTTCACATTTTTTAATAGTAAACCTAAAGATTCGAGATGCTATACAAACAGTGCATCACCGAACATTCAGATTCAATAATTTGAATGACTGTTTTTGAAAAAATATTCCGAATCATTGTCATACCTTTTTCTTTGATAAAATTTACAGAAAACCTTACACGCTGTGGAAAAAAACATCCTCTATTAATATGTTTTTTTGAATGTTACCCTTTGATACCATTATATGTCAGTTTTGATTTGAATTTCAAAATGATTTCATTATCCTGAACCTACTCAACACTATCTTTGTTGGATTATCAAAACTTGATAACATGCTGATTTTTAATTAACATATAAACAGAATATGACGAATCAGCGGAATTTTTCATTCACCATGATTGAGAATTAAAAACCGATCGTGTTTGTGAATAAAATACCAGTCTCATGACTTTCATGATACATATTTTATTGTTACTAAGAAAATTGGTTGTGTGAGTTAGAGCTAGCACACATACGATTTTCACATCAACTTAACTGTTTAGTGGGGCTGTATGTAAACATACCGAAACTTCGCGATTTTTTAATACAACCAAACTGTAGTCGAATAGGTGATTTCGATAATATTATGTTTTTATGTTTTGATTTTACTCAGGTACTATCAATTTAGTTAATTTAGTTTATAATAATTACTGCAGCATTTGTGTATCTGGAATTTCCTGTAATTAGGTAGGTAATAACCTCTGTTGGAAATAAAAGACCTTTTCTATTATTATCATTCTTATTATTATTATTATTATTATTATTATTATTATTATTATAATCATTCTCATTGGTTAGTCTCACATTTTCTATGTGGTGAAAGGTAATAAGGGCTTTCGCAAAACATTTCACGATTTTCCTTACTATCCGACATGTTTCTAGGATCACTGATTCTTGCATGTCCGTTATTAGTTGTAGTGGTATATTGTGTTTTTTTTGATAATTATTGTTATTATTGTTCTCATTGGTTAGCCTGACATTTTCTATGTGGTAAAAGGTAATGAGGGCTTTCGCAAAACACACACCTTGTTGACTATTTCACGATTTTCCTTACTATCCGACATGTTTCTAGGATCACTGATTCTTGCATGTCCGTTATTAGTTGTAGTGGTATATTGTGTTTTTTTTGATAATTATTGTTATTATTGTTCTCATTGGTTAGTCTCACATTTTCTATGTGGTAAAAGGTGATGAGGGCTTTCGCAAAACTCACACCTTGTTGACTATTTCACGATTTTCCTTACTATCCGACATGTTTCTAGGATCACTGATTCTTGCATGTCCGTTATTAGTTGTAGTGGTATATTGTGTTTCTTTTGATAATTATTGTTATTATTGTTCTCATTGGTCAGCCTGACATTTTCTATGTGGTAAAAGGTAATGAGGGCTTTCGCAAAACACACACCTTTTTGACTATTTCACGATTTTCCTTACTATCCGACATGTTTCTAGGCTCACTGATTTTTGCATGTCCGTTATTAGTTGTAGTGGTTTATTGTGTTTCTTGAATCCTGCGGGTAACTCCGGTGGTATGAGGCCAGTGACTATGATGACTACGGCGAGAATGAGGACTTCTTCCGTTTTCCACATTGATTTTATTTCCTCAGCTAGGTCCGTGATTGATGTACTCATTATAGTTTTGGACTGTGCTCTTTGTGTTCCGGTTATATTTTAACCTAGGTAGAGGTTTCCTGTAGCTGGGATTACTTTCTTTGTATAGTAACATATTTTTGTTAAATGTTTGCTCCATTTCTGTTAGTAAATCTTGGTTGTCTTTTCCGTTTGTGTTTGTTTGTATGTATTCTTTAGCTGTATCGGTGTGTGTTTGATTTTTGTGAAAATGTAATTCGGTTTCAGTTGTCGTTGCGAGTTCATCCTCGTTTTGTGTTTCCTGTTTTGTTTCTGTTGTATTTTCTTCCTGTATTTCTGATCTTATTTGTTCCTTGATGGTGTCGATTTCAGTTGGTGTTAAGTATCCCTTTTTCTCTAACACTCTTTTTCTGTCACATATGTTTTTTTTGCTGGATTCAGATTCTGGATAGATTTTCTTCCATTCTTTGTAAAAGTTTGTCCAATATTATCATTATTATTATTATTATTATTATTATTATTATCATTATTATAGACTTATGTTATACTCGGCTTAAAGCCGGCAAAATTTACCCCCACCGGATACCATGTATCAAAAGGATTATTATTATTATTCTCATTGGCTAGTCTCACATTTTCTATGTGGTAAAAGGTAATGAGGGCTTTCGCAAAACTCACACCGTGTTGACTACTTATTATTATTATCATTATTATTATTATTGAACGATAGTTTTTTTTGTCAAATGAAAATATATCGATGAGCTCATTTTCAGATTTACTGACTATTTACCTACACTTTTTGTCTAAAACGTTTTTTTCTATCTATCATAATAAAGTGGTGGGGGAAGTTCAAATGTTTTTTTAAACTAACGGAGATTTCTCCCGTTTCGCTTGACCGATTTTAACGATTTTGATTATAAAATGCTCATTTGCTTTTTGATTTGTGACATTCGCCGTCGCCGCTAGATGGCGTTAACTGAAATGGTAGCATATGTTTGAGTTTTTTCCAAAAAAATCAAATGTAATGGTATATTCATTTTTATATATTTTGAAAGGGGATACATTTTTCTATTAAAAGATTGAAAAAAAAACAAAAAAGTTGATGATTTTTTTTTGTTTTGTTTTAAATTTTTTGTTTGTTTTTTTTTTATAGGAAAATGTATCCCCTTTTGAAATATATGAAAATGAATATACCATCACATTTGATTTTTTGGAAAAAACTCGAAAATACGCTACCATTTCAGTTAACGCCATCTAGCGGCGACGGCGAATGTCACAAATTAAAAAGCAAATGAGCATTTTATAGCGCAGACTATTCTATTTCATATGAGCCCAAGTTCGTTAAAATCGGTCAAGCGAAACGGAAATGAATCACCCTGTACAACAAAAAGTTGTATGTATGCGCTAGCTCTTACTTATATATCACGGACAGATACAAGTACCTACATTTTTGATTTTTTTCCAGGTTTTTCCAAATTTCATCAGCATATACAAAACAATAAAAAATCATCTGTCAACAAGATTTACGTCAGATGTTCTATACGTAAAAAGTATTTAACGTGTTATAAAAATCAGTAGTTATAAGTTTTTTCCATTATTGCAGTTATCAATTAAGTAAAAAACGCTTATGCTACGATCAGAACCTCTGCTATTACGAATCTGAAAAAGTATTCCTTAAAATTAATCGCATTCCATTCTAATACTTTTGTCAAATGGTTAAATTGTTGAAACTGTGCTGAAGCGAGTGTGCATGAAAGTTGAAAACGGCCAGCATTGTACAGAAAGAAATTAGTAGTTCTGTGTTGTTTAATTATTGGACAGTAGACTTGGTTCGGTTTTAAGAATTATACCCCAACTGTCAATAATTATTAAGATCTCTGCCTCGGTTTCTGCGTTATGTTGGGAAATAACTAACAATATTGTGAGATACAGATGGAGATTATTTTCGCAAAGATTCATTCAGTTTATGACTGCGTGCTAGCCCAAGCTAATTATGTATCTTTCAATATAAAAATATGACTGAAACCTTTTTGAAATATACTTAAATAAATCAAAGCTGACCAGACTTTTTTCGTTTACTCGCTTGTAATCTTATTATGAAAAAAGATGGGAAAATGGGAACCGTTTAAAATCAATTATCATAAGCACAAAAACAATTGACAAATCCTTCATTTCGGCGTATCAGATATGTTTATAGTGATACAGCTTCATACAAAAATAGAGCTTTTTTCGTCATACTTTGTAAAACATTTTTGCTTTTGCTTTACCGCTCTATGAAAATTCTAAACAAAATTATCATCGACGGGAGCAACCGTTTTCTCGTAAGCAAATGCAATCAAGATGAATGTATCAATTATTGAATAATAGTTTCATCGACAGCCGGCGGCGTAATCGTCGTCATAATCGCTAGGCCAAGACTGAATTCTTGATTGCAGCGTAGGATTTTGATTTAAATAATCTTCACTCCTTTTTTGTTCAGAATGTTTAGCTTCTTGGTTGGGGTTTCGAAATGACACCTTGTTTTTACAGTCATGGCCAGAAGGATTGTCTCTAACTAAATAGGATACCTACTATAATACATACTATTAGAAAATGTAGGTACAGATTTCAATATCATTCATCTAGACCACTGTATAGGATTATTTACGCAAGAATGCATGCATATCTTTTGACGCTTGAAAATTTGGTAATATATCGTGAGATATGATTTGATAGGTATTTTCAAGCTTTAAAGTCTTCTTCAAAGTTCATGAGGTTATTGTTTACCGATCTTTTTTGTTCATTTCAACTGTATTTTTTGCAACAGTGAAAACAATTTCTATATATCTATGAACAAATTAAGTAGGTGACCCGCGTTAGTCAAGCAAATAATGCATTCATAGTTTTGAGCTGTTTTTCATGTGAGGTCAAATTAGTTCATATCAGGTAAGCGAAGATTAATGTACCTACGGGAACTGGAAAATATTTGTATTTTGAATTCTTAATTATTTTCGGCATACCTATTATGGATCCTTGTGATTCATTTATACGTTTGTGACGAGATGCTTGTTGTTTGCTAACAGGCATCGCCAAATGTTTTATTTTAATTGATAGTCAAATCTTAATCAATTCGATGGTGTCCTGAACTTGAAAACAAAAGCTTATCAAAAAATTAAGAAAATGTCTTCTGTGACTGTTTTGATTTATTATTGGTAATTCGTAGAAAGCTCATGTCAAATCATTACTGCATTTCTGACCACTGTGATAGTTATATCAATTGCAACCTAGACTCTCCTCAATATTCACTTTGAATGTGTGGGAATTTCATTTAAATTGTGCAATTGCATGAGAGTGAAAACTTATAATTTTCTGAAAAAGACGAAAGGTGACACAAAAAAATCCAGCGTAGTGAACGTTATTTTGAATAGGTACTTACATGTTTGTTCGAAACAACTAGGTATACGGTTGATTGATAAATTATATTCTTCAGCCGTTTTTAAAACACCGTAACGCCTTGTCATAATACACCATATAAAAATAATAAACCAAAGGAAACACTTTAACCTGACATTAATTAAAATTCCGAACAATTCTCGGAACAATATCAAGGATTTTTTACTTGAAAACTTATTTCTCATATGCAATAGGGTAGATAACAGGTGTGTGTATATGTATAGTATCTAGTCTAGTCTGTGTGCTATCAATGGTAGCCATACATAATATACATAAATTCAAATCTCTTGATATTTAAACTGAATTTATGAACACCTTAAGTGTGTACCTAACAACAGTACAGCACTTTAAATTAATGTTCTGCAATGAATAACATGACTGCTGTTCTTACAAATATAATTACGATCAACGTAAATAATACATCTATGCATTTTATAGATAATATACCTCCAATGACTCATCATGTTGATCGAACAACATTAGTTTTTTCCTTCTATTTCATTTGATTCATACTTAAAAAAAGCCAATAGACAAAAAGGTATAACGACGCTATCTGGAATAAATTATCCTAAATAATCCAAATCAAAACTAAAAAAAAATTAAAACTGCGCATGTAGGTAGTTTTGGAAATTGAAAACAATAATTGCATCGATATGCACAGACAGCGTAATTAGTGTTAAATTATATTATGAGGTTTTTTTGTATATTAGTCAGTCAAAAGGTGGATTTCTATATGCGTAGGTACTTATAAGGACAAAAAAGTGAAGAATAAAGCAATATGTACATACCAACTTCCGAAATCTCATTAAAAATGGCTTTAGAACACATAAAATCAAGAAAAAGTAAGCAACTAAAATGATTTGATGAAACACTGGTTGATGACTCGTCGATGCGCTCGCTGAGCGTAAATAGTAACTCAGGTCCGTAATGTGTAAATTAATTCTTTATTAACGGTACCCTGCGGGCATATTACGAGGGTGTTCTTAAAACATGCTACGTTATAGCTTTTGCCTAATGATCACGTAAGGCATTACATATCTGCAAGATTTTAGCGAGATGAAATCTCTTCAACTAAAGAATATATCGGTTTTATTCCGTGAAATACTAAAGCTTTGAATGAAATTATATGTATATACTATTCTTGATTATTTTCTCTTCATCTTCAATGTATTATGAACATCAACAGAATATATACCTTAATCAAAATTTGATACCTACTTTTCAAAACTTGATATCCCAAAAATCTTCATCAGTTTGCATCAGTTTTGTACTATACCTATAAAAAGACAAAGACACTATCTTGATTTGTCGTGCAATATGGGCAGCAAAGTATGAACAACTTTATTATTTATACAAACTAAAATTTCAAGTAGTTATCATGCTTCGTTATTTATTGATTGTATGAATGTCTAAGATTATTGTCAGGCACCACCGACTGGGGTACTGGGGATAAACATATCAATTTCAAATTTTTTTGAGATACAGGATATAAAGATCTTTATGCTCTGAATCACAATATCTCTATATCTTGGTTTATTATTATAACAATCCCAAAAAAATCAGAAAATTCATAAAATCGTCAACTTCACTATATAGTTGACTTAGTTTTACCATTAAAGATTGACAAAGATGTAAATAGATCTAACGATGTGATCTCAAGATTTGAAAATTCATTAAGGTTATCGGACCTTTCCAAGTTCTATGAGTTGATTGAATTATTCGATTTAATTCGTTGAGTCTGTTGCACAGAGTGAATAATTCAATATTCGCTGCGACGGGCCTTTTTGTACGGTACGTGAACCTTTCATTAGACACTTTTAGCAAACCCAAAATTTTTTTACGTATCCGTATCCGGATCCGTAAACGAATCGACATACGTTAATCATATAAAAACCCGCTTAAGCAGCGATCGGTTCTACGTATACGAAACGAATTGGTGAAACGTCAAAGTTGTCAGACATCGCGTTTTGTAACCTAGATATTGATGTTTGTGTATTTTTCGTTTATCGGTCTTAAAGAGTTTTTGTTATAATTCTTCGATCAGTTAAGATGCGTTCTTAGATACGGATACGATGAAAGGCCCGCAACGATACGTGCAACGGAATGAATCGGAACCCCCGCATCTATTCTGAGCATGCGCAGATCGATGCGGATACGGATTCGTTTGAAATTTAGGACGTGCTTAAAGTGTCTATTAGCTGACGTTGCACGCGACATCCGCACGACGCCGAAGAGCAGAGGACTGCCCAGGTTGCACCCACTCGGGGATCACATTAATTTTTTGTGATACAGATCCTAGTCGTGTCAACGTAGCCTCGGTCGGCATCTGACTTCTCAAGTACAAGTCTTTGACCGTGAAATCACGTCGCATAGAGATCCAAATTGTGGAATCCAAACCACAATTTTGTCGAAAACGGGTTTGGATAAAGATGGTGCTTCAAAATACCAGCCTCAATATGCGCGGTTTTGTGCGCTTGATCTGGACCAGTCTCAAGCTGAATTAAAAAACAAGGTTTTTCCATAACTTTGATGGCTTCCTAGATATTTTTTAAAATTTGGAACATATCGTCATTGTTTTCTCAACAACAAACGTCATAACTTCCTTTTCAAAAATTTTGGACTAAAAACGATATGCCCATTTATTGCTTTCTAGTTTTTTTTTAACAAAATCATGTGTGTTTTTGGTCTATAAATGATAAGTTTGAGAATTATTTACGAGAAATATCTATTCATGTAAAAAATCGAGAATGTTCAGGGCACTGGTCTAATGATGAAATATCTTCGAAATGGACCTATTTATACGCCCATCAAGTCTGGCCAACCCTCCGCCAAACACCCGCCTCGTGAATTACAGTGAAAACTCCCATTCACAGTTTCACCAATTTTGTCCGCTTATGAGAGGTGTTCGTTTAAAGGAGAGAACTAAGTATTATAAGAATTATAAATAGGTACTACATATCGCACCTTTGGTGCAACAAGCCCAGATAACAAAATCAGTTTAACAGTTGCTGAAAAAGCACTAAGCTTGAGCAGAAGTCTGCTTCTTAAGCCCTGCAAAAAGCGCATCGGTAGTCGACCGGCGTCCCTCCGGCTGACGCAAAAGCATTTCATAAAAAGTACTTTGAATAAGTCCGTCTATACGCACTTCGAAAAAGTGCTGACTGTGCGCTTCAGAGAAATGCGTATTTCACGCTCAAGAATTCTGCTCGATGTACGCTAAAATATATGTAAACACTGATACCTAAGACTCTATTTTCCAGGCATCCATTTTTTACCAAACACAAACTATCCCAACCTAACCCCAACTCACAACTATTTTGTTTAATTTCAACGCACGTCATTCCGGCGACGATTATCAAACACTTCTTTATATATTGACAGGGTGTTTTTTGTATATTTTGCACCCCACATAGAACCCTTATTTCAGGCAAGAGCTTGGAAAAAATTTGATTACAAAAGTTGAAGGGGTTTTTGTGTTTATTATATTTTGGAGGTATCAAAAAAAGATGAGCGCATCGCAAAGTGTAAAAAACATCAGGTTTGTGTTTTTCTAATGAAACACGCGGTATATTATTTGCTAAAATGGAAAAGCTCCTTGCTCTGTTTTCAAAAATACCATATAAGTTGATGTTTGGTTCAGCCGTTTTCGCGATATTTTCGTTTAGTTTCATTTTCTACCATTCAACTTACCTAAATAAATCATGGTGTAAAAAAAACCAATAAGTACATGATAACTCCGATGTGCTTTCAAGGGACATATTTTGTGTCAATCCGATATAAAATCAAAAATTAACGAATTGAATGCACATTCTAATAAGCGGACCTGAAAAATCGTCCGACTATTAGAGTTTTGTGTCCGCCTTTGGGAGATTTTCAGTCACACTGGGCAAGAATCTAGTGTCCGCGTCCGTTTATAATAGCGTCCGTTCATCGGAAAGCATTTTACATTTAAAATGATGTGCCGGAATTTCGTTCCAAGAAATTTGTCCGGTTAAGAGAGATGTCGGCTTATTAGAGCTGTCCGCAAGGAGAGCTTACCTTTACTGTATTTTTTCGTGATTCACCACACATATTTTTTTACAGATGAGTCGATTGGGCTAGACAAATTAGCTCCAAAAGTAGCTTTATGATAATAGGAACCATTTGGGAAGCCTCGAGAGCACGCTACTGTTTTCCAAGCGGAATACATGCAGTAAATGGCTGCGTGCAAAATAATCTCAGAAGAACTAAAAAAAAAAGGAAAACCCTTATTTTGAATGAAAGCCAAGCGGATATGAAGACCTCCAAGTAAGTCTGGGATTTCCAGCAAAATCTGAGAGCAATAATAACGAGCATATGATCACCAGGACACAATAAGATAAGAAGTCAAGAACCTGCCATTGGTGTTCCAAAATCCTCTAGAAGAGCTTGGCTGAATATTGTTGGACCCAAAAACAACAAGAAGAAAGATGGTTTGTGACCATAGATATATATCGAAAGTATCGACAATAATATTTGGACAAAAAGCAGTAATTCTTTGCTGTAAATCTAAAAGATAGTCTGGCTGTGTTGCATATACTTTCTGCTTTAAATATCCCCATAAAAAAAAATCCAATGGTGTTAAATCGGGCGACCTGGCAGAAAAACTGGTTGAAAAATTGGTGCCATGCCAAATTCGTTGGGATTTTTTTGACGTATTTGTACAATCAAAGGCTCTATTGTAGTTTCTAACAAGTTCAAATACATGTCCCCTGTCAAATTTTCTTGAATGAAAACAGTACCAACAATATGGTTCCCCAATATGCCAGCTCATACGTTAACCTTTTCGGGATATTGCGTGTGGGTTTCCCTAAAAACATGCGGATTTACGTCACTCCAATAACGAACATTTTGCCTGTGTACACGGCCATTTAAAAAGAAAGTACACTCGCCACTAAAACAAATATTTTGAACGTATCTCGGTTCTCGGCCTATTCTATCGGTCATAATTTCGCAAAATTGCACCATTTGAAATTTATAAGGATAACATTTCTGTTTTTCAGCAATCGTTTTACAGAAGCAGACGAAGTATCACAGATGTCTGCAACCTGAGGAGTCGACTGTTCAGGATTCACCAACATCTCACCAATGATTGCAATTTGTTTATCTTCCGAAATAGATGGTCGCCCTTGATTCTTCAAGGTCTGAACACTACCAGTCTCGATAAAGTTCCGCACTAATTCGCGAAGATATTTCCTGCATATCGGACGGTCCGGGAAGCGCTCATTGAAGATTTTTTCCGTCTCATGGAAATTACGATTTCCGCCATAAATAAAAATTGCTTCAATTTTTTCTGCGAGGGGACGCGAATTAGGCATTTTTGTAACACTTCCTAATTAACACAACAATCAAACAACTGGCTCATATCGTTTCAAGATTTTCACATTTGGTTAAACTTTAGTGCTGTGGCGAGGTAGTTTGGAAACTGTACTCTATCTTATTTTAGATTTTAGTATTATAATGCTAATAAATGCTTTCCAATTTTTTTTTATCATCTTGAAATTCTTTATCAGCTTTGTATCAGCATTCCTATTTGTTAACCTGTACTGTTTTGCTCAGGTTCACCATCATTTTTCCGGAATCTGATGTGTCAGCTCGTTAAAAAATTGAAACTTAATGTAAACGACATTTTTAAAAACTAAAAGTTTGGCAGGCTGTCATATCCGCACGGATACGTTTAATCCTATAAAATTTTCACACAATAATCTACTCGAATGATGTGTCACACGACCCCGCCCCTTTCCATTTAAAAAAATGTTTCAAAATGGCGCCCAGCCGCCATCTTGAATACTAAAAGTACGTCAGTAACATCAAAAAGTAGTATTTTGACAGCAATGAAAGTATGACAAGCTTCAAAATTTTTGGTGCACACATTAAAAAAAAAGGGGAGGGGGGACCTTATAGAGCCGCACGGTATATGTTTATCTATGGTCCCAAACCTTATTCAGGCAATACAGCTTTATGTTCAGCCAAGCTCTCATAGAGGATTTTGGAACGCCATTGGTGGGTTCTTGACCTATAAGTGGTACCAGCTGGTCCGCTTACTGATTTCCAGTTATCCCATTGTGTCCTGGTATGGTCGTTATAATTGCTCTCAGAGTGGCAAGATTTTGCTGAGAGTCCCAGACTTGCTTGAAGGTTTTCATATCTTGAGTGGTAGGAAAGTTATGATAAAAAAGGCATTTTTTCTTAAAACCTTGACACCCTACCTTCATTGAAATTTCCAATGCAACGGAATCATTTGAAAAAAATTGAATGAAAGAATAATCGGCTCTTCCTATTATGAAAGAGCCGATTATTCTTTCCAGGAGGCAGTGAAATTTTTTCGTACTTATTTTCCCAGTCGCTGTATTTGCATAAATGATCTGAATCTGTTCTTTTATAGTGACAAAAACGAGAATTCTCAGTCATAGACATTTAACATCTACTAATTAAGCTATAAAGCCACTTTTGATTTAGTACTGATGATTTTATTATTAGTTTCATTTGGCATTGGCCATTGTAATATAAGTTTTAGATGTTCAAACGTGTACTGTACTTAGTTAATTTTTAGTAATGTCAGAATAATTAATTTCTTCTTGCTATTATTTCTGTGAAATAATTTTTTTTATTAGTGGTTATCGTTCTTTTATTTTTCATATTGATGTTGGCACCACCCTAGGAAGGGCGCGCCCACAGGTTGAGAAACGCTGTATTAAGCAAAAAACCTTTAGCCCAATTGTTCAAAATTTCCATTAACTTGCTGGCACAATTTGCAACGTTTTCCTATTACCAACCTTATTTGTTGATAAACTGAAGCAATTGTTTCAATTACTTCGGCAGGTACTTGTATGCGGGAGCCATAGATGTGGTACCCCTCGACCAATCCACTTTTCTCCAAATTTTTTGGTCAAATAATCTCTAGCACCTCTATGAAAAGAAATATTATTTTCATCATTCAATTTTTTCTTATTAATTCCGTTGCATATGAGATCTCAATGAAGACTTCTCCAAGACGGTTACCTCCAGAGACTCAAACAAGGTACATCTTTTTCACGTAAAAAAGGTTGATCAATCGATTTTTTCAATATTCACATCGATGCACCAGACAAGAAAAAAGTGTTGATAATTTAGATAAGCTCGATATGCCGTAGGTAGCTCTACCCACTAGGGATGTTGAAACCGTCAATTAATTTGGATTTATTCTCACAAAAAAACCTTCTTTACGTAATTTCGTATAGCTGTGTCGTCTTGATGAGGAATAATTGACAAAAATCGAGATGAAAGATTAAGGTTTGACACCCTGTATCTTGAAAACTAAGCACCTCCTGTATGTACCCGCCTCAAGTTTCATAAAAATGTGAGGTCTATCATCTTGGGCTGCGTCCATGACGGGGACCCTCGACTCACGCTCCGACCCGGGTATTACGACCAGACTCCAGACCCGCGCTCGGACCCTCGTTCATGATTTGCCATAACGAGGAACCGGGAGCCGGATTGATTCGGGCGACACATACAGACTCTTTTCTTGAAAATAATTATGACCTATTTATTTTGGTCCAGAGTCAGTTGTCTTTCGGATGTAGAGAAGTTTATAAGCGAACACAACAGTCCAAGTCAAAGTAAAAATATGGGCTTATCTGATACTTTGATCCATAATTCCTTCAAAACTTTTCGATTATGGTGAGATGTATTTGTCTAGTTCCAAGGTGGCTTTCTCTCTATCAACACAGTCGTTATCAACTCCTTGTCCATAATAATTTCTCAATCTCTCTCACTTCTCAATCCAACACTAACTTCAACCAAATATTATTGCTTCCAAATGCTGATTTCGATACATTTCAAACTGAATATGCTGAGCCCATGCTCGCTGATCTAAAAAACAGTACCCCGCCAAAACACACTACAAAAACGCCTGGATCCAGGCCGACCGCAGTGTCACGAATGCCAGGGGTTTGGTCATACTATGTCCTCTTGTCATAATGCATCCCGCTGTCATAAATGCGCCGGTGCGCATTTCTACAAAAATGGCGATCTCCCGAAAGAATCCAACCTACTGTGCTATAACTACGGAGGAAAGCATGCGTCAAGCTGGAGCTACTGGCCAAAAAATCCTAACTAAGTATATCAGGAAAACCAAACAACGACAGAATACTGATCCACATACTGACCGATAAGCAAAAACTAGTCCACCTATTTTCAATCGAACTACATTCACTAATACTCAATCATATGCGCACACCGCCAAAAGAAACTCCTCTAGGGAATCTCAACCCCAACCTCTACAAAATGACACAAATGTATCACTTGCCAGGATCTGGGAAAATATTTTTGCTTTCGACAAAGAATTTAATCTTATCATGATCTCAATCAACGATTTGAACAAGAAACACAACTCTACTCAGAACCAGATACCTTCATTACAATCCAACGCTACTACTTTGAGATCCGACTGTCCAACCAGACTACTCGCAAATGAAGCCAACCTCCCAAACAACTTCTCTATGACTCAACACAGACACGCTGAATCCACAAATCAACAAATCGAAATGTCAACAATGGATAATACAAACCCAATTGGGAATCAACTAGGAATCAAATGCTCACTTGAAACTGTTACAGCTTCAATAGAAAAACCATCGAATTGGAGAACTTCTTACAGATCAACAGACCGGATATTGTGTTCCTTCAGAAAACCTTTTCGAGGCCAGACACGAAATTTTCAATGTTAAATTATCGAGTTGTCAGAGACGACAGAACACATACTGTGGGAGGCGGTACCGTCATCTTGGTACGTAGAGGTGTGGCGTATAGAACCCTTCCCTGCCATCCCACCATTGGCTCAGATATACTAAATCTACACACCTCCTCAAAATAAGTTGCTGAATGCCGACCTAGATTATATCTTAGGATCCAACTTACCCACTTTAGCCATCGGAGATTACAACTGTAAGCATACTGAATAGGGATGTCGCAAATCTAATCCGAACGGAAACAAACTGTTGAGATACGCAGCGTTGAATCAGATCAACATCCTGGCTTCCTCGGATCCTCCTCATCCTGATAAGACAACTCACATTCCGGATAACCTGGATCTTGCTATGGTTTCAAACATCGACTCAAATACATACATGAATAGTATTGCCGATCTCTCATCTGATAACAACCCAGTCGAATTCGTCGTCTCAAATCTCGAAATGGACATACAATTAACGAATCAAGAATTTTTTAATTTTAGAAAACAAAATTCTCGAGACATCAAGCTAGAGTTTGATATTCACAAAACTTCCGACATTGACTCAGCTTTACAACAATTCACTACTAAGGTTGATTATGCAAAATTCAACAATTACCACCACCAAGAAGACCTGGGACTCTATTGACTTACCATACAACATCAGAGGGATCTCATCAAGGAGAGAAACCGGAGAAAAAGACTTTTTATGAAAACCGGTGATCAACAGCAAAGGAGAAGCACCAATAGAATGACAAATAGAATATAAGTTACTTCTGATCGACCTGAGAAATTTAATATTTTAGTTATACCTGAATTACACCAAACACGCATTCAAACAATTCTGGAAACTAGCTAAAAGATTCTCTACTAAAATGAAATAACAAAACTATCCCTACATCAACAAGGGCGGTACGTTATACTACACAGACGAGGAAAAGACCGACATTTTTGCAAGATCCCTTTTCGAGCGATTCCAAGTAAATGAAGGTCAATCAGAAGACTCCATCACAGAACTGCTCCACAACCATCCAATCAACCAAGACGGCACTTTTGACTCGTTCGTACACACCTCCAACATCACTGGTTTGGACTTTATCTCTGCAGATGAACTAAACACAACTATCAAATTGGCTAAGACTTGTGAGGCTGCCGGACAGCAAAACAAAAAAAATGTTACGGACAATTTAATCTCATTGCTTGTGGATTTGATGAACTCCTGTATTGATTGTACTTTTCCCAACAATCTGGAAAAATCTCTATTGTAAGAACAATGCCGACCTCTCGTCACCCAGACCCATTGCCTTGATTAGCTGTGTTGGGAAGCTCTTCGAACAGTTCAAACGGCCGCTCCTGGAAAGACTTAAATATCTGTGCGAGTCTCTTAACATCATCCCACATCAACAGTTTGGCTTTGTGGAGGGCCATAGTACGGAGCTCCAAATAGCCGCGACGGGGTTGCACACCCAGAAATTATCCGGACTTGTTTCCATCGACGTGACGCGGAAAAAGTCTTTGACAAAGTCTGGTTTGAGGAACTCCTGTACAAAATGGTTCTCGCAGGCCTTACTAGAAAAATAATTTTACTAATCAAGAGCTTTGTTCAGAACAGGACCTTTTTTGTCAGAATTGGAACATCAACGTCAAACGTATATGAACAGAACGCAGGAGTCCCACAGGGAATCATACTGTCTTCCGTATTATACACCATATTTGTACACGACACACCCACTCACCCCAAAACTGAACTAGCACTCTACGTGGACGATACGTTGATCTCCGCCTCCGGAAAAAACTTACACCTCACTTTGGACTATCCACAGGAACATTTGAACCTGCTGCTGACCATCTTTTTTTACAAATGGAAAATCAGAACCAACGCAAACAAGACGCAAGCGATCGTGATTTCCAATAAAAAGCACCTGGCACTCGAACTCAACATCAACAACACCAGAGTACCCTGGAACAACTTTCTCAAATATCTCGGTGTTACATTTGACGGTAGACTATCTTGGAAAAAACTTATCGACTCAAGAATAAGGGAGGCTAACATGTGTTATGCAGCATTGTACCCCTTACTCAACAAAAAGAGCAGACTAAATACTCGCAGTAAATTGCTGATCTTCACTCAAATAATACGGTCGAAAATCACATACTGATTAGGATATCCTTCTCTCTGAACAAAACGTGCATGCAAAAGATTCAAGGTACTCAGAACAAGATGATAAGAAGAATCGACGGGACTCCCTGGTTCATCAGAAATTTCGACGTGCACAAAGACTACAACATTGACCCAGTCCAACACCTGATTCCTAATTCCTATCACAGAATCAAACAGGCAATTATGAATCACAGAAATCCCATTCTGAAACGACTACAAAATAGTAAATCAAGAGTCAAAAACCTTTGGCTCAAGCGATAACTTTACCAAATAAACCCTCACATACTCCTCCCCCGCCAATGCCCCCTCCAAACTCACCATAGATAACTAGGCTCAAATAAAAAAAAATGATAATAATAATAATAATAATAATAAGAAAAGATCAACTTCCTGAATATTTTCAAAACGTCTTTTATGTCGATTGATTCAAACAATCACACCCAACTCCCCTGAAAACCTTTTACAATGGTGCACTGACTGCACTGCCAAACGCATTCGAACAATAGGAAAGAGTGTCATCTTCACTAGCCCTAATCACATTGTAACATGTTAGTATTTTATAAAATTATAAAATGATGTTAGGTACGGTGGGCATCAGTCCTAGACTCGGGTCGGAGCGAGACGCTGAGCTCCGTTATGGACGCCCACTACTAAGCATCAGGGATATTTTTGATGAAAAAAAAGTAAAAGAAATCGACTAAACCACGCCATCAAATATAATTCCTGGTGATATTCTATCATGTTTGCTCAAGTGAAATATGTGCGGTTAATTTGTTATAAACAACTAAGCGTCATTATTGCGTTTTACTTCCGTTTTTTGATTATAGAATCTAAATCAATTGAGCAGTAAAAAAAATGTCGATGGGAAAGTTATAGAGAATGAAAATACGGAGAAAATGAGCATCAAGCCAGCTGTGTAAGCTGATTTTCAGCCGAGAAAAACCCGAAAAATCTATGTATTTTTCAAATATCCATATCTCCAGTTTTGAAGTTGTAGAAATGTCTCGTCGAGACATGAAATCCATTAATGTGTTCTTACAATAAGCAAAATTTGGTTTATCGCGATCATATAGTTTTTTCACAATTGAGACTTGAATTTTTTTTCATGGAAGGGGAAACATTCGCCCACAAATTATAGATATCTTCGCTCCTTTAGCTAAGTTCAAATATTCGACATCTTGACAATCTTGTCTGGTCATGTGACGGAAGATTTCATTTGCAAATCGTCACATGAGCGAACATCTCATATGTCAAGATGTGCATGGACTATTTGAACTTAGCATTGTCCTTTGCCAGCCCCTACACACCTTCCACACTGCCTGCTTTGGGTGCTTAGCCATTCACGCTCAAGTTCAGATACATTTTTTTCATAATTCCTTTTCATGCAAATTTGAAATATACGTTTTGAAGAATGTAACTGTTTTAAAAATCGTGATCGGACCAATACCCGAGCATCCGGATCTTGTTAAAAAAAGTGGGGGAAAAAAATCAAGTGACAATAATTGTACAGAGACTATTTCACCGACACCACTCAAACTTTATCTATTGTAAGTTCATACTAATAGGTATCATGTCGCGAGAAGACATCTACTATATATCTTCAAAAACCACGGAGATATAATTTATTTTCTAAATGCACAGATTTTCCTGTTTTTTTCGAATTTTCTCGACTACTAATCAACCTATAGAGTTTGATAAGTACTTATTTTCTCCATTTTTCCATTCACTACAGCTTTTCTGTTGACATTTTTTTTAATTTCTTTATCGGTCTATATTCTATAATCAAAAAACGAAAGAGAAACGCAATTTTGTCGCTTCAATTGTTTATTACGAAGTAACCACACATATTTCATTTGAACTGATGGAATATCACTAGTTAATGTGCTTAAAAGAGCAATAGTCATCACGTGGTCTGCTCAAATTCCGTATCGTCTAGTCAACAAGCTGTTTCGACCGCACGCGTAATACACGGCAACATCGCTGAGAATCGGTCGCCGAATTTAACAATAGAGGCGCTTTTATTGCTAGGGCAATAATAGGTAATTTAAAAACCTTTTTTTGGAATGAAAGCGTGGTTGGAGGAAACAGATTTACGTATATTGTAATAATAAAAATCAAAGTATAAACAACAAAAAATTAAATTCGAGGTGGATTTCTTATTTCGAGTCCCCTAGTGTGTCGTGGATCAATAATTTCGGGCAAAAGACAGTTGAAATAGAATGTTTTCAATTTTTTTTCCATATTATTCTTCCAAAACTCATCATCTCGTAGAATCTAAAATTATTATAATTACAAGTTAATTATTGTTATATTAAATTTATTTACCTTTTCCACAAGCATGCCCATTGGTGTCCATACAATGAAATAGCAATATTCCCTTTTTGTGATATGCAATTGCCCTTGAATTTGGTAGTGGCAATCATGATTTGATTTCAATTTTAAATTATTATTTTCATCTAATGTTGCAAAAGTAATCAGCTTCTTTTGTATAGCAACAATTGGAGTCACAGCAGAAGCTTTTGCAGGACATTTGACTCCAATAACTCCAGTTGTGTCAATTAGTCCATCTGGACTTGCTGCCAGAGCGCAGCATTCTTCATCAACAAAGTTGGTTGAACTTGTACTTCAAACTCCTTTTGAAATTGTTTTATAGCCAAAGGTTCTTTTTCGTTACCATACCTAGTATTACTATTTCCTCTGAAATCTAAATATAGTAAGTTTTTGACCTTGTTTTCGCAATTTGTTTTTGGAAGCATTTTACAAATTGATCCAAAATTGGAGGCAGTGAGCCTGGTGCTTCGTTCTTGAGTCCACACTGGATTTCCTCCCTGTCCTCTGGTATTTGCCTCCAATTCTACAATTTGTTTTTTGCTTTTTTGCAAATCTTGCAAAAACGCACTCTTTGCATCTTCGTACTTTTTCTCGTCTAAATCGTCTTGGGTTTCATTCAATTGTAGACCGTAGTCTTTGTCTGCTGAAGCAACTGTCTTCATTTTTCTTTTGAAAAGGTTTCGTTCTTTCATACTCTTATATAGTACATTTTTCTTTTTTTAATCTTCTCAATGTACTTCTTAGCAGCACCAGAGGGACTTTGAGTTGTAAGGGTTTTAAATATTTGTCGGTGATATTCACCGCTACCAACATTAAATGATAAAGCAGCTGCTTCACACCTTATTTGGTAAGAACCTTTTTTTGAAAAGTCAACTCGTTTTCCCCCAACAAACTTACATACAATAGAATTGTACTGCTCAGCAATATTGGTATCCATGTTGCATAATAAACTTGCGGCATGATAGATTAATCTATTTAGACATCCTTCTAAATCTTGCAGTAAACCACAGTTCATCATTTCTGGAATTAAATTTTTTTCGCCATCTTTTTTTTCACATTTAAAGTATCCTATAGAAGAACATTTTAGATGCTCTCCAAATACGTGCGATGGAATATTTTTTATGTCAGAAATAAGATTTTGAACCTTTTCAGAAAGGTTATTTTCTTCCCTATTTCTATGGACAACAGCCATTGTAACGGCTGTCCGTAACCGTCTAATATTATTCTGTAGATGTTTCCGTAATCCTGGTGGAACCGGGTTATTTGTTGAATTACTCCGTTTTCTGCCTGAAAATGTAATTATTATAATATTATAAAAAAGCTCCACTAACGTAAAATAACTTACCACATAAATCTCTCACTTTTGTGCAAAAATTTCTGAGAAGATGATTTTTACATTCTACTTTTTCTACTAATTGACTTCCATATGGTCTGGCTTCAAGTATTTTCTTATATACGCTACTATCACCATCTCCTACAAGTTTCTTATATACAATCCCGTACATCTCCAAACTCCTTTTAAATCCTTCAACTATTATATTCGATTCCATACTTGTTGAAGTACTGGTCCAATTTTTATAACACACATGTTCAGGAATCGGATTAACATTTTTTGCAGTTGATCTTGAACAAAAGCAACAATATTTATTTCTTATTCCAAGAAATAAAAGTTTGCCTGTGCGTTGCCCAATAATACATGCCTAAAAACGTAAGAAAATATAAAAATATTTAAAGCGAGAATTAAAACTAAAATACCACTCCAGAAGCAGAGTTATAATTGACATTATAGGATCTTTTGCTCCATGCACCATCAGCCACAACCGTTATACAAGGGCGATTATCCCGATCTACTTCGGATCTTGCCAAAGAAGCTTCCTCTTTCGCAGCTTCTTCCATTTTGGCAAATAGTGATTCACGAATAATTTCACCAAGGTCTTCATGACATTGTTGATATTTATTGGGAGACATAAAAGGAACATTCAGTAGAGACATAAATTCTTCACTTGTCGAAAAACCAATGCCAGTCGAAATAGCCGCAACTGTAGCGGCTGTATTCATATCCATTGATCCAGAATTTTTATCATAAAGATCTAAGTTGTATTCTGAATTGCACATTTTACATTTCATGAGAAGACTGCTGTTCAGGCCTACTCTATTCTCCTTTACAATATACATATCTGCTATTGTGCAGTCAAATAGTGGATGTTTGGCTATTGTTTGTAATTGTCTAAAAAAGCTGTCGATATCAACTAATCGTCTACCTTCTATGAAAGCTGGCTCTTTAGAGGTTGATGAAGTGACCCTAAAAATGGAAAACGCTATTAGAGCAGACTCAGCATTTCATTAGGTGCACCTGCACTCATATAATTACCTACAAGTAAACCAACCTATACCTACATACCTAGGTGTATTTAAAATATCCTGAATTATTATATTATCATTTGTTTTTTCGGAATTATTTCTGTATTTTTCATCGATAGAATTGCTAAAATTTATTTATAATCACAATTGAACGAACTTCCTATTTATGGTTTACCTAACTTACCTGATAACATGATCTGTCGAGAAGCTGCTTCCAGGAGTTTTCGCCGGCGATGGCGGCTTCGAATTGGCAGAGGTATCACTCTGGTTCGTTTTTTTATTGATAGCCATACTAAAAATTTGTAAGAAAACTAAGTAAACTTGTATTAAAGTTTAAAGCAAAATTTTATTTAGTACACGCTGGTGAAATTTTGCTGGTTAAAGTTGAGTATTTACCTCGGTATTAACTTACCTATCTTTGGCTTTCGAAAAAAACTTGCTTCGTTTTTTTACAGACTTTCTTTTACCACTGTGAACTTTTTTTTTGCCATCTTTCAGTTTTCCCATCTTTAAAAACTAATATTCTGTCATTATTCATAAATTCGTTTATTAAATAGTAATATACATACCTATATTATCTAATATAAAAGATGAAATATTTTCTAAACAACTTCCACACGCACAAAAACCATAAACAAATATTCTTTCAGTCAACCCAAAAAATGCGATCTGTTTTGTCGCGGCGGCGGCGGCGCACATTGTTGCGCGGAGGAATTGCGGCATTGCCAGAACATGTAAAGCGTTGGGAAACCCAAGAATTCAACAGCTATTTTTCTTATTTTTATTTTTCCTGTTTTAAAAATTTGTTATTGCTGATAGACAATTTGATGTTTTGTAAAAACCTCCTAGAATATGATTATCTAGGGCGCCCCGGAAACATTTTTTTAAAATAGTCTTTTAGTGAAAAAATAAAACTAAAATAAATTCAAATTTAAAAAAGTGTTCCCAGAGCGCTCTTAAGAAAAATATTTTGAACACGATACTGAAAACCGGAATTAAAAATCTTTAAAAACAAACACACAAAACAAGAAACAGGATTTCATGCCTGATTAATGCTCTTAAGACCGTGGCACAGTCGGTTTCTTTCTACTTTTCTTGTCACCAAAATCTCTCTCTCTCTCTAATGCTTGGTCTATCTCTCAACCGTAGTCGGTTCAATATCGGGAAACCCTTTATATTTCAAAACCCGGTTCCACATTCTATTCTATTCCATTCTAAATAGATATGTAGATTGGATCCACTCATATACAGGGTGTCCCACGGTCTATGGTACCTTAGATGTTTACGGAAAACTAGACATAGGATCGATCTGAAAATTTGGCTCAGCACATAATCGAGTATGATCTATATTTTAAAAATATTTTCAGTTCTGCAGTGTTGCCGCTTCTACCGGAAAGTCGTGGCAGCTTTCTTATTTTAAATAGACCACCCTGTATATTATTAATTTTTTGGATTCCTTGACTGATTCTAATCACTTTTGCTTGATATACTCCTATACTTATCGACAGCGGTTTTCGAGATATAAATCAATTTATAATATTTTTGTCGTAAAACACATCAGTGGATTGAGTTCAATAATTTCGTACTTGAAAACGGGGGAGAGTTGGAATTGCTATGCCGACTAGAGGAAGGTAGGTTTTTATGGTTTCAATGGACAAACCGATCTGTAAATATACAGGGTGCTTCAAATTTATTAATCTTTTTCCTATACACAAAAATGATAAAAAAAAATTTTTTTCAAATGGAATCCCCTGTATATTACTTGAAAAATGGAAAGGAATTCATTGGCCTTTTCATTTTTCAAGTAATATACAGGGGGCTCTATTTGAAAACATTGATTTTTTATCATTTTTGTGTGAAGGAAAAAGATTAATAAATTTGAAGCACCCCTGTATATTTTCAGATCGGTTTCTCCATTGGAACCATATAAACCTACCTTCCTCTAGTCGGTATAGCAATTTCAACTCTCCACCGTTTTCAAGTACGAAATTATTGAACTCAATCCACTGATGTGTTTTACGACAAAAATATTATAAATTAATTTATATCTCGAAAACCGCTGCCGATAGGTATAGGAGTATATCAAGCAAAAGTGATTAGAATTAGTCAAGGAATCCAAAAAAATGATAATATACAGGGTGGTCCATTTAAAATAAGAAAGTTGTTACGACTTTTGGAAAGAAGCGGCAACACTGCAAAACTGAAAATATTTTAAGCTCAGCCAAATTTTCAGGTCGATCCTATGTCTAGTTTTCCGTAAACGTCTAAAGTACCATAGACCGTGAGACACCTTGTATATTTGTATCATCTATTTTATAGCAATAATTAAAAATTGTTTGGATAGACGCAATACGCGAATTCCCTATTCTGCACTCCTATGAAATATACAGGGTGTCCCAAAAAGAACGGGACATGCCAAAGGAAACAGCAGATTCCTTACAAGAAAAAATTATGATAGAGCCTAATTTGTCACATCCGAAAATTGATATCAAGAGATGAGATACCGGGTGTCAAAGTTTTTAATTTTTGATTTCTTCAAATAATTCTGGAAATAATAAAGTTATTTTTTTGAAAATTTGTATAAAAGGATATGGTTCAACCTGCAGAAATCAAATCTAGCCTTGTCAATCATTCACATAGTCATAACTTTTTTGTATAGTCCTGTTCATTTTTTAAAAACATTAAAACATTGACTTTTTCGTCAGATTTACATAGTAAAGGTATACTTTGTAGGAGTGGCTAGGAGTAACCTCCAAGATATATTTGCACTTAAAGTGATCCATGCAATGTGGTTTTACAGATGCATGGCAAATTTTGAAAATTAATATGGGTGGCTTTGAAAACGCCGTTGTCATGGTAATTTTGCTAAGTGTAAGTGTCTCAATGTTCAATATTTCTTTTAAAAAAGAAATTGAGAAAAAAAATATTTTTTTTTTCAGAAAAATATCAAATAATATCATTTTTTTCATCAACGACAACAATAAAACAACTGTCAAAGTTACGATGATGACACCGTTTTCAAAGCCCCCCATGTTTATTTTCAATAATTGCCATTCAAAACATCATTGCATGGATTACTTTGAGACTTGAAGTTACCCAAATTTTTTTTTCAATTTTTTCTTCAAAGAAACGTAAAACATCAAGATACTTGTCAAAACTACCATCACAACGGCGTTTTCAAAGCCACCCATGTTTATTTCCAAAATTTGCCATTCAAAACCACATTGCATGGATCTCTTCGAGTGCGAATATCTTGAAAAAGGTTACTCTTAGCGACTTTTACGAAGTAGGTATACCTTTTATATGTAAATATGGCGACAAAAACAAATTAAATTTTCACATTTAAAAAAATGTACGAGTGCGTACAAAAAAGTTACGACTATTTGAATGAGTGGAAAGGTGTGTAAGTGGCGCCATCTGAAAGTAAGAGCCAGAAAGAGGCCAGATTTGAAATTTGCGTTTCACCCTTATTATACCAAACTTCAACAAAATATCTTTATTATCTAAAGTTATTGGGAGAAATCAAAAATTATAATCTTACTTTGACACCCTATATCTCTTTTATCAACAACTTTCGGATGAGACAAGTCGGGGTCCATCGCAATATTTTCTTGTGTCCAATTCTTTATGAGACACCTCCACCCCATACCACTTTTCTTGGAATGCTTCATGATCTAGTCATTACGGTCGACAATTCGAACAAGACAAAATCCATACGTTGAAAATCTTTCTTTTGAAAATGTCTTTCCAGAAACTGATCAGTAAACATAGAAGTGCTGTTTCCTCTCCAGGGTGTCGTATCCAGGGTTTTATTCAGAAGAAGTGCAGGTTGTCACTTATAATAGGTGAACGATATTCTCTTTTACGCCCAACAATGCGATTAGTCGTTAGTGGCACTATTTGATGGATCTTTGGAATATTCAAAAATATATTTATATCGGTTCTAGCAAATTAATGTGGTCAAATAATGTTTTTGCAATAGATATGAAAACAAATGACATTTGTTCTATATTTATATGTCAAGAATTTCATAGAAAATTGAATATATACAGGGTAGTTGTTGGTACAGGCCACTGTAATGTGAAACAACCTGTTTGCAGACAAAGTTTTTTCAAAATAATGCGCAACTGAAAATAACAATTTATGTTTCAGAGTGATTTTCTATCACGCCCTCATTCGTCAACATATTATCGAACTTATTCCGTTTGGGTGCAAGATATTGTATCAATAAGAGGAAAGTTAAGTTTTTTTTTGTAGATGAAATTAATAGAAATTGCCCAACACCGGCGAAACCAATGCGTAAAGTCGGGACCGGTTGTTTTAGCCAGTCTTGGATTGTATAGTAAGATCTTTTGAAGTTTCTAGATCATGTACTTATTGTTCATAAAGAAATAAAAGCGATCAAATTTGGAAATTTTGAATTGCTAATCATAGTCTGGTATATGAGCTTTTCCATCCAGGACATACCTCCAACGGAACAAAGTGGAAATCACGGATCTCTGCTGCCCTTATATTTCAAAATCTTTAGATGTCAATTCAGATTCACAAAAGATAGTTTCTGTTTATTATTGATTTCATTTGTTCATGATTGAAAACTTGTAAGTAAAAAGTGTTTGTTAATCATTCAACCACATTCAATTTAGAAAATGTGTGAAGAATATGTAGTCTTTAATTAACTATATTATAATCAGTTGGAACTATCAAACCTATATCGATCAACCAATAACTTGTTTTGTCTTTAACATCCACATCGGATCATTTTTCACAAACCACAATGATCATTTCAATAGAAATAATAGGTACCTGTACCAAACTGTCATTTTTCTAAAAAATAAAACAATATTCTTGATGATTTGATGTACTTACGGGGTCTTGGACAAATCACGTCAACGGAACAGTTTTCCATCAAAGACACTTAATTATTTGATTCCCGATCACGCAAAAACCTACAGAATAAATCTAAAAACATTATATCGTATCCCAAATCTAGAGGATGCTGCACCAAACATGCTCAAAAGGGAATATATGTAACAACGGACAAGCGCCGTGATGACAATGGCCGCTCAAATTAGAATCGATGAAAACGGTGGGGTAGAGGCGCCCCTTTTTAAACACCCACGTGTATAGTTCAATACAAGCTCAGAGTAAGAAATCTGTACAGATCTCTAATAAAAGTTTTTGAATGTGTAATTCAATGGATAGGTATTCTAGATACATTTCTATGATTGAATATAAATACATTTCGGAAGTGATACTCTGGTCCTACCTGCACAGTAGTGATGAGGAACATTAGAGAACGGTTTCGTTGATTACGATCAGTCACTTTGTTTTCCGAATGTTGATCGGTTGCTACTTTTTACTAGATGTTTTATATGACTTCTCAGTTTTCTTCGAGTGACTGCTTGGCAATCTTGGTATTCCATTCAGTATTGATGATTCTGGCTTGAGGATGTCAGTCGGTCTTTTGCCAAGTAAATAGATCCTATGATCATGTCTTATTCTCTCTAGATGGGAAGCATGATTATCAGGCAAAAATGATTTCTCCAGGTCATTGCTATTCTGCATGTTTTGGTGGAGTATTCAAGAATCACAGCATCGTCGTCGCGTCGGTGTGTCCACCTATATGTGGGTTTGTCTTTATGCGTTCCAGTCAGCCAGTCACCGATCGTGTTGATCACAGTTGAATGGTATCAAAATACAAAGTCGTTGGAATATGATGAGAAAGAAGTTTTTTTCATCCGAATGTTCATCATCATTAAGAAAATGATAGCTTGGTCAAACTGAAAATAAAATAGAACACACAGTTCAAGGAGCATTTTTTTGAAGTGGAAAAAAATATACAGTGTGTCTAGTCAAGCTCGCACCATACTGAAATCTTTTTTATTATTATTATTAGTTTTACCTCGAGCTTTACGAAGAAAAAATTCGTTTTAGAAAGTTTTGCATGGTCTAAAGCTCCTAAGGCAATCATCAGATATTAATTTTTCTCAGTCGTATATGGGGCTTCTTGAAAAACGTGATTCTCGCTCAGGAGCAAGGTACCTTTCTTTATTTATGACAAGATCAAGAATTGTCATGCAAAAAAGTTGATTAGAATTGAATACTACGTTCAAAAGCCTTAGGGAAATAAACATACAGACTCACATTTATATACAGTGTGTCCAAGATAAGGATGCACAGCATGGGGATCTCGGAAACTATAAGAGATACATTGTCGGTTGAATTAGACAAAAATTTCGCATTTTGATACCCAACAAGATCCCGTTTTACAAATTTGAAAATTCCAAGCCGTTTCGGAAATATCCGATAAAAACCGAAATATTGCGATTTCATTTTTATTTATTTTTTAAGCTATTTTGAAAGATATGAAAAAAACGAAAACACTTTTTCATCGGCACTTTTCAAGCTCTACAAATTGACGTTAACAAATTTTCATTACAACGTTTCGTTTCCATGGAACCACCATCAACTTTGTTCTTTCTTATGGGACGGAAAAAAAGTACACCCAGTATTAGATTGTGCTTCTCATTGCGAATTCAACGATGTACGACACAATATGGTTACTTATGATTTTATCCAGAAAAATGGCTTTTTAATACATTTCTAGTATTTTATTGTAGTAGGTCATGACAAAATGACAACCAGTCAATTTCAGTGAAACATTAGTGTTATTCGTATTTCTTATCAGTCGATCATAAGTTTATTCCTTTAGTTATTGTTCTACAATGGAGGGAGGTAATTTCACAAACGAAGAAAAATGTGAGATGCTGTCTTGCTACATCTTATGCCAAAGAAATTGTGTGGAAGCCGAGCGCGAGACAACCTAACAAGAGTATTTTTCAGCGTTTGTTATTTAATCTGGAAGAATATGGATCATTTAAGAAGCCTGCATCATCCCGACAAAAACATTCCAATTAAGAGAACCAATACATTGTTATATAATCTGTTATCGAAAATCCACAAACTTCTTCCAGAAAAATTGAAGACCAGACTAGGGTACCTAAATCTACAGCTCAATTTATTTTATTTCATACTGTACCGTAAAGTATCATTTACCGGGCCCAAAACCAGCCCGGTAAATGATACTTTACATCATCAGAGACTGTAAAAAAAAAAATTACTTGACTACTCCAAAAATGACATTTTGCATTATCAAAGACTGTGAAATTGCATTGGTAACATGGTAACACGGTTTGGCTTGCGCCAAACACGATATTTTCGTTCACTGTCTTATCTACACGGAAGATTTTACTTGTGTCTACGGATAGCACGGAAACTAATGAGCCGAACCAATCAATGCGAAGCAGCAAATTTGGGGCTAGGTTTTCTCCGTTTGACGTTTTGATGGTGTGATTTGTGATTGTTCAAATTCAAAAATGTAGATTTAGAACGTGGAAAACTGCAAGTTTTCAAGTCAAATCAAAAAATTACGCTGTGGTATTCTGTGAAATCTCGTGTGCAATGGAGTGCGGTGACTTCAAAAACAGTATGTGAGATATAGTGATCTTACACCTATATGCACCGTAGAAATCTAATCCGGATGAAGTCTTTATCGCGATTATATTCCAATTTTTGGATGCACCGCAGCGCTTAAGCCTGAATCGGTCGCTTTACTCTGATCGCCCCATTTTCTAGGCTTAAACGAAGAATTTCAACGAATTCTAAGCTAGTCTTCCATTTGTTTACGTTTATCCTACAGATTTTGAGGTTTTGCGACTAAAGACAAAACTATGAAAGTGGAATATCAACGGAGGATTATTTAGATTTTTAAAAAATCGATTGGAGTAGGATTCTTTTCCAATTCCAATAGGTGGTCAGTGGGTACTATACAAAAAAGATCTCAATATCAAGCAATATTTATTGCTCCACAACACACTCATAATAATGCGAATCGCTCAATAGAATATTGAATTGAATAGGTACCTATTTTTGTAGGTAGGTACAAAAAAAAACAGTGTACCTTTCACACTCTGATATCTCTACCGCATATTTTAACCTATGATTTTTTATCGTTCAATCGATCGACTCAATTTGGATTGGTGTTGAAAGTAGGTACCTACCTATCCATATCCTGTAGAGGTATCCAATGGCTACTTATCTCAATGTTTTGTCTAATTCTAATTCAATTCAATTTTAAGTTTATGGGTAAACCCAGACTCATAAACAAATAGACTTGTTGATTTACTTTTTTTTAAAGCTTAAGATACTAATCATCTCTACAAGATAAACTAAAATAAAAACCTTTAAAACTGATGGTCTCATCACTTTTTATTTGTTTTCCCAAATGAGATTTTTTCATTCAATTTTCTTGACTTCATCCAAGTCCCAATTTATAACAGATATCCTAATAGAAGAAGGTTTGTGTTTTTATCAACTATACAAGAAATTATTTTGATTATATTTGTTTTTCCTCTTTCCTTGAGTTGTCAAACGATGCGTTTTCCAAAGTTTGTACATCGAGTTATACATATTTGTAATAATTGAAAAGTAGATAATGAGTTTCAAAATAATACAATATTGTCAATTTATCAATGGGCATTCCTTGTTTCTACTAAAATATATTTTCTTGTGTTGTAAAAAGTGATGTTTCTATTTATCATCAGGTGGATGGAATTGTTATTCTTGCTGTATTAGACTTGGTATACAGTATATAATAACCACTCAATATCATGAAATCTTAGCCCAAGAAAAGAGGAAAAGCAAATATACGAATGGTTCAAGAATAAAAGTTGATACCTACACCAAATATTGAATTTACAAGAAAAAAACCCCTTGGCTAATGTTTGCTAAACGTCATATCAGGCTTGCGGATGTTACTGATCCATATGGTTGCTCATTTTTCATTAAAACTTGCAAGCAAATAGCAAAACTCAAAACAAATCACGCAACATAAATTTCAAAATTGTTATTTATATATTTTTCTATAGGTTATTTTGTGACGTTGTCAAAAGTCTCATCAGGGATTAACGATCCTTGCTGCGAATTCTTCGGTGCATACAAAACACCGCTTGATCTAACTTTAAAAATTAATCGAGATTGGCTAAGCTCACGTACGGTGCATATAGCTGTTAGAAGACACATTAAAACCCGTATTCTCCGTTCATACTTGAACGCGTTCAAGATTTGACGGTGTTTAAATACAATATTTCGTATGCAAAATCTGGTATTTAAACGCCGTCAAACCTTGAACGAGTTTAAGTATGAACGGAGAATACGGTCGTGCTTATTAGTTTCCGCGCTGTCCGTAGACGCAAGTGAGATTTTGCGCCATTCGCAGAAAGCCTCAAACTCCTGTTGATACCTTTCCGCCGATTTGCGCTTCGCAGCTTTTATGCAAAATTTGGTCCATTTTGCAACTTGTTCACTTAACATAAACGGTTGGTAAGGTATATCAGATAGGACAAACATAAGTTGTTAAATGGTCTGGCTGGCGCCATCTCATGGTACGAATGTGAGGTGGACTGCCACCCTTAGTGTGTGGTTTGAGAAGAAAGCAAAAAAAAACCGGGTGACGATGAACGACGTAGACATTTTTGTGAGTGGTATACCAGGATTTGTGATGAGAGTGTTAATTTTCCATATAAAGTGATTTGGACTAATGAAAGTATGGTGACCAATAACGGTATTTCCAACAGGCGCAATACCCACTATTGGTCGCAACAAAATCCACATGTTAATAGACTATCCAGACATCAAGTTCGCTTTGGATTTAATATTTGGTGTGGGATTTCTGGTAACAAGATTATAGGCCCTATTTTCTATAATAATTCCTTAACTTCCGAGCGGTACCTTGACATCTTGAGGCACGATTTAGAGGATGCCTTAGATGATTTACCGCTAGGCGCTGTGCAAGGCTGCACAAGATGGCCCATAACTCCAGAGTAGTTCGACAATATTTAGCTAAACGGTTTGATGGAAAATACATTTGTGGGGCTACATAAAAAATGAGGTATTCAAGAAATGTTTTGACAACGAGGAACAGTTACGTCAATCAGTACGAGCAGCGTTTAATGAAATTACTCCTGAAATGTTAAGTCGTGTTTTGGAGTCTACCGTGAGACGGGCGGCCTAGAAAATGGAGGTCATTCATTCGAACATTTGTTATAGAATTTGTTTTTCGTCAACATTTTCCTTTGCCTTTCATCGTTCGGATCTTATGGCCTACTACAATAAAATACTAGACATGTATTGAAAAGCCATTTTTCTGGATAAAAACATAAGTAACCATATTGTGTCGTACATCGTTCAATTCGCATTGGAAAGCGCAATCTAATACTGGGTGTACTTTTTTCCGTCCCATAAGAAAAAACAAAGTTAATGGTGGTTCCATAGAATCGAAACGTTGTAATAAAAATTTGTTAACGTCAATTTGTAGAGCTTAAAAAGTGACAATAAAAAAGTGTTTTCGGTTTTTTTCGTATCTTTCAAAATAGCTTAAACAAAAATAAAAACGAAATCGCAATATTTCGGGTTTTATCGGATATTTCCGGTTCGGCTTGGAATGTTCAAATTTGTAGAACGGGATCTTGTTGGGTATCAAAATGCGCAATTTTTGTCCAATTCAACCGACACTGTATCTCTTATAGTTTCCGAGATCCCCATGCTGTGCATCCTTATCTTGGACACACTGTATAAGATGTCCGCGGATGTGGAAATGGACCAAAAATTGAAAGATACGACAAAAAGTAATTCTTGATAAAAAAAAGTCTGCTTGCTGGAAAAATAGGAGCTACGATGAGAAAATGGATTTTTATTATACTCAAAAATTTGAAAACATAAAATTAAACAAGAGTAAACAGTCTTTGGCCTTTTAACGTTGAATGATAAATAGAAAACTTGATCCAGATCTAGTCCTAGCCCTGAATCCGAACTTATAGAAGAGAATTTGAATCTATGGAAATTGAAAAAAAATGAACAATTTTGCAAGTCACCATTTAACTACTTCCATATTATGATTTTTGAACCTACAACAATAACAGGTGATCATGTACAGGTATAAAAGTCATAACAGGCAAATGGTAAAATGCGGGCAAAATTCTTCATTTTTTTTAAATTTTATGAATCAAAATTTTCTTCCGTAAGTTCGGAATTAAGGTTTTGACTAAATTTGGAGCAAGTTTTTCATTTATTATTTCACGTTTAAAGTCCAAAAAATAACTGTTTGCTCTTGTTTAATTCAATGTTTTCCATTTTTGAGATGCACTGTATAATAAAAACCAATTTTCTCATCGTAGCTCCTATTTTTTTGGCAACCAAGAAACACGAATGACTTCTTCAAAATAATTGAATGATGTAAAACATTTGACAGAAGTTTTGAAAATACTGATTTTTACTACCTTTCAGTCACTTCTTCTTCCTTTCCATTAGCTTATATAGCTAGCAACTTTCAACCAGATTTCCTTATTGCAAGAATAAACCTTCTAAATAATATCTCAAAGTTCATATCCAAACGATTTGGCGTTTGCAAATTACTTGAAACATCAACACGCAAAAAAACCGACATATGTGTTTTCTTTTTTTTCTATTTGACCTATCACAATATACAAGAATAGAATAAGAAGAACCTAATCAATTTGGACCTTCTAACGTTACCGAGAAGAAACATCAAACGGGTATCTTATCCGTAGTATCATGTTCTGTCCTGTAGTCCAGTCTAACTACAGGTTATTACGTTCTATATTTGAAACACAAATGAAGACAGTATGGTGCATGCCTTTCGGTCCATGAGTTTTATTTAGAACAGAACTTTGGCGAAGGTTGTCTGACTTGTTTTGCTGAAGATAATGAAATGCTAGAACACTCAAATTCAAAATATCTTTATTTTGCTCAAAAGATGGTGTTACAATGTGCTCGAATGAAAACTCCTAAAAAAAAGTCTAGTTTTTTAAAGACAATAATTAAAAGAAGTTATTCGAACTACACTTTGGCATTTTTGGCTTGTTAACACTTTTATTTCAACAATTTCATTTAGCACAAAACAAATACAAGGGTACTATTCTGCTCGATCGAGAAAAAGAAGATAATTTCAAGTGTGTATGAAGTTCAAACAGAAAAATTCAATAAAAAACAACTCCATGTTTTATTACAAAATAGTAGAGTTTTTTAATGAAATATTCATTCTAGATTGCTTCACTTAAATCAATGAACATAATATTTTATACATTTTCTTTTATCTAACATAACCGGAAGAAATGATCGATCATAATCGAGCATCAATTATCATTTATTTATGGTTCAAAGTCGTGAATTGTTTTAATAGAACCGTTGTTTGAGTAAAGTAGAACATATTATACAGAGTGTCCCATAACTTATCCGCCATAGAGCAGCAGGTGATAATTAATATAAATGAAAATAAGAAGATTTCTCTAATGAATGTTCTGCCAAATGCTAGTCGTTTAAAAGATACAGGGGGTTGAGGTTTTAGTTTTATTTTTGTTTTTTCTGAATAGTATTAAAACTAATGTCGGATCTTTTGATGAAAATTAGTGTTTGAGGGATTTTTGTCATGCGAAAATCGAATTTGATCTCAGTATGGCTCTACTATATTTATTATTTTCAACAGCCGTAATTTTTTTGGTAGCACCTGTATTATATTTTTAAATAGAAAACCACATTTCTTCAACATTTTCACACAGAAAAAGAATACTTGTTGAAAGACGCTACGTGCAACCATTCTCGAGATATTTGGATTTGAAATAAAGAATAATATATGTTATTTTGAGATAATGGTCAAACCGAGTTTTGCATTCTAATTGAGAAAAAATAGGATGAGTTTTCCTGTTGTAAGATAAAAAAAAAGATTCCTATAAAAATGTGTCCGGAAATGCTTGGTTACAGAGCTGAAGTTTGTATTTTCTCATTTTTTTTTCTAATAATATTTTAATAAAAGTTGTTCACATCACACGTAAGTTGAATTTAGTCTTTTTTCTAATAATATTTGAATCAAAATTGTTGTTCACATCACACATAAGTTGAATTTAATCTTTTTACTGAAAATATGTAGCAATCATTCGAATAGTATCAAAATCAATGTACGAAATATTTTATAATTTCCAGCAGGTTGCTTTCGCCATATTTTGAAGATCGCATGTATTTATTATTTCAAATCCGAATATCTCGAGAATGGTTGCACGTAGCGACTTTCAACAAGCCCACTTTTTCTGCGTGAAAATGTCGAGGAAATCTGTTTACTTTTTAAAAATATATTACAGGTACGTCCTAAAAAATTACGGCTGTTGATAATAATAAAAATAAGGAAAGGTAGCGTCCTCTACTAGTTAGAGCCATACAAAGATCAAATTCTAATTTGGCATGACAAAAAACTTCCAAACATCAATTTTAATCAAATTATCGACTTTGGTTCAAATACGATTTGGAAAAAACAAAAATTGAACTAAAACTTCAACTCCGTGAATTTTTTTAACGGCAAGAATTTGCCACCATATTTTTAGACAAATCTTTTTATTTTCATTGGTATTATCACCTGCTGCTCTACGGCGGACAAGTTATGGGACAACCATAGCAAAGATTTATAGGGTTAGTGGGCGTCGAGGTGGACGCGTATTCCTTTGGAGTGTTGAAAGTAGAGCCTAATTAATTGCTAACGATTGAAAATGATTTGCCTGTATCAAAAAAGTTCGGTTTGGACCAAAATAATTTATAGTTCACATTAATATTCAGTGAAGTTCTCAGTGTTTATACGTCCACTTACCAGTCTTCCTAAACAGGGTGTCCGGGAAAATGTGAGGGATCTCTCGGATTCAGATAGAACATTAAAATATAAGATGACGAGTTCCCGTGAACTTTTTTCCTACAGGCCCTCTCTATGGAGATACGGACGCCACTGGAAATCAATTTTTCTTGTATAACTTTTTAAGCGCTCAATATAATTTGATAAAAATTTAATATGATAAACAGTAGACATTACCTCTCAAAATACTGCCCTCAAAACATAATTAGCTTGTTTAGTTTACCAGGGGCGGACTAGGTTGTACATTTGAATGCTTAAATTTTCACCACCCTGTATGATAAAAATGAATTTCAATAGCCAGAACCTTAGGCTACCAAAAAGGTACCTTTGTTCATTATCAATAAAATGAACCGTTACAGAGAAAAAAAAATGATTGAAAAAATCATCGAAAATAGCCATAATGCAGTGCTGTCATCGACGAAATTTTCTGCGAAAAATTAAACCTATATTTTCCTCGAAATGCAGAAGGATTTCACACTCAGGCGTACGTGGACGATGGACTGGTTCTAGTGAGGGGCAAACACCTAGGGATCATCTGTGAGCGGATGGAGCTAGCCTGTGAAATAGTAGAAACATGGTGTGGAGAGATGATGCTGTCAGTGAATCCCTCCAAAATAAAGCTCATTCTCTTCACCAACAGAAGAAATATCCGAGAATTCAAGCCACCCATGATGTACGGGACCACACTGTCACAGGCAGGAGGTTAAGTACCTCGGGGTGGTGTTGTAAAGTGTCGAAAACCTCACGTCAAAAGAACAATGAAAAAAGTAACAGCCACACAGTGGCTACTGCATCGAGTGGTCGGAAGACAGTTGGGCCTAAGACCCCAGGTCATGCATTGGCTCTACCAGGCTGTCATCAGGCCAAGGATCTCATACGAATCCCTGGTCTGGTGGCCGGCAACCGATGAAACCACTTATGTACTCAAGCTAGACCAACTGCAAAGGATGGCTTGTTTGGGTACAACAGGCGCAATGAGGACAACTCCTGGAGCAGCACTGAACATCATCTTCGGACTGCCAGAGCTAGGACTCTGGACGAAGAGGGAAGCTTCCTATAGTAGGATGGTTGCCCAGAAGACATGTAGGAACATGGAAATGGAAGTTGGCCACACCAGAATATCATCACTGGTGCGATGCGAGTAACCGCTTCTATTGGCCGGGTTGACACCCACGGATGGTCGTCTCAGACTCCGAAGGAGCTTTGAGGTGCACGTACCGACGAGGAAAGAGTGGCTGACCAAACCGATGGAGGTGCCTGTCAACACTAAAGTCTGGTTCACAGATGGCTCCAAGGCTGAACACACTGGTTCGACTGTAGCCTGAGTGTTCAGGGCTGACAGGAACACTGGTGAAGCTTTTCCTCTTGGAAGACCTTCAACAGTCTTCCTGCCGGAAATTTTCGCTATCCTAGAGGTTGCCTCCAGCCAGAGATGACGTAAAAAGAGGAATGGAGAATAACATTGTTATCTACTCCGACAGTCAAGCGGCACTTGAAGCAATAACCAAACCAAGGATAAGCTGCCCGCTGGTCCAAGAGTGTAGGGATCACTGATCTAAACCCATGGATAAGCATAATGCATGTGTCATCTGAAGCAAATGTGGCGAGGCATGGGCGAAAAAATGAGTTTTTGCATCTGACTCACGGACATTTTCCAGTAGAGTCTGGGAATGTTGATCATGCGTATAGTAGAATTCAATGTATCGATCCAACCAGATGTTTACACTCGCGGTCAACTGAACCAGTCCCGTACTACATCGGTTTTCGTTTATTCGTGATCGACGCCATATTGCTTTATGCTTTGTTGTGTTGTGATTATAGAACTCAATGTTTTGTAGTCTGGATTATTTTGCTTTGGACGTAGTAGCCTAGTTTACATCGATAACTCGTTTAGTTCGGTCCGATAGGACCAAGCTGGTGGAGATAGTACGGTAGGACCAATGCTTGCTTCCTGCCCGTTTACACCGTCTTGCAACGCGTGAACTAAATGTGTACGCCCGCAATTCGTCAAATGTCAAAAACAAGTCGAAATTATTCATCAACACAATTCGTAACCAAAAACACATGAGTAAGTACGCTCAGATTGCCTTAGAAACTCAGAACCAACATAATTCACAATAAAAACAATCATCATAACCTCATAATTTTGATCCAGATCGAACCAAATTTAGTTCGGTACACTTGCTGGCGAGTACCGAACCAAGAGCGGACCAGCTTAGTCCGCAACTGTTTACACCATTCGAACCAAATATTTGGTTCGGATATAGTCCGAATTTGGTACTTGGTCCGCGGACCAAGTTGTCGGTATAAACTAGGCTAGTGTTTGTGTGTGACTTTTTGACTATTTGTGAACTGACTTTTGAGTGCCTTTTTTGTTTGTGATATTCAGTGACCTGACCATCATGAGTTCGGTCCTGTCCGCACCTCGTCATGATGACATTATTTTGCTGCTGTGCGCAATATCCACCTTGCCGGAAAATGTTCGGGTTTATTTACGTTTTCCGGTCATAATTTAGCCATTTCGAGTGCGGCGTTTGCTCATCCAGTTGTTTAGATCGGTGGTAGGGATGCGCGGCAGGTGCTGGGTGAGAACAAGAGGGTCAAACTAGTATGGGTTCCGCGGCACGCGGGGTTCACCGACAATGACCAAGCTGACAAGCTGGCCGAACGGGGATTTGCCACGCGACTGTCCGGAATCATTTCTAGGCCTTAGTAGACAACTAATCTCACGCTATCTCAACGAATGGGCCTGGGAAAGTTGAGAACAGTAATCATATTATGCAGGCAGGCCAAAAGAAACGATATCAGAACCTCACAGGCCAAGGACGGCCCAATTGCTGAACCAGAGCAGGAAGGCACAGAGCACCATCGTTGGCATTCTGACAGGTCATTGCAGGCTCAACAGACACCTGCATTAGTCAGGAATAAGCGAATCACCCCTATGCCACCACTGCAGAAGGGCGGAGGAAACCTATCACCTGCTGGGAGTTCGCGATAGGTGGGGTCGCTTGAGAAGGAAGGTCCCAGGACTCCCAGGAACAGCCACCATCCCCAGGAAAGAGTTGAGGTACCTGAGATGGGATGGTCTGCTCCTATTTACGACAAGAACGGGCCGGTTGAGTAGTTGGGTTGGCGAAACGGGGATGGCGAAAAGGGCCACTAGGCCTACTCGCCAGGCTTTGCCCCCCCCACCTTTACCATTACCATCACCATTACCATTTCTCGAAATCTTTATGAAAATCATTCTGAGAAAACAATGCAAAATTCGAAAAACATAGGTTCACAGTTTTTTTTTTTTTAATAATCTCCTCAAGGGCACCACCACTTCGTCGTGGCTTTTTTCGAGGTCTTTTTCAATAAAAATATGTTTTTTTTTCGAAAACGGTTCATCTTATTGATAATGAACAAGATTACCTTTTTTGTAGCCTAAGGTTAAGGCTATCTAAATTTATTTTTTTCAAGTCTTCATCATACAGGGTAATGAAAATTTGAGCATTAAAATATACAGTCCGCCCCTGGTAAACTGAACAAGCTAATTATGTTTCGAGGGCAGTATTTTGAGAGGTAGTGTTTACTGTTTATCATATTTAATGTTCATCAAATTATATTGAGTAGTTGAAAAGTAATTCAAGAAAAATTGATTTCCAGTGGCGTCCTATCGGGGCCCGTATCCTCGTAGAGAGGGCCTCTAGGGAAAAAGATTACGAGAACTTGTCATCTTATTTTTCAATGTTCTATCTGATCCCGAGATATCTCCCTCATTTTCCCGGACACCCTGTATACAGAATATAATATATTTCATATATTTCCTTATTTCCATAGCCTTTTTATCAGTTTGCTATAGTATACACGAGTCTATATCCTTTACAAAAGACAAGCAGTATTTCTATTCAATCAATTTTCAAGTTTGATTTTTCTTGACATGTGGCTTATAGGTACATGATTAAAGTGAAACGTTGGTTTACTACGTGTACTCAGCAACTCACACTTCATTATACATGATTGTTGATTCGGTGACTCGACTCTACGCAAAGGTATCAGAGTTTATCCGCCATAAAACATCGCAACAGAAGAATAGATCATTCTCATAATTATTGCAAAGAAAACGAATGCACATTAGAATTGTGATTATTCATTTTTGTCTCATTCCTGATCTCCGTATCATGATATTCAAATCAAGATTATCTTAGATTTTCAGGAGCAAACTGATGTTCTGAATATTCTGGTGAAGGGTATTCGGCCGACGTATCATCTTAGTAGTGGGGAAGTATTTTTAGTTAATATGATGAGATTTTTGACATACTATACTCTAGGCAGAATAGCGTACAAAAATCTATAATATAGTTCTATCACTTTTGTTTCTGAATCAGGCTGAAGACCAATTTTGACGGTCATAAGATTCGAAGAAAAATAAAGTATTTTATCACATTTTGAGAGATCACGTTTTACCGAACCTTCAGAAAACATGAGATTAAATGGACACCTAAAATGCTCACTCTGATTCTGATAATCTTGCTTGGATAAAGATAAAGATATGAAAGAAAAAAAAAGAAAATTACTGAATACATTGGGTATGGAATGTTTTCTAAAACTAAATAACTTTCTTGAAAACTCGTAGGAAAATTTATTATTGATCAATTTGTGTTTTGATGATAAAGAATCGCAATGGTCAAGAAATGTTAAAACATTCATTAGTCAAAAACTGAATAGGTACCCAATCATTGTAGATGTACAGGGTGTTTCCGTATATTTCGTCTGCAGACTAACTCGCTTATTATGCAAGATAGATAAAGACTTCAAACACAAAGTTGGTAGGTATTAACATGAGCCGCCAGAAAAAAATATTTTTTCGTATACCGGGTGCACGAGAAAAGTGTGGCAGACACAACTTACATTTTTTTAAATGGAACACCCTATATATTATTTCATAATCAGATAGACATTATTTTTCTGATCTCAAAAATAGACAACATGACAACATGTAGGCATTCCTTCCAGCCGTTTTCAAAATATTTAAGTTTTAATGTTGATTTTTTTGGTATTGACAAATTTAGTATCTATGACTACAATAATTGTTTGGACATTATTTATTAGTTTTTATCGTTCAAATAATCTAAAACAACGAATAAAACAAGTGAATACATCATATTATTAATGAATTGATATCATAAAATGCATTTAAGAAAATATGTTGTGAATAATGGCGGATATATTCAAAAATTGCATTTTATGATATCAATTTATTAATAATATAATGTATTCACTTGTTATATTCGTTGTTTTAGATTATTGGAAGGATAAAAATTAATAAACATTGTTCAAACAATCATTGTAGTCATAGATACTACATTTGGAAATACCAAAAAACCAACTTTAAAACTCAAATATTTTGAAAACGGCTGGATGGAATGCCTACATGTTGTATATTTTTGAGTTCAGAAAAATAATGTTTATTTGATTATGAAATAACATAAAGGGGGTTCCATTTAAAAAAATGCAAGTTGTATCTGTCACACTTTTCTCGTGCACCCGGTATACAGAAAATTATTTTTTTCTGGCGGTTCATGTTAATACCTATCAACTTTGTATTTAAAGTCCATATCTATCTTGCATAATAAGCGAGTTAGTCTGCAGACGAATTACACCCTGTACATGTTATGGAAATTACTCTTCACCTGTGACCAGTAGAAATTGGTGCAGAACCTAGACAATGAGCCTGATGAACAAGCAACATTTAAATGCTTTTGCTTAAATTTCTTGAAAAAGACTTATAAACTTCATAAACAAAACTGACGAGGATAGTATTATATTATGGTGAAAGTTGCTTAACTTTTGTTCAATATTAGGCGGATTTTGGCGTTAACCAGGTTAACGATGTGGTACATATCAAAATTCGATTACGCACGACTCGATTGTAGGTACAGTCTGAGTAGTCGTTCAAGCGAGAACTTATGAGAACTGCTGGATAACCGCTGGTTCCCATTCTGCTTGGATCGTTCAACGATTAATGTACAATGGTGATCGGTGAACGATCATCGCAATACGTGACCCAAGCAACACGTATCTTCACATTGCATACGTATATACTCTGACGACTATCAAGTCGGACGTACTCGTGCGCTGCCGGATTAGACCACCCAAAAGACGTCCATCTATGTACGACTCGATGTCATCCCAATAAGATGTTAAACGGAAAGGTTGGTACAGAATCGTAATAAATGTCTAGAGTTACATCCATGTGAGTAGTGCCCTCCTTATACCGGTTTCGTCCCGAAATTGGACTCATCAGTAAGGCAGCATGGCACCACTCACATCAATGCAACTCTAGGCACTACCCTAGTCTATTCGCGTTCGCAGACTTGCGAACCAATAGATGGCAGTGGTTTTTCTAAAAACAACCGCTGCACATCTACCCGGATTAGGGTAGTGCCTAGAGTTGCATTGATGTGAGTGGTCACAGTTCCGTCACAACAGCGGTCAAGAGAGGTCCTGACCCGAGAGCGACAAAAACTACCTGAGAAGACCCGCAGGTACTACCTGGTACCTGGTAAATATTTAGAGTAGAGGAGTTAGAGTTTGGTCTAACCACCCATACCCTGAATCCTTCGTTTTTACGAAGAAAAGAAAATTCATTTTCCCTCTTTTGATAACGTTTCAGGTTTATTTCAGAGCTGGTAAAACCCTATTGCACTATAGCTTGTCTATAAGGGTACTTGGAAAGGTAAAACCAAGAGGAAAGTTAACCTGCTTGGTTTTATTTCCAGGGGAGCTACTGATATAACAGTAAAACCTCTGTGAATAGAATCTCTCAGGCTTTGCTCCCTCATTAGGCTAAAACCGGCGGTGGTAAGTCGCCAATCGAGCTTGGTGGGGTGCATCCCCCCCTGAATAAAGCCTTTTGTCCCTTAAAAAGCGCGACACGCACATTCATCCGGCCTCTTCAAGGCACTAGTCCTTGAGACAATGGATGCAAAAACTTTAGCGAAAGAGTTGAAAAAAACTTTTAAAATCTCATGAACAGCTCCGTCAGAGCTATGAGAAGTAAGACGCCCTCTTCGTACAAAGACGCGACGAGTACCAAGAGGAACGCGACAGGAAAGATAGCATGCTCCACGACCAAAGATCTGTGAAATGAGATTGCTCAACTCAAGACTCAGCCGCTGAAAATGGCTCCCCCTGATCCCTCTTTTTCTTCTCTGAATGAGAGGGTTCTTAGGGGGTCTATCTTAGCTCTGAAGATTGAGATTGAGGAACTCAAATCCCAACAAAAAAGGAAGGCTCCCTCTAATCCTCCTCCGTCTTCAAAGGTAGAGATTCAGAGGGAGTCTGTCCCTCGCTTTTTTTCAAAGAGGGGGGGACAAAATGCTGCCCCCTCACCTTCTCCAAAGGTGGAGGAGAAGCTTACTTCAAAGAAGCGGACGGAACAGACAAAGAGAGACTCAACTGTTTTTTCACCTTCTTCAAAGGAGGAGGTACAGGTGATCGCGAAACACTTGGACCCCCCTAAAGTGGGGGACGTCCAAACGTCGGCCTCGGGAAAAGATAAGGACGCGTTTCCCCGCTTGCCGGCAAAGAAGACGAACACGAAGGCATCGGGGTCAAAGGACCATGTCTCTGAGACCCATATAAGGGTCTCCGATGAAATGGAGGTTGATCCCCATGATGCAGTTGAAAGGAAAGCTGGGGGCGGTGACGACATGTCTCTGGACGGCTCGCCTAAGGGCAAGCATGTCCGAAGAAATGTCGTCACGCCCCCCAGCACCGGTGCCCACGGACCGACCCTCAACGACGAACGTTCGGGACACGTCCCGCTCGTACCCCCCCTCCCCCGCGACCGTGACGGACTCTGCCACAGCAGCTTCCAAGAGGGCTGTCGCTATCTTTTAAGAGGGAACCGGCTTGTGAAGTGAGCTGCGTGCAAAGCTCCAAGCAGCCGGAATATCGTAGGCAAAGGCTTCCGTTATGAGGGACGACGTGAGGATCATTCCAGCTTCACTGGATGATCACAAAGACATCCAGACCGTTCTGGATAAGATGGTAGCTGATTACCATACCTTCTCTCGTCCAGAAAAGCGTTCGTTGCAGGTAGCGGACGACCTGCCAACGCAGACCTAGAGACAGTCAGGTCAGAGCTCGCCACCCGCTTTGGCATCCATGCTGTCCTGCTCCGCATGACTAGCCGAATAACCCGGCAAGTCATTCCGCTAGTGTTGTTGAAAACCGACGCCAGGCGGATCTTTGAGATCAAGGAGCTGCTCGGCGTCGATGTCAAGGTGGAACTCAAAAAAAAGTCACCGGAACCACGGCGGTGTTTCCGGTGCCAGCGATGGGGTCACACCCAAAGCAAGTGTCACCATGCACATCGCTGCGTCAAGTGTGCCGGTGCACACAGCAGCAGAGACTGCACACTCGAGAGACTCGCTAGCGGTGAACGCAACGCGAGCTGCGTGGTTTGCGTGGGGAAAGGCCACCCCGCAAGCTGGCGTGGCTGCCTATCGTACATGGGCAGAACGAACCCCAGAAAAAGGAAAGAGAAGACAAAAGCATACGCTTTTTGGTCGAAGAGAGCCCAAGCTGCGTTTGAGTCTCGCGTTGACGCAGGTCAAGAAAAGAGTGCAAGCTTTTCTGGCAGCACAAAACAACTAGACAGCGGTCTAGAGTTCACCGCAGCGAGAGCGGAGTTAGGAGAAACACATTTTTATTTTTCTCTTTTATTTTTCGTAACCACTATTGCGGAGACACACGGGTGGGACGAGTTTTGCCACGATCCTACCCTGTGACCAAGAGGCCTTCGGAAGGTAAACCGGTACCAAAGAGATGAACTTAAGTGAGAGATTGGGACACTAAAGGGCTTATCCCTGACGTCCTAATGCGGAGGAGAGGTTTAGTGGGTCGAACCCCACACTACTTGGTCTCGGACCATAGAGTGTCTGGTTTCAGATTCCTCTCCTTGGGCCCGGAACCCCTGAAAAAAAAAAAAAAGATGTGAGTGGTGCCATGCTGCCTTACTGATGAGTCCAATTTCGGGACAAAACGGGTATAAGGAGGGCACTTCTCACATGGATGTAACTCTAGACATTTATTACGGTTCTGTACCAACCTTTCCGTTTAACATCGGATAACCGTAAAACAATGTCTCTTTATACCAATAAGATGTTGAAGTGCCGAGATCAGGTTCGAATTCCGTGAACTGTGGAATTCGGCTCCAGGGTCGAAATGGTGAACGGTGCCCAGACGTATGGCATAGTGTCACCGTCGATTATTTTGGCAAGATACATGTATTTTGTGGATGGAATGAGGTTTTCACTCATTAATTAAACTCCAAGTTGACTTTCCATACAAGAAAATTCCAGATGATGCAACGCAATAGCGTTGCATCATCTGGAATTAACTAAGGACACAAATTAGAGCCAATACATGAAAATGTTATCACTTTTGTTTGATAATAAATTTGTGGAAGTTTGTCACATGAATGTACAGGTAGCAATAAACGCTTCCTTATACAGTCGGAACAAATGTGTTTAAAATTCAGGGATTGGTTTTATGGAAAGCTCGGAAACGTCAATTTTTATTTTTCACTGTTTTTCTTGGTGGTAATTTGATGTATACAGGGTGGAGGAAAAATATGTTACGTCCATCAATTCCATTTTTTCCAATCAAAACCCCTATTTTTTATTTCATTTTCAAATTCAAATGAGAAACATTCCACATGAATTGGGAATATCAGCCAAAATACCGGGCTATTGACTAAGCACAAAATTGCAGAATTGGAAGTCTTGTCAGGAAACTTCCCACGTTTCAGTCGGCTCGAAATTTCTAATGACGGTCAACTTATATCAATAATAATTGATCAATCAATTTTCCAAAAGCCGATCATTCTTTTTGAACCAGCAATGCAAGCTGGAATGAAGACAGATTCTCCTGTTCCGGCCAGTACAGCTCGTAGAAGAATTCTGTGTTTTGATATAAAAAGTTTTTGCGGAAGCAGAGAGGTGTTTCCAAGGCTTAATCGACCTTTAATGTGAAAAAACAAATATTTAACAAATCTTGTCTTATCAGATTTTTTTTGGTATATCGCCGCACCCTATCAAAAAACCATCCGACTAGTGTTTATATACCAGATCTTCTATATCACTTGGAAAAAAGTCTATTAGTAAACAATAAAACCTATCAATATCAAACGTTTCTGGAGCGAATCTGCTTTCGTCGTCAGTGGAACCTAAAAAAGGTATAATTAATTCAAATTTAAAAAATTCTAAATTGAATTTTTATCAATTATTCCTTTTTTGGGTTCCACTGACGACGGAAGCAGATTCGCTTTCTGAACTATTGATAGGTTTTATTGTTTACTGATAGACTTTTTTCAGGTTATATAGAAGATCCGGTATACAGGGTGTTTCATTATTATTGCGAAAAAATTCGGGATACGTTTCCCCGCTTCAAAATAAGACCAAAACTTTCCATAAACATGTATCTGGAAATGCTTCGTTACAGCTACAGGGTGTTGCAATTTTATTTTCATTTTTGTTCTTTCTAAATAATATTTGAACCAATGTCGATCTTTTGATGAAAATTGGCGATTGGGGACCTCTTATCATGCGAAATTCGAATTTGACCTTAGTATGGCTCTAACTTGTAGAGGACGCTACCTACACGTATTTTACGTGCTATGCACAGCCATAATTTTTATTGGACGAACCTGTATCATATTTTTAAGTAAAAAAACAGATTTCTTTATTGTTCTTACGCAGAAAATGTATATTTGTTAGACGTCGCTCAAGTGACAGTAAAATCGTTTTTCTTGGTTAGAGATATAATACAGGGACGTCCAAAAAAGTTATGACTGTTCATAGCAGGTGAAATACGTGTAGGTATCGCCCTCTAGAAGTTAGAGCCATAGTAAGGTCAAATTCGAATTTCGGATGATGAGAAACCCTCATTCACCAATTTTCATCAAAAGATCGACATTGGTTCAAATATTATTTGGATAAAACAAAAATGAAAATAACATTTCAACACCCTGTAGCTCTGTGAAAAAGCATTTCCGAATACATGTTTATGGAAAGTTTTAATCTTATTTCAAAGGATTATCAATGAAATACTTGGTATAAACACAAGTTTGATTGTTTTTTGATAGGGTGTTGCGAAATACCCAAAAAAATCTGGTAAATCATGGATACGCCACAAAACTACAGAGCATATCTAAATCTTGTCTTGTTTTGTAACACATGATAAAAAATGATTATAGAACGTATTTTCATTTCTGATCGTATTCTTAAATGAGCAGGTGGTATCATTGAATTGGTCGTTTTACTTCCATGACAACAAGCATAATCTGTCCTTGATATTATATTTTTCATAATCCTGATTGACCAGTAGCTACTGGACAATAAGAATTTTGTTGCCCTAGTTTTTTTGGCACGATGGTTCAAACTCACTAAAAATTTGATGTAGAATTCGAAAATGAAATGAAAAAATAGGGTCTCCATTTAAGAAAATGAAGTTGATGGTCGTTACCTGGTTTTGGTTTACCCTGTCTACACAAAATTACGATGAAAAACGACAGTCAAGAATATAAATCGATGTGTCCCAGCGTTTTTCAACAAAACAAACCCCTGAATTCTAAATGAATTTGTTTCAACCTACGCGTCCTCACTGTATGCTTCGAAACTATCTAAAAAAATCGACGTTGAGCCACTTACTGAGAGCGATAGGCAACCCAACTAACCCAAACTAACTCAAATTAACCCAAACAAAAGTACTTTGAAAGAACATGACACTTTAACTAAAATAATGCACTTCATACATTCGCATCACAAAATACGCATATCCCGTTAAAATAATCGTGAGTAACATTATGCCATAAGTCTGAGCACCGTTCAACATTCCGACCCTGATCTTGGCACTTCAACACCTTATTGGTCTGAGATCCGAATTCAACCAATAAGAAAACGCCAGGTTCCGAGACCTATGACGGAATGTGTAAATGCTCCCCGCATCGACGCATGAATATTCTTTAAAAATCATACGAAATCGCATTTTTTGTCTCAAGAAATGTTCACTCCAAACCGGTGTGTCAGAAATAAGTGAAATAAATGAGTTCCAGTGAATCATAATAAAATTTATCAATACGCTTGAAAGGAAAAAGGTAATAAGCGACATTTTGTGGATTTTACAGCAGAACGGTTTAAAAAAAATTTTTTGGAAAAAATTTTTTTAACCTTTCTGCTACCTAATTATATATTTGATAACTGCAAAAAAAATATTCAGTTTTATGTCATTCTTTTTATCATCTGTAGTTCTGATAATAATTAATTACTTATAACTCCGAGACAATGGCGGTTGAGCAAACTAGTTATTAGAATTAACATAGGCATAAGGACTTAGATCAAATAATCAACAAATAAAAATTGATGTGAAAAGTCCGAACCACCAATAGAACATTGTCGGAATAACAGGTAACACAGGTTAAATCCATCAATTGATAAAAACAAATTGATGTAAAAGGCTTCAACCGCCAACGAAACATTATATAAGTTACAGGTGATACGATCTAAGTCTCATGCAAGACCTTATGGCAAAGGAAAGTACGGGATGACTACCTGAAGAAAAATTATCCTTCAAATTATTATCTGAGGATCTGTCAACAAATCACTCAAATCAGGGTTTAAAGTCATCGACTTTGAAAAACGTTTCAAGGAAAAACAGGATAAGCGCCACATACTTTCTTTTCACGATGAAGAAAAAATAGTTCAAGTGTATAAACTTTGAATGATTTTTAAAGGTAAAACAGGATAAGTGCCACTGATAGAATCATGGGACTTTGAGAAGATTCAACTGAAAACGTTTCCGTTTGGTGGATAGTCTAAGTAACACTTCATTGTAATACGTCTAAATAATGGTCGCTTGGTAAATGAAAATTTAAATACTTGCCTTAAAACATGATTGACTTGGGCAACATAAATTCATTCGTTGCTCAAACGAAGACCAATCGACGCAGAAAAAAAAACTGCACTTGGTAGAATAAAAAGCCATTTTGATGAATTATGTCGCTTATGCCCTTTTTCCTTTCAATCATCGATATGTATTTTCGCAATTGATTGAAAAAACCTGTATAATTGGTCCTCAAATAGTTCAAAGCGTAGGACTACTAGAAAAGTTAAAATCCTTGCATGATCATCTATGAACTTTTATTTAAATACAGACACACTAATTTTTCTTCATTTGTATTGCAGTTGTTACCCATTTTAGTATGTCAAGTATTTTGAAAATAATACATTATGCAAAAAAAACAAGGTAAGTAATATTCACGAATGGATTAACGTATTACACAGGTTGTCCACGTACAACCACCGAGCTATGAAAGGAAAAGCTGTGACTCTACCTAAGAAAATTTGTTTTTTTTTCCTATGAACATAGGTACAAAATTGCTTCGTTCTCACGGCAAATTGAGTGAAAGAATAATAGTCTATCTAGCGCCCTTTAACCGCCACGTGAAAATCAACGCAAAATTAACGTTTCTCACACCACAATCTCCCCACAAACCAATTTCATGCGGAGAGTATATGTTCTTGAAATTTTATTTAGGAAAATCGTCAATTTCAACATCTTGTATCTCAGAAACGGTTTCACACTGGTTAGAAATTAACACGGTGACGTAAATTCGCGTATCGGATGACTAAGCGAAAAAAAAATGAAAAAAGAATTACTGCAACCGCTTAAAATTTGATAACACAAAAGAATCAATCCATTTGTCAATGTACGTGGCCGGGCGATCTTTTTCGAAAAATTGTCAAGTGCCCTCTTGTCAAGTTCAAAAACATGATTGAATATTCAACTTTTTTCTGTGTAACCTACAATAAAATCTCTAGCATATCATTCGAGAGAGAGGCAAAAATAATATAGGTACTACGTGAAATTTTAAACTTGGCAAAAATGACTTATTTTTTGAAAAAAAAAATGCTTTCGAACTAAACAGTGAAAAATCATTTTTAATTTAAGAAGAGAATGACAACCGAAAAATGTCATTTTGTGGTAAAAGCGTGAGATGCTTTGTGATACATACATACACTTACTTATCACAATGACATATTTATTTTCTCATTAATCATTTTATTATTAAATTGAATGTTATTTTTACTTTTTAGCTCGAAAGCATGTTTTTTCAATTTTTTTCAAATAGTTTTTTTTAGCCCCTTTAGTTCAGTCAATCGGTATGTCAAGGTGGAAAATTCTGGTGTAATTGTGAAAAGTGGTTTATCCTATGTTTTTTGAGGTGCTGAACACGAATCTGAAGTTGTCCAACAAAAATTGTTTCCGCAAATATGAAAAATCATCGAAAATCCACTATAAACTATGTCTTTTACTTCATGATTGCCAAAGCAAGCCATTTACACAAAAAGTGGTTCTTTAGTAAAATCAGGAAGAGAAAATTATCTACAATTTATGTCTTTTGTTTTTTTTGTACTGCATATGGTTTACACGCAAAAGAATGTTGAAACATCGAGAAATTTCGAACATTTAGAAAAATGGCAAGAGACAACATACATTTATATAACTTTTCATAAAGCTTAATATTACTATATTGACTAATGAAAAAGGTGAATCTCTGCACAATAACAAATTATGTAATGCAGACGAGTCTTCTCAGATTCCAGTGGTTCTACGCCTGGAATAAAATAATTATTGACATGATACCAAATGTTTGCAATGTATTGAATAAATAATATAAAAGCAATTTCTGATGAAAATGTCTGTCCAATTGATATATTATGAACTTGAACGTACTCTCTTGAGCACAGGTTCCATGATGTTTTCAGTGCGGCATTCTAGATCTTGTACGCCTGAAACACTATAAAGTGGATCATTCCAAATATTTCACAATAGATTGAATTCATACAAAAGCAGCAGGTACCTATTTAGAAACATATTTCCTAGACACAAATTAATAGTTAGCGAAGAAGAAGGTCGATCAGAATTAGGTCTGCTTGCATAGTAACGTTCAGGTGATTCAGAGAACTCCAGATCATCCTTTCCATCTTCCTCCATTTCTGTAAGGGGCATGTTATTACAACTGTTCTCGCAATTAAGGAACATATTAGAACAGTTTAGGTCTGCTTTTTTGCATCCACAGATTCTCTGACAGGTGTTTATGCATTTACAAGAAATAAGTTCCAAGACTGCTTCTGGTGCTGGTGGCTGCAGTGCAGCTACTGGCTGCAGCCCCTCTTTCGTTCTCTTCCAACCCCATTTCTCAGGATCTTTGCTATTTCCAAGCCATTGTTGTACTTGGAAGTATACTCTCAGAGAATGTTGCTGTGCTGCATCCACGGTAGGAGGTAGGGAAGCCAATTGAGATGTTGTTTTATATGCAGATCCAAGATAGCATCTATATCTTAATTTATTCAGGAATGTGCCTGCCTAGTTCGTAATTTTGTTTAATGCAGCAAAAAAAATGATACCAGCATTAGCAACACTCTCAGCATGTGCCGTTGGAACTTTGAAAATTTGAATGGTCTCGGTTAGAGAGGGGTTTTTCTTGAGGGTTTCGAGAAACCTCATTTCACCTACTTTAAACGATACTGAAGTGGGGTCACAACCTCCCATGGCATGCAAAAACAATATGTTGTTACTGATGGTTTCTTCTTGTTGGTCAGAAGAAATTATTTTTCTTGAAACTGTTTCTTTGCCCGGGTTCAGGAAGTATATATTTGAATATAGACCCCGACAACGATCAATCATGATCACCAGCAAATCCACATGTTCACTCACAATAACTATAGAATTATGGTATTGCGCAAGATCCATAGCAGTGGTTACAATAAGTGTATCTGCATCCTCTTGTGCCTGCGTTGTACGAATACCAGCAGCTGCAAAGTTGGCTTTCATCATTGAGATAAGACGGACCTCGTTTTTTATGTTACTGAGGTATTTTCCTTGGGAAACTGTCGGGGTCATTGATTCGTCAAAAATGACATCAACTGACATCTGTTTACGTGAACTTCTTGCCTGCTCTGCATACTTGGTACCATCTTGAGGGTAGCCATCGAAGACTACTACAGCACTGTCCTTGTAGTTGGACTTGACAAAAGAAACATAACTCTCACAAATTGACGAAAATGTTTGACCCCTGGTCCACAAGACTTTGTGCAACAGGTATCATCCATCAATGACGTGGATACACTCTTGCAGATCTGCCTGCTCAGTTGGTATGAATGCTTTGTATAACGTAGACTTGTGCCCTTTTCTCATGCCATTGTCATCAAAAACAGACAACGGAGGACCCAGTTCGTATTTTAAAAATTCTTAAAGTTCTTCTTCGGACTGCTTTGCGATTGTGATCCTTTGAAAAATAGTCGTAGGATTGATGATGATGGTTCAATTTCTTATTTTGATTGAATTTTTCATCGTAGCAAGTGGCAAAACTCCGACTAACCATAAGAGTTGCGCTTGGTACGTACTACCGGTCCTCCCGTTAACCAAGTGTGTGGTTTTTCATGTAAATACGTTAAAAGGCAACGAATCACTCATCAAATAATTCAGTTGAAGGGAAGCTACATTTCATTCATTAATTTTGTTCGCTATTAGTCAAACAGTGATAATTTTCATAGTTCAACACTCTTTCACGTGGAAACCCTGTGAAGTACAAAAAAAAACAAGAGACATAAATTTTAGATGATTTTATAATCTTTGTTTCCCATCAGAACCTTTTTTTGTGCAAGTAGCTTACTTTAGCAAGTATAGGTACGGTGAAAACCACAAATAGGCACTATTTATAACGATTTTTCGATAATTGGTCATATTTGCGGAGACAATTTTTGTTGGACAACTTCAGATTCGTGTTCAGCACATCCAAAAACATAGAATAAACAACTTTTCACAATTAAACCAGAGTTTTCCACTTCCCACCTTAATTATGAGCCAATTGACTGAGCTACTTGGCAATGTTGCTTATCAGACGGACGGTTTAAGAATTACCGTTCCGTCAACCAATCTTTCATTCATCACCTGTCAAACAAGTCAAACGTCAGACAATTCAACAAAATAACAATATTCTTTATATGTAAATTATTGTTTACTCTTTAGCTTTTTTTAATTGAAATTCTTGTATTGTCATCAATTCTTGACAAGTGTGCAAAGTTTTGTCTGAATCTGGGCATTTGAAGTGGGTAGAAATCAAGTTCCAAGATTCCGTTACAAACCAACTTACAAACTTATTACATACAAGTGAAGATGATATAAAGCGTGTAAAAATGGATAGTTTTTGGGAAGTTCAAAATTGTATAGCCTTCATCTTTTGTTCAATTATTATTATAACATTTTTTAAAAAAAAATCGCGAGGACACATTAACTGACAATGGATTGGAATTTTCAAATACACAACAAATTTGACAACTGATGAAGGATTGAAGCTTTTTAAAATTTTAGGTGGATGCGCTACTTTTGTCCGGAATTAAATGTTCATGATGTGAAAAAAAAAATGTTTTTCCATAAAGAATCGCCCCTTTGATTGTGTGAAGATATTCGTGGACTATAGGCACAATAATAAGCACAATACTGGGTAGTATTATGGCTATAATAATTATATCAGTGCAGTTTACCTATTCACTCTAATAAATTACGCAAAATTTCACAGTTTTCACACCAGTGTTGAATGATATACGAATCTAAAGCACAGCTCAATAATTAAGGTGTGTCTAGATCGTAAAGATCACCAAATTTGCTTCGCGACAGTAGGGTTCATAACGCGTCTGTATTGGGTTTTATGTGATATAATGAAAAAGTTTATTTTCATAACCGAAACATTTGGATGGATGCCTCATCAATTATGCGAAAAACTTGAGGATAACTTTCTCTTCTTGAAAACAAGAAAAAAGGGACATCTCTTCTTGTTTTTAAGCAGAGACATGTGTCCGTGGAGGTTTCGTTAAAAAGGTACCAGGGTTTGGCATTTTTTTTTTTTTTCAATATTCAACATTATCTAGAGAAAACGAAAACCTTGACACTTAGTAGCTCTATAATTGAGCATTTTCTGACAAAATGACATGTTCATAGGAACGTTCCTTCTTATTTTTAACGCAAACTTAATTTCTTGGCATAATGACTGAAACACCCTGTATGTATTATATCTGACTGTCATTGACAAAATTTTTCTTACTTCATGTCAATATCTGGTCTTTTGGAAAAGATACAAATAATTTTTTAAAAATATGCTGCATTTTTTCGATATTTTGACAAGTGAGTGAATGAAAACAATATATTATATTCTTTTAACCTCGCATCCTTATGACTTTTTCCAAGCGACGTGACATACTTTCAATGCAGCTCTGAATTGCATTTTGAGAAATTCACATTCTAAAAGGAAGGCAAGGTTTTAAGATGTATATTGCGAACATTTCTACCTTTAGGTCTACCTGACTACCTAGCATATCCCAAACGTCTTTGATTTCCTATTTTCAATCAAGTAGCACAAGATCTGTACGGCCATGTAGTGATACCCCAGCAGCCCACACCTTGATACTACCGTCTACAAAGAGTGTTCTGGGTGATTTGCTACATTGGACAAATCGTTTATCTCGTCTCCGATCCGCGACCACTCTTCAGGCCCGCAGTTTCGATACTCATGAGCAAAATTTAGTAGCTATGTATAGTGGGTTGGAAGTTTGCAGTTATGCGGGACATGCAACGGGCCTAGCTTCTGGAGGATAATTCCCCTTCGCATAGCCCACGTGGGACGGATCTTATAAAAGCTAGAGGCGCAGTTGATTTTATTTTACCGGCCTCCATCACGAAGAGTGAACGGAAAAGTATACGAAGGTGATTGTTTATTTCTCTCGATATGACCGTTCTATCGGTCCCAGAACCAGCACCTTGATGAAACCGACTAAAGAACTTCATTGGCCCAGGAACTTCACGATGCATCTTATATTGCGTCCATCTCCACAGCACGATATGCAACATCTTCTCCTCTTTTTTTTTATTAACGGAAGTTTTTAAAGAGCGTATTCTGCAATGACAGTACTCTGACACTGATTTACTTAATACTCGTGACGTTAATATACACGAAAGGCTCTCAATTGTAAAAAAAATCGAAAAACTGCAGACTGCAGCATTTCATTTGAACTTTTGTATCCTCTAGAAGAGCAGATATTGACATGAATAAAAGAAAAATATTTTGTTCAAGAAAGATCACATTTCATAACAGAACATGATAGAGCTTTTGTCTCTCAATGATTCCTAAAAGTATTACAATGTCAATGGGGAAAAAGTAAATTCTGCTGCTCCCTGTATAATTACTTACTCATCATTATTTTTTGAAAACTAGAATCAAGGTAATATCTTAAGACATAGGGCTTAACTTTCGTAAAAAGTTTACCAAAATCGGGCAGCAACCAAAAAAGTTCAAGGGACATCAAAATGACTCAAATTATTCTTGTCCGGAATTTATTGTCGAAGAGTCTAGTAAAAATGCTGGCGGGTGAGAAATAGTTGCGCTTGCGCGATCAATAGATCGCAAAAATGACTGGGAGCTCAGTTCTATGATAAACCTTGAAAAATGAATACTATCCACTCTACTTTCCACTCGGTCGTCGATCTGCCTTGCAGGGTTTGTGCGGCACAGACGCCAAGCTACATAGGTCGACTTAGTTGATCCCTATTCCCTAAAGTGCATTTATATTTAGACTCCACTTTTGATAAAATTAAAGCACGTGTACAAGGTTTACGGAATAAAACACCAGTTGGCTCACTTGTCGGCATTTGGACAATCGACGCGCACGGTCAAAACATCCAAGGAATACCTCGAAGTGGGGCAACATCAATAATACTTCGTGAACTTTGACGTGGACACCTGAATGATGTTTTCCGGCCGCGTCCAAAAATCAAATTTGAATAGACTTCACATCTCTTGCTATATTCTAAATTCAGAAGAATCAGTGTAGTGATGTTTGTATTGCTCTTCGACAGTGGATACATCAGCTGATTTTATAAGATGATTCAAAATGTATGTACTTTGCGACGACTACTTAGGTTGGGATTTTTGCTTCATTAAAATTTATCAGTTCAAGATATTATTCCTTCAAGGCTTGTCAACAGATATTTTAAAGATGACAGTGTGATTGCAATGATTGTGACTATAGAATATCTTCTATATCTTGATTGTTAATTTGACGAAGCGGGCCAAGTTTTTTCCAAGAACATTATAATTTTGAAATACCAACGGATCAGAAAAAATATTTCACTAGATATATTTCTACCTAGCCTACAGATTCTGGAGTCTATCTTTATTGTTCAGACATTCATGGAAACGATGACGCAACAAACCATTCGTTTAACATAAGTCAGTAATGGGCAGTCTTCTCAAGATAACTTCATGACACTACTTGAAATGTAGTATATAATACTAGATATTTCGAATAAAATGTCCATCACAAATTAAAAAATTTGATATGTCGTGTCTAATTTCTATGCATTTTCAAAGAATAAATCAAGCAAATATACAATTTTTCTTTGATGCCCGTCAAAAAATTTAGGGTCCATTCTCAAAACAATCAGTTTTCCACAGCGAAGCAGAGGATCTATTTTTGGCACATATCACAAATTTACTAAATTTTGTTATTATTGTAAAACTCCCCTCAAGTGGAGTATTAGTAACACAAGGCACATTTTTGATGTGCAAGTAATTGCTCTTGACTCGGAAACGAATAGACTTGAACGATTGCTGTCTTCTTTACTTAGAGGATCTTGAAGATCGTTGTACAATCGTTTTTTTGGAGTCCTTCCATCTTCATCCATCTCAGCGCTATTGTAGGTATCTGTATTCTCATCAGTATGAACTTCCATTTCTGAAAAAATAATATTTCATAAACGGATATATCGATGCATATTTTATTCAGTTCAACATAATACCAATTTATAATGTTCGGAGATATCGTTAATGTCAATTCGAGAAATTACATTGGTTGTCAAAAAGCATTGTGCTAAAGCTATTGAGGTATTGAACAGTTGATTATTTTTGGTTCTACTCATGACAGGTACGTCATCGATATATCGATCCAATGCACCCATATACATGATTTCATTCAATACTTCATCTCATAAGTATAAAATGTAAGTATATTCAGAGAAGTCATGTTTGCATCCAATGGTTTCCAATGTCTATATCGACACCTATTCTTTTTTTAATGTTTAAACATAACGTCATATTTTTTTTTTTTGATTTTTCGCAGGTGGTAGACCCAGGTCCTGGAAAAACAATCTTTCTACCCCCTCATTTCTTCTTGTAATTTCCGGTTTAGAAAGAATTTCACGAGACGCCCAATAATTTCACTTCAATTTGATGATCTTTCAAATTACTGGGCATATTCCCAATATATTGAAATCAAAATGCGTTAATTGTAGCCCTATCATGTTGACGCAGGTGGAGCTGGTGGCTTTCTGTCACTCCCGGGGATTCAAATCAGAAGAGGGATTGGACATTGTTACCTTTTTGACATTTCAGCATGTCGATTTTTCCTGTTAATTCAGCACATTTTTGAATGAAATGTTCATAATCTACCCAAAAGTTAGAGCGAGAGAGGTGGAGGTTTTAGACATTTTGAGTTTATTTTGAACTAACGGACTAGTTGTGCCTTTTCAAAGACCAATGGCTAGTTGGGACAAACGATGAATCATTTATCACCACTTCATACATTTGAGTGGGACTTTACGGAATATATTGTAGCCCTCGTAGTAATAAGAACCCACAGCCTTGGAACATGGCCAGTCAGAAAATTTTCAGCTGCGTATTGAGTGTCGTAAGATCCTGGTTGGTCTTGCTACAGACAAACGAAGAATGGGGATTGATTTAGTCTGTGACTACATCGTTTTTGCTGTTGAAGAGTTAGAAGAGAGCGAAGGGTACTCAATCACCATTATCGAGATTGAAAAATAGTATTCTTGTTATATCGGAGAGATATTTATTTATAATTTCACTCAATACTTTTTCCAGTTGGACGAATCGGCGGAGCTCCAAGCATCTACGAGACACAAAGAAGATGGGGTTGAGCCTTCAACAGGAGTATATTTTCTTCAAAGGCCCAAAAATTCTCACAATTCCCATTCCGAAGAGCTTTCAGGTCATCCGTAGAAGTGATCTTGGTAGTTGAACTCAGGTTCAAAACCCCTGGGTTGAATACAAAGAGCTTATAAAGAGACATTGTTTTACGGTTATCCGATGTTAAACGGAAAGGTTGGTACAGAACCGTAATGAATGTCTAGGATTACATCCATGTGAGTAGGGAGGGCACTACTCACATGGATGTAACTCTAGACATTTATTACGGTTCTGTACCAACCTTTCCGTTTAATAAAGAGCTAATGGTAGAGCGGACTCAAGGGCCTCACTCAACTATCCTATTTTAAGACTCTTTTGTGAAAGAAAATATTGCATTTCATCAACTTGCAAGACAATTTTTCGCCCTCATCTGCGGTCTCAGCTGCTCAGGTCCGGTGGACTAACTTTTTAGATTCTACTTTTTAGATTCTGGGTTACACACGTAGGTACGAGACTATTTTATATGAGCAAGCTCGTCAAAATAACTATTACGTTAAGTATTGAGTAACTATGCGATATCAAGAACACAGATGATCAGTTCCGATAAAGCAAACCTTTTAGTCATGAAGGAATAATGGCCGAAGTTGAGAATGATTAATTGTTTCATTTTGAATTTTGCTAATGTGCTAAATGCTAATATTGCCCGCTTTTTGAGGGAATATCATGATATTCGGGAATATCATCACTTTACAAAGGCATGTAAAGCTTCTATACTATTCGAAAAACTGTATCAAGAATGCTCTTGAATATTTTGACATGATACATAGACAATAATATCAAAAAAAAAAAACAAAAAAGAACGACTCTGTCAAAGGACTTGAGCCAATGACGCGAAAAATCGGTTCAATTGTTCCGCAGCAGTTAAAAGTTTTTAACTTCGAACCAACACGATTTCAGATCAATCCATCCTCACCATACACGATTCAATTTCGGCTGGAAATCGTTCGATTCTGTTGTTTTCAACAAAATCGTAATGCAAGATTGTACAACTCTGTCGGATCGATTGAAAAATTGAGAGCGTCCACTCACGATCCTGCGGATCAATCAAACCCTTCAGTCATGCAGGAATGATGACCGAAGAGAAGGAAGATTTAATTTTCCATTTGACTCAACTTCTTTGAATTTTGCAGCAAGTGCCAACACTGCCCGTTTTTTTCAAGACCGATCATTTTCATGATATCCGGAATACTTCACTTTCCAAAACCATGTGAAGTTTCTATACACTTTAAGCCTCTGCTATCATTCCTGTTGATATGATGTCGTGTCATTTTTTTTCTCACTCAATTGGTACTTACCCGTAAGAATTGAGTTCACCAAACTGAGAGGATATGATGAGGTACAGAAGATCTTCATAATGAGCTATTATTCTCAATATTTTTGACAATTAGTTTTTTCGCCCCATGTTTTCTTTTTAGATTCACCCTCGTCAAAAAGGTTGAGGAATAGCTCATTTTGAAGATCTTTTGTACCTCATCATATCCTCTATCCTCTTAGTTTGAAGAAGTCAACTTTTGCGGGAGAGTATTGATTAAGTAACAAAAATGAAAAAAAAATAATACGTTGTCCTATCAACAATACAATACAATATACAATACAGACATTTACTTGTTCCTGATAAAAATATAGCTACAGGAATCTCAGCAGTAGTAATCAAGGTCGAATTGCCTTCAAAATAAGGTATCACTCGACCCCCTTTTCATCTGATTTTTTTATTCAAAATGGCGCCCAGCTGTCATTTTGACATCTTCAGCTGTCACAACTATGTCAAAAAATGCAGAACGTCCTCACATATTGTGCGTCCAAATTTCGTTCGCATATATCAAACGGTTCAAAACTTAGAAAGAGGGATGTTTTGTTTGTGATTTATCATCATCCTCTGAAGTTTCACGATATAATTTTTTAGTATTAGTATCAAATTCCAATGTCTTTGGTTATCCGGACAAGTCCATCAAAAACAATACATTGTCGATGATTACCGTTTTGTTCATAATAGTGCTTAGTGATTTAAACAAAATGTCTATTTTTTACAGTAAAGCATTTTTTGATTTGATAAGTTGCGAATTATACCAAAATCACCAACCCAAACAAAATACAAGAATATTGCAAACAGCAAAGAGTAAAAGTTCAGCATACATTGTTGCTTTCTCATTTTTCAAGAATACATGACCTGGCTTCATAATGTAGAAAAGGTTGGAAAGCAGGCTGCTACTGATAGTTCAAATTATTTTTCTTGTCTGTCTCATGTGAGACGTATAATACATAATAAGATGGATATTATCACTCCAAAGGATATTCATGAAAAGTATCAATGTATGTCACGATATACCTCAATAAACAGTTCGTCTGAAATATATTTGTCTGTGATTATTGAGGTTTTTGGAAAACAAAATTATTTTTATCTGGTTTGTCAGATGAAAGTGATATAATATTTTAATTGTGTTCATAACAAACTAATTGAGCTGCGGATGCCCTATTTATGATCTGATTTGACCCTACTACCATCAGCCGAAGAATGTATACCTTCATATTGCTATGGGTTGAATATTTTTGAAAGGTATAGAAGCTGATTATACAAGATGAATGCTAGATAGAGATCAATGATATCTATAGTACAATCTTCAATAAGAAAAAAATCTCTCTTATTTGTATTCTGAAAAAAGCTTTGTCACCCCGTAGCTTTTTATGGTGAATCAGAAGCGAGCTAAGAAGCCCGGCCGGCTGATCGGAAGGCAGCTCGGCAAGCATCACGTCACGCAGTGGCGAGCCAGGCAGGTGTATTCGGATGCGCGTCACGCAGCACGACAAGCTGCTCGGGAAGCAAGCTTTGCGAACCTCAATATTGTGTCGGCTATAACTCATTACTGTGACTGATAACACTTCGTCAAATTTGAACTTGTTTGCATGTCCAGTCCGAGATTTTTCCATCCAGTCTCCGCGAAATTGCGAGGGTGAGACGAGTAACTGAAGCGATCAAGCACCGAGCGCGTCTAATAGTGCGTCTACACGTTTCCGTTCAACGCGACATTTGACGAGCACGATCACGGACACAAGCGTGTGAATGTCTGCCCGTGCCCACGCTCCTGATAGTGAACTTGATCGTCGCTGAACGGAATGGTGCATTCAGACGCACTTTACGCAGCCTGGAAAGCTGCCGCAAGCAGCACGTCACGAGGTAGCGAGTCAAACGAGAGTAGATATATTTCGTGAACTCGCAAAGGTGAGACGCGTAACTGAAGCCATCGAGCAACGAGCGCACGTGCACAAGCACATTCATCCTTTGAACTTAGCCAAAAAACCGACATTCTCCTGTTCAGCGGCAAACACGTTCATAGTCATGAGTCACGTTGTGCTCGTGATCTTGTCCGTTGAATATTTTGTTGAACGGAAGCAAGTCAACGCACTAATCGAGCATTCAGACGCGCCAAGTAGCCCGGCAGACTGCTCGGGAAGCAGCTCAGCAAGCCAAACGTCACGGATTGACGAGCCAAACAGCATTATTCAGATCCGCGTCAAGCAGCCTGAGAAGCTGCTCGGAAAGCAAGCATCGTGGTCAATATTATGACGACCATCACTCTATTACTGCAGCTGGTCACGTTGCAAAAAATTTAAACATCGTCGCATGTCTAGTCTGAAATCTTTTCAGCCGATCTTCACGAGCTCGCGAATATGAGATGAGAAACAGGAGCGATCGTGCATCGAGCGCGTATGAGCAGTATATACACGTATACAAGCACATTTATCTATTGAACTTTGTCTTGAAATCGACATCCTCGCGTTCAGCGTGAAAATGTAAAAACGATGCAAATAACGCCCCATAGTGTATTTGAATCGGTATATGCAGAAATGCTTACGTCAACATATTCCCTAATTGACATTCCATCATACGTGTTTTCTTATGATAACTTCTAGTTATGATAATCAGACACACATAGAAATATTTCACTGGGCGAGTAAAGAATGAAGCAGTGTGGACAATTCTGCGCCTATGATGGCGTTTGTGTTCACAAATACAGTGGCCTTTCTACTCTACTACCAACCCTCTCGAAAAGAAATCAGAAAGCTAGGTTTTGCTAAATATGGTTTAATTTTTGTATTTTATTTCTATTATTCTTATTCTGTACCTATTCGAGGTTCAGAACCGGTTCTCCAATCCAAGTATATTGGATAAGCAATACTCGGTATAGCTCATCAATATTATTATTATAATGATCGGTTATACGGGGTATTGCTTATTCCAAGGAAATACTTGAATTGTAGAACCGGCCCCAAGTCAAGTTTTTCGTTTCTGTTTGACGTGAGTAAACATTTACACAATCAACTAGAATTCACACTTTACAAAAAAGGTAACTGCATGCCATTTTTTTCAAAATGATCAAATAATTCATGGCTGCACATGTAACAAATGAGACGTATCCTTGAAGGTTCTAGGAAAATTTATTTCCAAGAGACCATAGAATGCTCTCTCGAACCAGACCAAAAATATTTGAATCGGTTGAGTAAAACTTTTGTGAAATAGTCTTATTTCAATCAAAATGACAAAATAAGCACCACATGAAACATTTCACAACAAGTTTAACGTGAAGTCTCATCAATCGAAGGACTCGATGCAGACCGGTGCAATCTAATGAAACGATATGACCACCGGTGCACACCGATGACGTGATTATTCCCCCTCGCCGTATCTTACCTCTGACGAAGTGAGGCAACCTATTGTAAACTGATCTTGCATTTGGTTGCCGTTATGCCCTTCGCTCAACGACACAAACGGTGCATTTCTAACTTGTGTTAATATATTTTGCTACAATTTGTTAAGTATCATTTGTGTTGTTCTAAGGATTTTTTTTTATAGATAGTACCATATGGCTCTGCCTTATACTCTGTAACAAGTTCGATGTAACATTGGTAATTCGTTAACCAGATAGATAGTACCATATGGCTCTGCCTTATACTCTGTAACAAGTTCGATGTAACATTGGTAATTCGTTAACCAGAAGAAATACACCCCCGGTTAAATTGAGTCAAAGTTGCAAAATTGGAATAAATTGTAACGAAACACGTGTCTATATCCAGCAGACCGACTCTTCAAGGCGGTCAGAACAAACAACATACAGGCCATATCGCCCGGATCCAAAATCGCCAATATTTGTCCTCCAACTCGGGATTAGCACCCGGATTTGGCAATGGGATACCCCATAAGATTGTCAATATGATAAGAGTTCAGTCTTGTTTTATGAATTGTGAACGGACAGTTACAACATCAATAAGTTCAAATAGTATGTACATGAATATTGACAGTAAATAAATTAGTTGAAACCAGAGTGATTTCTATACCTGAAAAAAGCTACAACACTCTAAAACTTGGTAGATTTAGGTAACAAGATGTCGGAGAATCGACAATTTTTTCGTAATCTATAATAATAGGTGATAATTGGAAAAGGAATGGCACATCTTGGCAACTATTTCTCCTTTTCAAGTTACTGTGGTTGGGATGGGTATCAGAACATTTAAAATTTTCGCAATCATCACCTACTTTATATAAATAATGATGTACCGGCCACAATGTCATAAATGCCATTTTAATTTTGGTTTGATTTTTTTGAAATTCTCAAAACTGGTTCACTTATAGCAAGACGGTTATCTGAAAATTTTTTGAAAAAAGTTGTGTCCGTATTTGGCACATCTTCACATCACCACATTTTGTGGTGTACTCGTGCGTTATTTGACTGATTTGACGTTTTCATATTTCCTTCATGTTCTCATTATTTTCCGGTTGGAATATTTACTGAAAGTCGTCAATCTCTTTGGAGGCACATTTAGTGGTGTACTCGTGCGATATTTGACTGATCTGACGTTTTCATGATATTTCCGTCATGCTCTCATTATTTTCCGCTTGGAATATCCACTGAGTGTCACCAATCTCTTTGAAAGTAACCTTTTTGGTTTCCAACACAAACCCTTTTTTTTAAATTCATTTTTAGATAACTATGCTACTACTGCTCAATAGCAGTAGTAGCATAGCATTCACCAATGTGAATCAATAATTTTGAGTAAGTTGAAACAAGATTAAAACTGCAAGTGTGACATTGTGGCACATCATTATTTTTACAAAGCGGAGATTTATCCGAAAATTCATTAAAAAGTCGAGTCCGTATTTATTTCGAATAGAAAAGTCTGATGAATACGAAGACTCGAAACTTCGTTCATCAATCTCGATCACACTATCTTGAAAACGAGAAGAAGTGACCAAAATATGTCATTCGTTTTTGATTACGAACGAATTATCAATGCAACTACATCGAGCTTGTTAGACCCTATATAACGCAGAGTCATCGGGTAATATTCATAAAAAAAGAAATAAGATCTTTAGAAAGAAACAACTTTATTGATTCTCAAATTGCAGCAAAATCTATTAGGGAGGTGAGAAAAACCGTACGGCAAAATGGCAAAACGACAACCAAAATGTAGGCGTTCCGAGAGGCATGTTGCCATAGTCAGTCAATGCATGTTGCACGCTGAGCGTGTGATTTTGACGTCATCACACGCTAAGCGAACAGCAAATGCCGAGCGTATGGAGTCACGAGACTACCGATCCTCTGCGCGTTACAGAGCCTTTGGTGATCATCAATGGCCAATCGTGGACCAATCCAATGGCTTGGCTTGGCTTGGCTTTGGCCTTCGTTTTGCACCCGCAAAACATCAGTAGCCGTAATTCATGAGAGGTTCTGTAACTTTGACGCTTGAGCATTTCCAATACGCTATCCGGATATTCAAGGTGAAAAGATTTAATTCTTTGGGCAAGAATCGTTGTAAAATAGAATTAACTCGGGCGGAGAAAATCTGTATATTTTTTTATTTGAAATTTTAATAAAAATATAAATTGATGGATCTTAAACTATGGAGGGGTTAGACAAAATTTCATTCTATAATCATTATTTTATTAAAATTGATTATGAGCACTCCTGGGCGTTATCAAATTCATTGTTACAATTTTTGTCAAGATTGTACTTTTGCACATGCCTTTTTCCAATGTCAAACAAAAAATGACCAAGTTCTCAGGAAATTCACAAATCCTGATTTCCGAGTCCATCATACTCGTCATACACATAAAATCACATAACTCAAATAGCAATGTGAAATTATTATTCGGCAAAATGGAAAATCGATCATAGTACAATCCTCTATAGAAAATCGTGCATTGTTGTAATAAAACAATGATTTCGAGCTTAACAATAAATAATGTGTAGCATCTGACACCTTGCGGAATGCAGTGGAATAATTTCATCAGATCACGAATAGCAATTATTTATTATTTAAACAAACAAAATATTTTCAGTTGCCCTGTTCATTGTTTGCATTACTATACAGGGTTCGCCACGGTAAGTGGCCTATTAAAATATCTTGGAAAATAAAGCGTCTGGGATTCTGAACATTTGTAGGGAGAGATTTTCGGGGATGCGCATTTCAAGTGAAATATTAGTGACGTTGCGCGACTTCCTGTTATACCGGAAGTAGGTGTCAATTCGCTTGTTTTGAATGGAACACTCTATTTATTATCACATTTTTAGATAATACGTAAAATTCTAGGCAGACAGCGTATTGGAAATGCCTAAGCGTTACAGAACCTCTGATGAATCACGGCATCTGATTGGTCAATGTTTTTCGCGGTTGATTTAACGATCCAATGATAGTATTAATTTTGATTATATCTATGATGGGTACAATTTATAAGAATTCTACATTATGAAGAAAATGAGTGTGTGGAATGGGCGTGGAAATGCAGAATAGAAAAACAAATTGTTATAATATGAGCTTTTTACACTCGTTAGAAAGAGTATTATTGTGATCATGTAAAAATCACTTTTATTTCATTTTTTTTCACTAATAGCAGAGGCGGAGCGTGAGGGAAATGTCAGGAGATGTAATGAAGTACATCAAGGGAAGAGATGAGCAGGAAGTCAAAAATGCGCCGAACGCGATTTTTTTTTGAGTTCATGGCCAGACCTTGAAAGATAGTAAAAGTTGATAGCACTTTTACTTATCTTTTTTATGTTATGGGATTTGGATCAGTAAAGATATCATATTAGTAACAAAAGATTTTGCTTACTCACTTACTCATAATTGAACAACAAAAGAGCGTAGACAAAAACAGAGGATCTCGGTTTTGAATTGGAGATCAAATATTTCTCTATTTTTTACTCTGTTCGGCGAAGAAATCTATAATAATCAATAATTTGTTGGTAAAAGCCAAGCCGAAGAATTACAGGGCAAAACATGATGGATGGAGATTTATAGTATAACTAGTATAGAAATAAAAGAGAGTATTGTGAAATGTGGGATGCAACACATCACTCGCATCCATTCACGCTACGCCCCTGACTAATAGTATACAGGGTGCCACAGATTCAAGTGCATGCATAGGGATCTCCATGCAGTTATTATAAGAGATACAGGTTTGTTTAGATAGATGCAAAGTTGCGCAGTTTTATGCTCAAGAGATTGCCGTTTGAAATTTGAAAAATTCCGGCTACTTCCGAGGCTATTCGAAAAAAACCGAAATATCGCAAAAATGTTTTGATTTTTTCCTGCGCTTGTTTAAAAAGACATTTAAAAATAGAATACACTTTGTCATTGCCACTTTTTCTCCTCTTCAAGATGGTGGTATCAAATTAAATATCTGAGGTTTCGCCTTCGAGCTGCCATCATCAACTTTATTTTTTTAAATACGGACCTGGATTTTTTATTTTACTTCTAGTTATCTTTTGATGACCTCGAGACATTGAGATGATTAGATGAGGGTGTAGAGTGATGTATTGCCTGAAAAACCTCAATATTTTCATACTATTATTGTTATTTTCAATATTTTGTTAAAATGGCAATATTTTTCAACACTTTTGCAGATTGATTCAGTTTTTATATGTAATTTTTTGATTTTCCATGTCATTTGTGGATTTGATTTGATTTCATCAAATGTATATCGTTATTGGATGTTATTTCGATTTTGGTCCGGTCATCGACATCGACCCCTTATCTATCATAATAACTGAGATTCCCATGCATGCACTCGAGTCTGTGGTACCCTGTATAGGGTGTATTTATAGTTGGGGCTTTCCTTTTAACATGAGAGAGGACTTGAAAGCAAATTTCTCGAATAACATTTTCTCGAAAACTCAAACATAAAGGTTACGTCGTCAAATAAAGAAATGAAATAAGTCCCTGTGCGACAATTTTGAACTGTTTCTTAGGACATTTGAGTGATGATTTTGCATTTCCATTATTCTTCAGATTTAGTACACTTTTTGTGAGAATTTCCTCTTTCACTCATTTGATTTTTTTATTTGGCAACATTTTTTTATTTTTGAGTTCTCGATAAAATGTTATAACAGAAAAATGATAGGTAAAATAAGTCAAATCTCACAATTCCATAAATTTGTTTAATGAAGGACTACCAGTTTCAGGGTCTAAACTTTACACCCCATCTTCAGGTCCAGTTAAAAGGGAATACAATCACAAGGCCAAGACGTAATTCGATCGATCAAATTTTAACAAACAAATATACATGAATACATAAAAAAAATTTCAAACATGTGAAAGGGGGTGCAAAAGACAGGGCAAAAATGAACCTCCATGTGTGAGGTGCCCACCCCAAATGTCATACAGGGTATATATAATACAGGGTGAGTCGGGAGTAACGGCCCTAACTCTAAGGATGTCATCTTTGCATCAAAATAATGAGAAATAACTCAAATGTTGTTATCCAATGTTCATTTGTTTTCAAATTATAAGGCGAGACCGAAACGCTCCAAAGCTCTAATGTAACATCCGAACGAGCCATTCGACAGTATTTAGAAGAACTAAAAAATGTTCTTGGATTAGTCAAAGTAAAAGAAGATGTGACGACGAGCTCATTCACGAATTCCCCAGAAAAGAGTGATCAATACGCGTCACGAGCGAAGCTTATACAAATGAATATTGGATAACAACATTTGAGTTTTTTCTCATTATTTTGATGCATAAATTACATCCTAAGAGTGAGGCTCATTCCTCCCAACTCACCCTGTATATTTCCCACCACTAATATTTTTATTCATATTGAGAAAATCTCTATGACTCCCAAGCTTTTGATCCAAAAAAATCTTTCTTGTTACTATAAGTTCTTATATCATAGTGATTTTTTTTTCCGTTAAATAATTGTTATTGGCCCTCAAATCTCGTTTATCAGCTTGTCTTGGTAGAGCCGGTCAAATCGATCATTTCCATATCGTGACCAATGAGAGAAGTAGCCAGAGACCCTGGTAGCCATGGAACCTCTCTGAGTCTGATACGATTAATACCGAGGGGGAAATCACTGGGGAATTTTATTGTACATAGATGAGGAATTGCAGGGAATTTCGAGACATTTTGTGATATCTCAAGGAATTTCAGAGGAATTTCGAGGAATTTCGAGGAATTTCGGGGAATTTCGAAGGAATTTCGGGGAATTTCGGAGGAATTTCGGGGAATTTTAGTGGAGTTCCGAATTAAATAGCATGAGATTGTGTCAAATTCTTTGTAAACATGCACAATTTGACAACATACCGTTCAGTGATCGGATTTCTTTCACATTTTTGTCCTGCATGGAAAGCAGACAATTGTCAATTTAGATCCAAGTTTTTGTGGTTAGGTCAACATTATGCGGATTTTGGCGTTAACCAGGTAACGATTTGTTGTTAACAGGTTTGGTGAGTAATTAGTTACTGTATCGATACCAGCTCGCGATCAAACCCAAAAACGTTCTGGTAACTGAAAGTATTATTCATGGTATAACGTAAACTTGATTAGGTACCAGGCCCGGATTGGGCAGTCGGGCAATCGGGCAAAGTCCGATGGGCCGCCGCCCGAATTGGCCGCTAGGCCGGCTCTTACAAACGTTTCAAATACAAAAATGTTCGACTGGTATACAAGAAGCAAAACGAAAATTTCGACAAAATATTTCATGACTTATAACTCCATCAGTTTTTGCAATATTTTTCCCGATAATTTCCATTTTGAAGTTAAATTTAGGAGTACGGAGTTGTTCTGTAAAGGTTCTCAAAATCTTCGATCAATATCAGTCTGCGCCGCCGCCACCAACGCCGCGCGGGGAATCCCACAAATCCTAGCTTTGTGTTTGTTTTGATTTTGTTCCGGTTGCCTTGTATATAAATATCATTGGTTTTTGAGATTTGTAGCCGCGATATCGTTTTCCATGGGTGTATTGTTCGCTCCGGCCGGAAAATGAATAAACTTGTAAAAGGTGGGGCTGAGAAAGAACGAGATAGAAAAAGAAAAAAAAGAGATAATGAAGCGGCACAATGTCATAATATCGGAGATATGTTCAAAGTTATTGGTGTGAAGGTGAGTAAATAAAAGCAAGAAAACACGTATTTTAAATCATATACAAGCCTTTTTAGCAAAGATGTTTTTGTTCTTATTAGATTCATGTTCGCCTCAAAATATGAGAAAGTTTCTTATTTTTAATGTCGTCTGAAAGTTACGTTAGATCCGATAGCTCTGATTTTTTGCTGACTTGTTAATGATGTTGGCGCATTGGCGCAATGATTAATCCAAGTTTTCGACCTCGGGCGCCGAACGCAACATTGTCAAATTTCAAAACAATTCCAAAATTTCTACCTTTTATTCAGTTTTGTCAATTTTTACCCTCAACGACCAAGTTTTCGATTATAAGTATAAAACACTTTTTCAAAGTAGACTAAATTTGCTACAATTTGGGATCAGATCCGTCCCTGTAGACCCCATAGTTTTTGAGATTCATCTTTCCAAAATTTAGCGTTATATTTTCAAACTTGAAAATGTTTGAATAACTGACGAGTTAACCGACTATCTAAACTTAATTTCTGCGATAATGAAACAACCCCGGAAACAACATTATATCTACCTGGAAAAAGTCTGCGGCCATTTTCACTCTTTCGTTTTAAACATCTAAGCTAAGGGTTATGTGAGCCCTGCTACTGCAGATATGTTTTTACATGTTCAAACATGTATTTAATTTAATTTTTTATTGAGATTAAAATAATCATGCATAATTCTTTTTTTCTTCTAGAATTAGCAAGGCGTGAATTTTCCGAAGAAAATAGGTCTAAAGGGTCAAAATTCCACAAAACAATACATGTGGTTGGTAACTAGCCTTGAGACACCTTCCAGGTAGGCAGCATAATAATATAATGTTGTTTTATGTTTTATTATGTAAACATTTTCAAGTTTGAAAATATAACGCGAAATTTTGGAAAGCTGTATCTCAAAAACTATTGGGTCAACAGGGACGGTTCTGATCTCAAATTGTAGCATATTTAGTCTCCTTCAAAAAAGTGTCTCATAGTTATAATCGAAAACATAGTCCTTCTGTGATAAAATTGCCAAAAACTTGATAGAAGATAGAAATTTTGGGTTTTTTTTTTAATTTGACGATGTTGCGTTCGGCGCTCGAGGTCAAAAACTTGGATTATTCATTGGACCAACATCATAAACAAGTCAGCAAAAAATCAGAACTTCCGGATCTAACGCAAGGTCTGATGTATATGGTTACTGGACTATTTCAGTTTCACAGAAAATTTTATTCGTGATAACAGTTTTTGCTTGATAAGAATAAGAATTCGTTTTAGGGTTTCTAAATATGGAATCAAATATTCGATGTGTCTAGAATTTTTGAAAATGTCACAAAACAAAAATCGAAAGAAGGATTGAGAGAGTGAAATTATCAAGTTTCAAAATTCAAGCAAAATATCCCCATGAATATTTTCTATGGGTTTATGTTAAGAGTTTTTGTGAAATCAACAAATGAAAACTTAAAACTTAAATTTTCATCTTTTGATTTCTCAGAATCGATTCGACCTACCAAAAATCCTCACTTTGATAGTGGGCAGTGTGGCAGTGCGTTGTGTATTGTTAAACCTATGACATTATTTGTCGTAGAAAAATGGCTCAAACGAAGGTCCAGACTCCGAAGTCCTATCCATCTCTTATTCTACTTTACCCGAATCTGAACATTCTGAGGATGAGAAAATTATAGAACCTGGGGCATGTCGTGACCAAAGTACCCACTGCGAAGTAAATGTGTCGTACACTGATAGTGAATCAATTTCTCATCAATTTGTTCAGTTGAACCAGGTAACATTCCTTTTTTCTCTGTGTTTACTCTCTGTTCATTTTATATCAAACCTCTTCGCTTCTAGAAGAGTGATGGTATAGAGGAGCCACCTCGAAGTGCGGATGAGCAATCGCTGACATCGATCAACACAGAAAATATCATTGAAAACGAATATCAAGAAAGTGTCACCCTTGACAAATTCAAAAGACCCTCCAACACCGACTTTCATACTTTCTTTGAAATCCATCCAATACAATCTGACCACAATGATGAAATCAAATTCAACACAACTTTAGCCTATTTTCGAGAAGACATTGACGGCAGCAAAATTAGAAGACAGTGGATTTCATTTTGCGAAGAAAATAATACATTTTTCAGCTCATTCTGCTTAGCATTCAGCAAAAATGCAAATCCATTCACTCAAGGTTGCAAAATCGATCCTCACAGAATATATGATCCGATAAGAGAGCACGAAAAAACGATGGCCCATCAAGGATCCGCAGAATCATTCTTGTTAAAAAGTCAAATGAAAGATATATGCAGCCTATTTAACAACACCTCCAAAAGAAGACAAGAAATTAATCAACGTAGGGACGTCTTGAACCGAATTGTGGAAACAATTAAGACTCTCGGAAAACGAGGTCAAAGTTTCAGAGGGGCAAAGGATGCTGAAGCTGCCTACACCCTGGATGATACCAGTGCCGATCATGGCAATTTTCTGGAGATTCTTCTGTTATATACTTTCCAAATTCGACCCAATTCTCAGAGTTCACATCGATAAATCGATAGAGTTAAGCCGTAGAGCACACTTCAAGAAAACCGATCTACATCAACCTGGTCGTTCTGGATCGGTCAATACATTCTTATCGAAAACTACTGTTAATTATATTATAAAGTCAATATCTTCTTCGATGAAAAAAAAAAATCTGATTAGGTTAACAAGGCTCGGATGTTTTCCGTTCAAATTGATTCAACGCAAGATATCAATGTTCATGATCAGTTGAGTGTGATTGTCAGATATGTTTCGGAAGATGTCAGAGAAAGATTACTTGGAATAATCAATTGTACCTCTGGTACAGGTGCCAACTTATACCAAATTGTGACTGAATTACTCGTTCAAAATGGCATTGATATGAAAAATTGTATTGGTAGTGCTACCGATGCGATGGTGCTTCAAATATGTAAGGCCAATATAAGGGTTTTTCAGCATATATGAAAAAAGAATTAGGTGGTCAAGTGCATGTTTGGTGTTATGCACATGTTCTGAACTTGGTGATGGCTGATACTACCAGCATTTGTGTTGAAGCTATTTCATTATTTGGTGTTATTAATGAATGTGCAGTATTTTTTCGTGAGTCGTGTAAAAGAATGGCAGTTTGGGACACTGTGACTAACAAAAAAAAGAAGATGTTGTCCTCAATTGGAGAAACCCGTTGGTGGGCAAAGGAGAAAGCTCTTGTAAAAATATTCGGCCATTACAATGATCCAACAAATGCAGTGTTCATAGAGATCATATCAACCCTTGAAGAAATTGCCAGTTCATCCAGTTTTGCAAACGATATTCGTTTCAAAGCGAAGTCTATAGTTGATTCGATGAAAAAATTTGAGGTAATAGTAACTGCTCAAATATTTTTAAAGATTTTTGAATCGACAACTCCACTATCCAAATATCTTCAAACAAATGGGATGAATCCTATAATGGCATTCAAAATGGTTAAACAAACCATCAAAACCCTTAAAACACACTCGAGAAATTTTGTGGAAGTATTGGCAACTGCCAAAAAATTTGTCATTTGGGCAAATCATAGAATGGATGATGAACAAACAGATACTGATAGTGATGAAGGTGGTGGTGGCCTCGTTGAAGTAGAACAAGAACCATATTTCGCATCTAGTTTCGCTGCAAGACGAATCATAAAAAGAAAAAAGATGCCTGGAGAAATGTGTGAAGATGATTGTATTACAAATGCAGAGAAACGATTTGAAATACAGGTCTTTAATGTTATTTATGACAAAGCTTTGCTGAGTTTGGAGAACAGATTCACAGGCCATCAAAAACTATTTTTGGACCTTGCTTGGTTAGATCCGACTTACTTCGATAAAATTGATTGTTTGCCAGACGACTCATTTCAAGATATTGCAGATCAGATAACAAAACACGGCAATATTATTATGACCGCAGCAGACATTCAAAATGAGCTAAAAGATTTTGCTAGAAAATGGATCCGGATCCGAACATCTCACGGTGACTACTTGTCAAACATGCAAAAATTGCGTTGTGTGTTGTTTCAAAGTTTTGCTCCAGTATAAATTAGATAGTGTGTCATATAATAATCTATTTTATGCTTATAAATATGTCTTAACATTGTCATGCACACAGGTTTCCTGTGAAAGGACTTTTTCAAAGTTAAAATTTGTTCTGAACAGACTAAGGAGTTGTCTTTCACAGGAACACTTAGATGCTTTACTGTTGATGTCCGTTGAAAAAGATATTATTGCAGATATAGACACCGACGATATTATAAATGATTTGGCAACTAGAAGCGGATCTTTAAAAAATTTGTTGATTGCCTAAAAAGTAATATAATATTTAATATTGTAACGTTTTTCCGCTATAGAAAACACTGTTCAGCTTTAATTAATTTATTTTAAGTCACTACACACACGATTTACAACACCACAAATATTTATGTTCTACGATTTATATTTCACGACGTATTCAGAACTGAACTAACTAACTGCTTGAAATGACGGATCTCATTATATACCCTCGCCAGGATTAAGAGAACAATCCAGATACTTTTGGAAAAGCGAAGAATGTTCGACGCCATCTAGCCTTGCTAGAATGTACCAGAATGCCAATCGATTCCAACAATTCTACACAATGTGGTGGCTGCGGCGGCGCATTCACCATGCAACGTCAAAATATCTTTCTCGCAAAAATGTTTTTATTGGCTTTGTATTTAAACAAGTAGTGTCAAAACTACCAGTCAAAAGTGGATCAATTATTCAATTTTGATTTTCGAATTTTCAAAGTACATAATTATCTATCTAGTATTTTGATATTTTTAATTGATGTTTTTGTAGCAAGAATCAGTTGGGGTTAGTTTGGGTTGGGTTATGCTAAGAAGGGCCGGTTCATAGTAAAAACCCGGGCCGAAAATTTCTCCCAATCCGGGCCTGTTAGGTACCTCCCAAGCGATTTGCCCCTACTGCGAAGAAAAGCTAAATTTAGAAAAACATCAAGAAAAAAGGGCTCACTGATTCTATATGTTCCATATAGCTCTATATTATGTTTTTTGGTCTGCTGAATCCAAATCTGAGGTTTGCTATCTCCCAGATGTCGGCTTCACAAAGAAAATTTCAGAAAACCTCAAAATGTTGGCATTTTTTTCAGTTTTTCTTACTTCTTGTATTATTCAATTTGTTTGAATACTTGTATTATTTGATTCCGTTGTTGATTGATTTTTACTGTATAATATTCTGATTATTTTCCAAATTTTTGATATTCATGATTAGTCCTGTAATCCAAGGTTCAGAAACGGCGTTTCCAGAACAAAAATGTAGAAGTATGTACGCAACGCCCTCTAAATGTTACATATACAAACTTATACCAAGTTATGGTTTGCGTCCCAAAACATTCCTAAATACCAAATTTTGTGCAAATATTTTATATTTTTCAAAAGTTATTTAAAGGAAAACCAAAATAACATTTAGAAGTCACTTTATCTTCAAAGCGATGAATTTGTGGACCTACGTTTATCGGAACTCTCATATCTTTGCAAGATAACACTGCTGTCAAACTCTGTATCACTTTTTACAGAACACCCTGTATAGTAGATGAATAAATAAAAAGAATCATTACATGTATGAATGGGGCGCACTCTTCCTGGATTTAACGCCCTGCGATTTTCTTTCCATGGGGCTATTTAAAACAGTTGTTGATGTATCAAAATAAAGAAGTGTTGATAGTTGAAGAGCATGTGGACTTCAGATCTCCAATATTATACAGAATGTTCCTACAAGGTGCGGAAAAAACTCTACCATATACCCCTGAGGTCAAAAACATCGATTTACAGCAATTTATCTCAGTCCAAAATTACACAGTTTCCGAGATACAGGGTCGTCAAGTTTAAAATCAAAAAACGATTTTTCTCATTATTTGGACATTTTTTACATATTGCTTTGCAAGTTGGTATACGGGGGAAAATAGTTATGACCATTTTAAACCACAAAATGTGCAGTGTACGGCGCCCTCTAGCGGCCACAGTAGAACGGACTTCATAATCGAATTTCTCATAACACAAAATCTCCGTATACCTACCAATTTCTGAAAAAAAGTCCAAAATAATTGGAAGAATCGATTTTCAATTTTAAACTTGACGACCCTGTATCTCGGAAACGGTGCAATTCTGGACTGAGAGAAATTGCGGCGAATCGACATGATTTGACCTCAGAGTTTTTTCCCTACTTTTTAGGGACTCCCTATAATTGATGGATAACCACAATCAATGGAACCGGCTCTAAAAAGTTGGCAACACATGGAGACAGAAAACGGCAAAGACGCACAAGCGCATCTCCTTGTTTTCGAACCAGCAGATGTTGAACTCAAGTCTTCGTACACCCCCTTTATTGCAGTCTAAGCTTCGTCTCTGACAAAATATGCAACCCAACATGCACCGCGCAGTGCTCGAATGGAAATACTTTTTCTTGTTCCGATTACTACTGCAAGAGAAACAATCGATTTCAATGCATTCAATGTCAATTTGTACAAAGAATATAATTTTCTCTCTTCACGAATTTTTATGATTATTCATCTTTATGATTTTTGGCAAAATTTGGAAAAATCGATTTTTCAAAATGTACGCAAAATCTTCAAAACGCTGTAACTTTTGAAATTGAACAATGAAATTTCCGTCAGTTTGTGGGAAATTTGTTAAATTTTCTTCATCCATTTTTGTGATTTTTCTATCTTTACAATTTTTGGCAAAATCCAGAAAATTCGATTGTTCAAAATTTCTGAGCTTTTAACTTAACAACTTTTGTCAAAAAAATCGTTTTCTCCAAATTTTTGCAAGTTCTTCAAAACGCTTCAACTTCTACATGAATTCGTTCGATTTTGCGTCACTTTGTAGGGAGTTTGATCTCCTTTTTTGATAATTTGTTATGATTTTTTGTATCTACAAAATTTTGGCAAAAACAAAAAGTAATTCCGAAAAACTTCATAAAGTCAATATAATAGCATATTATCATTATCTCTACTGATAATAGCAACAAATAATAAACAAATTTAAAAATCCATCAATGAAGAAAACTATTCAACGTATTTAGGTACTCCAGTTAGCAAAGGTTTTTTCCAGGACAAAAAAGTAGAAGAAATATTTGTTTTAGCAATAAAACGTTTCATAAAATAACGTGTTTTCATTCAAGACGTCACAGAATAACTCACATTTATCAGGGAATTTCGAAGGAATTTCGGGGAATTTCGCAATTTTAGAGAAATTCCATAGGAATTTTGGCAACTTTTGAGGAATTTCAGGGATTTTTTCAGGAAAAAGGAATTTTATTGTACAGATTTTTCAAGTGATTTCCCCCTCGATTAATACCTCACTTATGTCGGCATGTCTGGATGGTCTTGGTCATGCTCTGGCAACTTCAATCAGAATGAAGGTTCACTGTAAATTGTTCTTCCTTAACTCACCAGAGAGCGCAACTAAGCTTCGCGACAGCGCAGGGTTTATCGATTCATCCCAACAGCTGATTGAGAAACGTCATAATGGACGCCATTATTGAGTTGTTGATTGAAATGCCGAAATGCCAGCTCAAAAAGGCGCAAAATTATCCTCAACATTTATACCTAGTATCTGAAAAAATTAGGAAACCGCCCAACGTTTGATAAAGCTTTCATACTGCATCAGGTAATTCCTCAATTTACCAGTTTTTTCAAAACATTGTTTATCACGTCAAAAATAAATCTTTTCACGGTGTAATTTTTGATAAAGTTACTATAAGAGACAAAAATTTAGACTTCCTGGAAATCTCACTGAAATTTTCAACTCACCATTGCCTATTATTTTTGAAGAAATCATCATAAATGATTAATTTCAGCCAAGTTTTCGTTTAAAACTTTATAGCTTGACTATCCTTTGTTCAATTATCAAATTTTTAGAAAGTACTCAATGTTTGCCCCTCTTTCTAGCTATTTTTATTGAAAATTACACTAAAAAAATGTATTTTTAATCCTTTTTCAAACATGACAAAACTGCATCAAACCATTTTTTGAAAAAAAGTGGTCAAAATACGTAAACTGACAAATCGATACACGTTTCAAATGCACTTTTACTTCTTAGATACCGGAGACAGGATGAAAGCTTCATTAAATGTTTGCCGTATAGTGTATTTGAACTGAAAGTAATAAAATCGCCGATCTTAAATGGCCCGCCACATTATTTTCGGCCTGTGTGATTTCCTTACCTCACCAGGTGGCGCAAATCGCAATGTTCAGAAGTTAGCATGGCAGTTTCCAATCTATTCCCGTATATATATTTTTTATCTATGGTCTTGGTTGTTGTCGGGATCATATTTTGAGCGAGATTTTGAGTTTCCACAGTATTCGTCATTGCAGTTTGCTCTACAGGATGTATTTTAAGTAGGTTTTTTTTAAAACATGAGACAGGACTGCTTGATGAAAAAAGCAATTTTCTCAAATAACATTTTCTCGAGAACTAAAAAATAAACGAGATGTGGCTAAATAAATTCGCCTATTTAATACGATAAAGAAGCTGAAATACTTGGAAAAAGTGAAGTAAATCTCAAATAATTATGGTATTTAATGCAAAATCATCATTCAAATGTAAAAACTAAACTATTATAGAAAAACAAAGACACAAAAAAAGAATGAAAAAAAACATTTATGAGAAATTTCATTTACTAAGAATACTCCAACTTCAAATATACCCTGTATAGTTATTCTATTTCTTTCGTGGTGACAGAAGTGAAAAAAGCAACCTAATTTCTTCAATCAGCCTTCCACGGTGAAGATCCCTTGAAAAAGCTACCGTCAGGATTCAAGGAAATGCATGCAGAGCATTTAACCTTCATCAGTGGGCTTTCACACCCTAGTGTGACGTGCGACCCCCGGGTGGATGGCGGTGGTTGTATATAGGTTTCAATACCTACGCACTGCAAGTTTGCAACGAGTCGCATGTCACATATTATATACTTTTGTTGTGAAAGCCCATTACGATTATTACAAGAAAGAAAAATAACTATCGGTCACTACGAAACTTTTTCTTTTGTGATAAATAGGAATATTCTGCAACAAAAACGAGTTTCGAAGTGACAGTCAATAAGTTTTATAGGTTGATCTTTTCACCGCTTGAAATTAACCTTCAAAAAACAAGTTTATTAGGGACTAAAAATAATTTTGTGATTACCTATTTCAATGTAGATTTTGAGTCGATAGAATTTCTATCACAAATATTGTTTTTTTTTGGCATACGTTTTGATTATTCCTGGTGTTGTTATAGACCCCAAAACCTCCGATGGATGGATTGAAAATAGGGGAATAAATTGAAACATCTGCGGTACACAACACACACTTTTGGCGACCGTTAAATGGCTCAAATGACCCTATTCGCCTCTAAGAAGATCAAAACAAATGCACCGGAAAATTGCGCCATTATCGGACCGCAACACCTATTACATACGAGAGGTTCTGGTCCACATCTCCATATACTATACAGTAACTGTAGAATGAATGAATGAATGATTTTCTTAAGCGGAGTTTGGACATTAAACTGAATTTCGGAAATGCCAATTTTTTTGTTATTCTTCGAATTATCTTCAAAACTAGAAGTTGTTTGTATATTGACCCCATAGTAACATACTCGTCGAATTACACGTTCCTTTCAAAACATATCTGTAGATTTGTAGTGACGTGGAATAGAAATGCATATTCATCGTAATTATTTCAAACATGAATGTAGAATATAGACAGATTCAGCACATTTGATACGCTTTTGTTTGATCAAAAAGCAAACTATATTATCAAAAAAGATCTTAGCGAGAACATCAAGATGACTTGAACTTATACAAGAAAAAGAAGTTTCAGTAAAAAACAACACAACGATGTTTGGTAAACATATTTTATTTCATACTGTACTGTAAAGTAGCATCTACCGGACTGGTTACCAGTCCGGTAGATGACACTTCACATAATCAGAGTCTGTAATAAAAAATTTACTTCACTACTTTCCTAAATAACACTTTGCATCATCAAAGACTTTAAGACGGACTGCCAACAACGCCTTTTCACTGTATTCTTTGAAAATGAGAGAGCAGTTTTTATCTTAAATCGATTAAAACAAATTGTCACAGTATGAAACAAAACAATGTGCCATACACAGCCGTTAAATGTCATTAAACTACTTGTCTAGAATAGTTATTCACCTAACAAGTGCGGAAAGTGGTACTTTTCCGCAGTTGCACGAACGACGAGGAGCGGAGGTCGGGCAAGCCGTTAAGGGCGGAAAATACATTTTCCGCAAGAGTTAGGTACAATGTTTTTCCTTCGAGTGGTTTTTCCCATGTTATTTATAAAAAAAGGAAGTTTTTGATACGCAAAGATTTTATAATAATACCTCAAAATGCCATATAAGGTAGAATAGTAACATAAATCATTTATGCCTCAGGGATAACGTGTCTCGAGCTGTCTTAAGAGCCGCTTACTTTGCCGTGTTTCAGACCCAGTTGTCATATGCTATTCTTGCATGGGGACATGCTACAGGGATGAAAAGGTTGTTTGGATTGCAGCGCAGGGCGGTCAGACTGGTGAAAGGCTTGGGTTATAGAGACGACTGTAGGGAAGCATTCAGGGAGCTCAGGATACTGACTGCTCCGTCACTGTACATTTTAGAAAATTTATTATACTTAAAAACTGAAGCTTCTATGTTTGTGACTCATGAAGATGTTCATGGGTACCAAACAAGAAACAGGGGTGACTTTGTGCCGGTTTATTGGCGTCTGAAGAGGTGTCAAACTGGTCCGGGTTACTGGGCTATAAAGTTTTTTAATCTACTTCCACAAGAAATTAAAGCGCTAGAATATCCACAATTCAGAAATAAAATTAAGGATTTCTTAATCGAACATTCTTTTTACTCATTTGAGGAGTTTTTAACCTATTTTAACAAACATTGTATGTGATAGTGTTAGATAACTGTCCTGTTATTTTTAATTTTTAGTTTTAACTTTTCGGTTTTACCTCAACAATTTTATTATTATTACTGACCTATGTATGCATTTTTTAAAAGTGCACTGAACATGAATAAACAATTTGATTTGATTGATTGATTGGATTAGTCCTAAACATGTTCATTTTTGACAATACAAAAATCGTGTTGAAAAGTAACTTTTCAGCACTAGTGTAGAAGTAGGTAGCTCGAGGTAATGCTGCATTTCAAAACTTCGATCCATTTCTCAGTTTACCTGTTCTGGCGATTTTTTCTAAAAAATTGTCAAGTGCTTTTTTTCACATTCGAGTGTTTTTGTCCATCTTATTCGAAGTCACAAAACTCATTCAATAAGTCATAAATATCTTTATTTTTAACAATACAAAAATCGTGCGGAAAAGTACAACTTTCAAAACGGAAAATTGTGCGGAAAAATGACTTTTCCGCACGCTCGTACGAAAACATCTTGACTCGTTACTTAAAAAAACCATCCTAGTAACGTAAATAACTATTTTGTTAAGTTATCAAAGCGGATTATTAGTACATTTTGTATCTAGGGCGGAGCAGAGTCAAAATCATCTTTCGTCCGTGGTGCAAACAGTACTTTTTGTACAACCAGTTTAAAATCATCAAAAAAGAATAATAAAAACTAAAATCAATAACCAATACACGGCACACTAGCACACTGCACTACACTGCTGAGCCGCTCTCCAGCTGCCCGTTTTGTGCACGCAATCGAGCATTTGTGCGCGCAAAAGCACTAAACGCGTGTTCCAGCTGTATTGCGTTTGGAGCTCCGCGTTACCTTCCCCTTTCCCCTGAAGCACCACCCGGAAAATGTGGGCTTGAAGCGCAAAACTAGCCAAACGTTAAATCAGTCAAATGCTGTCATATCCAAAATCAAAACATTGGCAAGTTTTATCTTTTTTGACTGGATCCGTGCTTAAACCTACAAAATTCAGCTCAGAGTGTCTTATAAACAATATTTTCACTAATTTTCACAATAATCACAATGTCGAGATGCCTTGGCTGAAACGTAAACAAACCATCCATTGATAGTTTTGACGTTTCTGTATGTGAGCAGCTCAAACGTGTTCCAGGATTACTTTTGCGTTCCAAACACGGTGTTAATCGGTGCTTGAGCTTAAAGCACTAGCTGGAAAGCAGCTCTCTGATATGTCAGACAAGTGACACTGACAACTGTTAATTATTGATTGTCAATTGGAAATAATAGGTGAGTTCCCGTATTCTTTTGTGGTGCGTATTCATTGTCACGTGATTGGTTCGATTTAGTATGTTAGATGGTCACGTGGTTATTAGATTCAGAGGCGTTGGGATCCGGGCAACCGTTGCTACGCTACCTACTTTAAGGCCCGGCTTCCAAAATTAGGTACTTTCCGCCTGCTTTACATGCATTGAGAAGTGGAGTTAACCCGTAGGTTTTATGTACAAAAAGGTATCTATTTTGCCTAAACTCAAATATTTGCTGAACATTTTGAGTTTAATAATTTGCCTCAAGCCTCAAGAAGGTTGTTAGATCCTATTTCATCATACCTCTTCAAATCCATCAGTTTGGGCCACTATTCTTTCATCGTCAATTTCACTTATGACTTGTCGAGGATCTTTGCACGTAAACTAAAACTTCAACTGTCTTGACTCTTGAAACGAAGAACTTACAAAAAAAAATGTACACATTTATTTCTGGTAGCAAATATGCGACGATTCAGAAAAATAAACATTGATAAACAAGCCCACTAAAAATTGCTTATGTCAAATAACTTCTTCGTAAAAAAAGAAGGTGGTGCAAAACTTTTGAATCTATGTGTCAAACTTGTTGTTTTGAATCTGAAATGAATGAAGGTTGTGCTGCAAATAGTGCAAATATTGAAAGAGTCACCTCTATTCTACCTGAGAGTGCAAATTCCGCGATTTTTTTTATATAATTTCGACAATTCATCACACTTTTTAAACGCGATATATAATGTGTCACATTGTGGTCAAAAATCCTCGAAATTCTCGCAATTTGCCTCCGGTCAAAACTTGACACCAAGAAGTCTTTATAGTTTTTGATTAGTAAATAGGTCAATAGAGTGCAAGTGCGCCTTCTGGAATAATGGGCACGTTTCATTTTTTTATTATTTGTAGTTCAAAACTAGAACATAACTCGGGTACAAGCGGTCTCTGATGGTGGTGAGTTCGATTCTCACGGTTGTTCAAAGTTGTCAAAGTGTGCCGTGCAAATGAAATTAAATATTGCATAATTCGCTTCAAATATCAAATGATCATAGAAAAAGTATAGTATTCTACTCGCGGGAAATGGCAATTACTCACTCAGATGATAACGCAAACTTCATCCGCGTGAGTGATAGTAACTATTTCCCACTCGTTGAATAATATACTTTTATCAAACAATTGAAGTTCTTTTTAATTCAATATGCGTTTAGTAAGTAACCTATTGGCCCTAACACAGCGTTTTTCGAATACATTGATAAAACACTTTTGACGAATTTCGCAATTCATGAAACCAATTATTATTTCACTTGAAAATGATAGGACTTATTTGTTTTATGCGAGCTGCGTATAATTGTATTTTGACAGTTTTCCGATTCCTTATTATAGAAAATGATAGAGACAAATGAATTGAAAGATACCAGGCTTCCTTGACTTTTTTTTCCTGGACAAACTTTTTTTTTTGCCACTTTGAACAATTATTGTTAACAGTTATTTTCACAGTAGTATTATTATTTTTTGTTTCGGCATTATTGTAACAATAACACTATCTTATTTAGAAAAATCATATCTTGGTAAGGAAACATTTTCGGACCCATGTTCATATGATATTTTTGAATCGAATTCACCCCAAGAAGTATATTGTGAATATTGAGATATCGATAGGTGGTACATATTGAACAACTGTCAAAATACAATGATACAGCTCGCATAAAACAAGTAAGCCCTAACAATAACAAGTAGACGAATAAATTGGTTTTATAAATTACGAAATTCACCAGAAGTGTTTTATGTATTTGAAGAAGTCAGTCCAGTCAGTGATAGGACCGAATTGATTTATGACAAGCTTCAAAATAATTCGTAACAGCCTTCATAGAAGTGGGGGATTTTAGGGAGGTTGTATCCATATACGTTGAATTAATGGTTGTATCATTGTTTTAATGATATCATTATAACAAACTGATGGATTTGAAGAGTTTCAAGTTTCCTTTTTTCACTTATGCAACACACGAACTTGATCCCGCTTTCTCAAAATATTTTTACTTATTTGGCTTTGAATTCTTTTGCCTATGACTCACTTGTCCCAACGTGTTCTAGTTTACTGAACTGTTTACTAGATCGAGGTAAAGGTTTAATAGCGCCTATATAACCTGAGTTTTGGTAGACCCCATGGTACATAGGCTAGCACCATGTAGACCGCAGCCACTCATGCATCCCCGTAGTCCACCCCCAAGTTTTGACTAGAGTGATGATTGAAAACACTCCCTAGTGTCATAGATGCTTGATATGTGAATTTGCCAGTGATTGTTCATACTACAGCCTATTCAGTTTCTTAAGCAGTTGAGGATGCTACTAAATATTCGAAAAGAAAATAATTTCTCCCTACCGTGAGAATCGAACTCACCACCATCAGAGGACCGCTTGTATACGGGACAAGCGAGCTATGTTCTAGTTTTGATCTACAAAATAAAAAAAAAAGTGAAACGGGCCCATTATTCCAAAAGACGCACTTGCCCTTTTTTTGCTCATTTACTTATCAAAAACTATAAAGACTTCTTGGTTTCGAGTCTTGAGCGGGAGGCAAATTACGAGAATTTCGCGTATTTTTGACAACATTTTGACACATTTTGACAAATTCACGTTTCAAAAGTGTAATGAATTGTCGCAATTTTGTCAAAAAATCGTGGAATTTGCACTCTCAGGTAGAACAGATGTGACTCTTTCAATATTTGCAGATTCAAAACAACAAGTTTGACACATAGATTGAAAAGTTTTGCACCACCTTCTTTTTATACAAAGAAGTTATTTGACATAAGCAATTTTTTGTGGGCTTGTATATCAATGTTTATTTTTCTGAATCGTCGCATATTTGCTACCCGGAATAAATGTATACATTTTTTTTGTAAGTTCATCATTTCTAGAGTAGAGACAGTTAACGGTTAAGTTCACGTGCAAAGATGCCTCGACAAGTCATAAGTGAAATTATCCATAAAAGAATAGTGGCTTCACTTGAAAAAGGTCATTCTCAAAGGTCCGTCGCTTATTGGCAAGTAGCGTTGATGTATGGCATGCACAGTGATGTGTCTCGCACCTGGAATCGCTATCTCCAGGATAATTATTTTCGTGATAGACGTGATAGACCTTCGAGCGGTAAAAGACCTGTCACTAATCAACAACAAAACCCCTAATTCACTTGACTATTCGAAGCAACCCGACCATGGCAATACCAGCACTCCAAAGAGATATGCGTCATGCATTGAGAGTTCAAATATCGTTCTCTACCTCACGAGACCAATACTGGCAAAAGGTTTGAGGTGTTACCGATCAATGAGAGTACCTGGACTACAAACAACAAAAGTTCGTCGACTACAGTGGGCTTAAGAGCACGTGGTTTTACCTACAAAAGTGAGAAACTCGGTATTTTTTCTGACAAAACAGGAATTTGTTCGCTGCAGTTTAATATGCTTGTATGAAGGGAGCCAACAAGAGCTGCCCAGCTTGTCCATGCAAGCCCCGTGCTATCTTTGCATCAGGAAGTGCTATGTTCTGGGCTGGTGCTGGTATTAGGTCTGACGGTCGCACAATTTATGTTGAGGGCACAATGACAAAGAGAGATTCTAGATCCTTATGTGACTATGACAAGGAGCTGTTTCTGATGCTTTTTTTTATCGACGATTACGCCCGACCTCACCATTTCTGAGCTGTAAATGGATATCTGAAAACGAAAGGCATCGATCGTTTGGAGTGGCCCCCACCATCCCCTGATATGAATCCCAGACAACATGCTTGCCAGGACAGTGGCCATCATTACTATTAAAACAGGGTGGCTCAAAAATAAGATCAAAAAATAGATCAGAAAAACTTCAAAAAATCATTTTTTTTTCAAATGGAAATTTCCAATTTGATTGACATTCAAGCCTTCAAATTCTCAAAGTTCATAAGAAATATGAAACTTTTGTATTCACCTTATTTTAATACCTTTTCAAATAAACTCTCTAGGTAGGGTTCAAAAGTATAAGGGAAGACCCTGTACAGGGTGGCCAACTAAGAAAGTACGAGGTACTACTGTATCTTGAAAACTATCCATTGTAGAGGCTTGCGGCAAAAAAATTTATGACTAAAACGGCCAAGAGGAAAACCTAGAAAATATCTTCAAGTTTTTGATATGGCCGCTAGAGGGCGTGATTGCGATATGCAATCTAAAAAAGTGTTATTTCTGTGGATTCCGCTGTATGAACCTGATAAAAAAATTCTTGATCTTTCAAGTCATGGATAATCTGAAGCTTTTTTGTATGACACTTTTTGTGGTGAGACCTTTTTTATTTTTGAACAAGCAATACATCAAATTGACAACTTTTTATATACATAAAAAACGGTCATCAAAGGTGCGTTCGGGGTGTCTTATCACACAATCACCTTACCTTACCTTACCTTTATTGGAAGTACCATAATCATATGCACTCATTTGAAGTTTTTCCTGCATTTCACATTTCTCTCGCAAAAAACTATTAATATTTTTCATTGTGGGCAGATGTTCTTGACATTTAAAACATTTCCATTTCCTTCTAGTAGTAGCATCAAATCAAGAACATATTATGAATATAATTATGGAGTCCCAACTCATTGTGTCCAAACCTAAACTATGTATACAGGGTGTCCGGAAATGATGAGCAAAAAAATCAGGGGAGCTCTCTAGACCGAGAATAAGTGCTAAGTGCTACCTTTTTCTATAACATTTTTCGAAAATTGATTATTGACGGAGTTACAGTGTGTTAAACTTGAATTTTATTTGCAGCTTTATGGAAATGCCCTTTTGCCACGCTCATAACATTTTCACGAAATCTCGTATTTGGAGCATTTTGTAGAGGGCGCCACATAGGAACATATACTTTGATTTGAATGGTCCTTACTTTTTTGTGCTACACTGTATGCGACTTTTGAGTAAATATTTTTAGTCTCCCAACTTTTTGACATAAAAAAGGTAAACTACTTTTTTTTTGGTAAATCTAACCGTTCTCGAGAAAAACGCCAAAATAACTTTGCTTGCATGTGTTGAATACGGAATCATCTCAACCTATTTTCAACTTTTAACATCGCATGCTTTGAAATTATGCGCTATAAGTTGCCGTAAAAACAAATTTGATTAGAATTAGTTTTGTCAGTTGGTAATTTTTCACATTTTTTAATTTTTTTAATGTTCAGAATTTTTGACATTGACCACCATCAGCGTTACAACAAATTTTCAAAAAATTACCAACTTTCAAAACTAATTTTTCCAAAACTTGCTTCTACGGCAACTATAGCGCATGTTTCGAAAGCATGCTATGTTTGAGGTTGAAAATAGATTCAAAAGATTTCGTAATCATCACATGCAAGCAAAGTTATTTTAGCGTTTTTCTCGAAAACGGTTCGATACATCGCAACAAAAGAATTATTCCTTTTTCATGTCAAAAGGTTGATAGAATGAAAATATTCTGTAAAAAGTCACACACAGTGTAGCACAAAAAAGGTGGGCCATTCAAATCAAAGTAGGTATAGGTTCGCATGTGGCACCCTCTACAAAATGCGTAAAAACGGTAGGCAAATTTGAATTCCTTATCCCGATAAAGTCCCAAATACAAAATATCATGAGCGTGGCAAAAGATATTGCAAAAAAACTGCAAATAAAATGCAACTTCAACACCCTGTAACTCCGTTAATAATCAATTTTCGAAAAAATATTATAGGGAGAGGTAGCATTTATTTTTTGTCTAGAATTCTCTTCTGAATTTTTTGCTCATTATTTCCGGACACCCTGTATAATGAGCGTTAATGCTTCGTTATAGTTTCAAACGAATTTTTCAGCTCTGAGTATGATTCTTGGGTGATCAAAAATTGCCTTTAGATGATCATGAATTATAAGTTTTTTATTTTCAAAACGTTCTGTTAACATTTGCCATGATTTGCAGAAGAAGCCTCGAATTTTATTACCGATTGTGCATCAAATTCAAGAGATGATCTTAAATATTAAAACTATTGTATATCGGACAGATTATTATTATTTTGTACAAAGACTTAAAAGCATTCTTTAAACTTAAGCCATTAATCATACTGACCGTAGAATGTGAGTGATTGTATGGGACGTAACTTGACCACAGACTGTATATCTATTTCTTGATTTAAACATTGAACCACCCCCCACCTGATGCATTTTCCTTCGCATTACCTGCGCATTTTCATTCATCACAAAATAACTGAATCGCGATAACAATTTCAAAGTAAGCAGTTTCAAACATGACAACATCTTCCATGTCACTTTTATTATCTAATAGCTCTATTTGCCCCTGAACATCATGAAATTCTTTATACAAGGGCATCACCTTCAAACAAAAATCTACTTCTGTAATCTGTAATCAAGGTTTTACTACTACTATCTTTGTCAATACCATCAAAACATATCTTGAATCTCGGTGATTTCCCTTTAATTTGTCTTCGTTTAGACCTAAGGATCCTCAATTTATCCTCAGCCATTGTTACTCAGGAAGGCAAAATATATTAAACTTAAAACCTGAGGTACCACTTACCAATGGAGATAAAACTGTCTACAAACTGACACTGGCTGATTTTCAGACTTTCCGATTTTCAGCACTGGCACTGAATATGATTTTTTTCGTGAAAAAGCAGCTTTATGATGCCTCAACTAGCTCCAAAAAACCGCATCTCGATATCTTGTTATTACCTCAAATTTTGGGTTGAAGAACATTTTATACCAAAATTTCTTGAGTATTCATTTTTTTGTAACTACAAAAACAAGTTTTGCCTTGTTTCCAGAGGCACATGTTCCAAACACAACGTTGATTGATTGGCAAAAAAGCGAAAAAAGAGAATATTGCTATTGAGGAATTATTGCTCGAAAAAATATGGCCCAATAATTCTATCTTCCAGTATGCCACACCGCATAATATTTAGACTTCAACGTCCCTTTTTGGGTCCACAACTCACATATTAGAATGAATTCCAGAAAAATGTAGTTACAGAAAAAATAAAATTTAAGGAATTTTCATATGAAATTTTTTTTGGCCGATATTTTGGGTTAGGAACAAGATTTAGAAATGCCCTTTTCACGCGGTAGTTGAGGCATGAGCAAGCTACTTCTTAGTGAAAAAAATCATACCAATGCGTTTGATTTTTCAAGAAAATACACCATTTCTGTCGGAATGTCGAGAAAAGCCCTCTAGTGGTGATATGTGAAGATGAAAAACCTCTAATATATTAAGACTTACAGCCAAAGAATAGTTCCTCTCAACGAGCTCAAATTTATAAGAATCGGCTGAGCCGTTTTGAAGATACAGGGTGTTATTAACGGAAAACTTTGAATACCCCCCAAGGAAGAAATACGGTAAAAAAGTGCCACATGAAAAAGGTTCAGATTATCCCCGTATTTGAAGATGAAGAATTTTTTAATTGGGTTAATTCAGCGGAATTTACAGAAACAACACTTTTTGAGATTCAAGATTGCAGTTTCGCACCCTACAGGCCATTTCAGAAACTTTGAACTATTTTCCAGGCTTTTCCCTTGGCCATTTTAGTGTTAAATTTTTCTGCCTCAAGCCTCTACGTTGAATAGTTTTCTGATACTGTACCCCGCATTCTTAGTTGGCCATCCAGTACATAAACTGTCCAGAGACAATAATGACTAAATAAATTTGCTTTGACAAAGCTTCTCATTTAAAAAAGTAATCCATATAAAAAATACTCACCATAAACCCTGATGTTGCCCTCGGCATCACCAATGGAGTTTTTCGAAATGCACTTATAACCTCCCAAATCAGATTTTCCAATGTGTCGAAGTAGAAGCTTCATCTGGACACTATAATATGAGTTGTTTATTTCCGTCATAAAATATTTATCATTAGATATTATCATTTCTCCTGAAAGAAAAGAAAATTTTTAGAATAAGTTCCTTTAGTTATAAAACACAACTAATCTCTTATGCCTAACGTACACGGTCACCGAGGCGACCCGAGTCCAGGTGATTTCTTGCGTAAGGCTAGGCGCTTATTGAGACGTGATTCACGCGAAGTGGGGCGGCGTGACACTGTATCACGTCGCATCATGTCACGTGCATCTCGCATCACATCTAATATGCTAATTGAGGCATCGTGTCTCGGCCGATCTCGGCATTCCCATTCCAGTTCAGTTTCACGCTTTGTCACTGAATATGATTTTCGCGACGATAAATATACTTTTGATTTTTTCGAGAGAGTGCATGAGAATATCTCGCGCGAGCAGACATGAAGACCGATTCGATGTACATTCGGTAAAGTGTACTCGATGCTGTCGAGTTTCGCGCTCAGGGCTCCTTGCCTCGTAGTGCCTCGCGTTCGAGTTGCCTCGGCGAGCGTGTACTGTCGGCAGTAGATTTAAATTACCGCTCTCACGGGTCCAGTAGTTGATTGCCTTGGGAGATGCTTCTACATGACATTGGAGTGTGACATCCGTGCGTAGAGGAGCACCTACCAATTGATTTGGCACCTGAATCAGGGGATGAACTGCGAAAAAAACATCAAGATTAATTCAAATTCAAATTCAAAACAGTTTTATTACCATAAAAAATAAATACAATAAATAGTTCATTATTAAACATTAATAATAATATACATGATTTTATGAAGTTTCATTACAATAATAGTATGGTAATCTGAGTGAACTGCGATTTTAATAACCGATACACTTGCGACTCAGCGCATGTGCCGTACAACCCGGTTGTATTAAAAAGAAAAACAATTCTATGAAAGATAAAGCAATATGCATAAAGTAATGAATAGTTTTGAGAGGTCAGAAGATTAATTAGTTATAATAGGATGGTTAAATTATACCATGCATAATGATAAAGATCAATCGGTTAAATAATAATAAGTCAAAAATATGTATGTTCTTCATCAGCTTCTACTGAGAGGGTAGGGTGTCTTCAGTGTGAGTGGTTTTGGTTTTGGAAACCTTCTCAAGAAGGAGTATGGAGAGTCATTGAAGTATAGCTTGATAGAATCATGCAATGAAGACAAAATCAAGATCAAAATCAAAAACTCTAGTCCTCTATCGATCGTAGTTGAAAAAGTCATTGTGGAAAAAAAACTCTGTTCACTTGAATTTATCAGACAAAACCGATGCCATGTACTAGAGTAGCCATTTTTAATTTATGTTTAATTTGCCAAAATGCCAGAGGCATTGAATCAGACCACAGTCATCATCAATGAGTGACAAAACATTGCTAGTGACCATAGAAGATTATAAATCCATCATTACGAAATAATATGTGTGTCTATTTTGATTAACGTTCTTGTTTGTGTTTACCGCACACTGTCTCGTCGATAAATTGATAGCTTTATTGTTAGCAGTTGGCAAAAGAGTCACCCGTTATAGATATCAATAGATTTTTGTATCGATACGTTTAACTTTTTAAGCCAGTGGGGTAGATGTAGTAGTTTCTTCGGCCTTTGATTTCAAAACAATTTGGTACTACCATATACAATTTGGTAAGTTCATACTTTTATTTTTCCGACGTTTTGGCTTCAAATGGCACAACTATACTAACATACAATTTCACAAATAGACATAACCCAACTACATCTCTTGAAAAAAGTTGATAAACCCGATCGTCGAAAAGATAAGAGTATGAATTGAATAAATTGTTGTGGAGTCCCCCGAAAAAACCATTATTGTGTTGATATACTATACTATAAACTACTATAAAGATAAGGATTGCATCATTACGAGGCATACTGCGATGGGTCTTTATTATTAAGGATATGGTAGATCTCTCTCTTTCAAGCACATTATTTATTCAATACATACATTTATCATAACAATAATATGGGAGATTTGACGAAGGCGCAAACGATCAAAAGTGCTATCCAGATATGCCACGGGTTTCCGGAGAATGGAATTGAATTGGCATCATCGGTCATGGAAAAACTTGACTTAGAATGATTCATCTTGAAAAAAAATGTTCTCTTTTCACAGAATTAACAAAGTTTATTGGTGTTTGGGCCTACCAATTCATCTATATACGAATATCCAACTGTGAGTGATCAAGAAAAAGGTAAATTCTAGATTGATTTCCTAAAAGAACCTCAAGGACGAAGAAGACGGACTCATACTTTATAATAGGTACCAGAAAAAGTGAGAATAAGCGAATTCTTTTGTCGACTTTTCGAATGAACATACACTTTTTAATCAACTAACAGTGCGACCTTTCTTTTTTTGCTCCCTGTTCCTTACTTTTTTTCCAGAATTTCTCAAAAAAAAGACATCGGTAGAAGCGTCAAAGATATAAATATATTTTTTCAATTTGAAACATAATGTCTTTTCAAAAAAGTAAATAATCAATTGGAACAATAACATCAGAACCACAAAACAGAATAAAAATAAATTCTTAAAATTGGTATTCAATATTGTATGATCACAAATATTTGGCTATACATTTGGTAACTTCGCCTAGGTGAGGGTATACTGCCGCGTGGTGTTTGTGTTGCTAGGTGTCTTCACCCAACATCACGCGGCCTTGAAGCCGTCACCTAGCTGGTCCCAAGCCCAGGAAAGAAGGAGGGGGACAAGAATGTCATGTGGGAGCTCGGGGACTAAAGCCGCGTCCTTCCTTCGCCGATGAGGCGGAATCCCAGTGATGCCGATCCGGTAAGTAGCGGCGTAACAACTAGGGTTTACGGCAATTTCCCTAGGCCGCCGTAGTTAATACAGGGGCCCACTCTTATCTAGCCGATGTAGAGGGCTGCCCCATCAACCGGTGTAAAATCTCAACTCGGGTAGTAGTGCCAGGTGGCGCCTGGTCAGGACCCTGCTGCTCGAGTTGGGGGTGATACAACCACGGCTGCCGGACTTCGTCACTGGGGCAAGCACATTCTTCCACGAAGCCGGGGTTGGAGCGGTGGAGGAAGCGAGCTCTAACATGACATCAAAACCAGACCACACCTACCTTGAACTGACCCTACCTTCATGGAGACCGACATACTTACGAACAACCCACCCCCCAATCATCATGGAAAACGATACTAACTCTTTTTCAGGTAAAAAATCGCCAACGAGCAGTTTAGAGGGCAATCCTGGCACCAAGAGTTCAAGCGCCACTGAAATGGATGTGACACCACCCATGGAAGAGGCGCCCTCAGTCGTCTCGGCAATCGACTCCGGGACTGAGCAAGCTGAACTACCAGGGGCTCACGCTCCAGGCAGTAGCAGCTCAATGGCGTCCGGCGCTTCAGGGGCTCTCGCCCCAGACGCTCGTCCGGCTCTCACGCCAGAGCAGCTGCAACAGCTGAAACTCAAAAAGAAGCTGCGGAAAAACCGCAAACGGACCGAAAAGCGTCGTGAGGAGCGTAGGCGGAAAAGAGAGGAACTGCAGGCTGGCACCAGCCAGCAGACCACCTCCCTTGCTACCAACGCTCCAACGGCGGATGGTCAGAATCCTTCTGGGCCCGCAAGGGCTGAGAGATCTGCCATCAAGAAGGCCCATAGGAGAGGCCCGACATCAAGGGATGCCAGAAGGGTAGCTAAGCAGCTTACGCCCATCAAGCTCCCAGAGGGCCCAGCATCCACCAGGGAGGACCCAGAGCCCACCCCACCCAGGGTCCCGGCAGATGGGAAGAAGAGGGTCAGGAGTGACAAGTCCACGCCTGACAGAAGAACGAAGAGACCCAGAGGGGGTGGTCACCTCTTCTGAGGAGTTGCCCGGTATCGGCGCCGGCGTCTGCTGAGGGCCCCTCGACTGGCTCTTACCGCTCGGCAGTCGGAAGGGCTAATGAGGTCGTCATCCTTCCCGAGGGAGACGACTTCACGGTGCACCCAGAGGAAGCGGAAGCAATCAGGAGTCACCTCATCGAGAAGATGAGGTTGACAATGGCGGGTTCCTCACAGGACTCCCGAGGTCACGAACTCCGCTTTCGTAACTCTGGGTTACAGGAAAATGGCTGGTTCCTGGTCACGGCGGAGGACGAGGTCTCGCGAGACTGGCTGCTGACGGAATGTCCGCAGCTAGTCAGGGGAGACCGAACCTTCAGAGCATACCGTGCCGCTGACGCTCCTCGTCCGGTGAAGGTTACCTTCACCTTAAAGAGGAAGGACAAGCCAGTGTTAGGGCCCATCATGGAGATGCTGGATCTTCAAAACAGGTCCCTAGGTGTCGCTAACTGGCGACACCTAGCAACTGAGGGTAAACCAGGGGAGTGGCGACTCGTTTACCGAGTTAATCGGGAAACGGTAAAAAGGCTGGACACGGCAGGGTGGACCATGTTCTTCGAACTGGTCTCACTCAGGGTCTTCAGGGTTAGCACCCAATGGATACCCGCCCTGCCACCCACGTCGGCAGCCTCCAAGCCCCCGGTGGAGGAGCAGACCACAGGTCAGTAAAGCGTGGGCCCCGTCCATCGTACGCCTCGCAATGGACACTATACGGGTAAGTCAAATCAACCTCCAACATAGCCGAGATGCCACCGCAGAACTTGCGAGCATCATGGTGGCAAAAAGGGGGGAAATTGTACTAATTCAGGAGCCTTATTATTTCAGGGAAAACATCAGAGGTCTCCAGGTGACCGGCATGAACATCTACGCCGGCAATGGAGGACTAGATCGACCACGGACCTGTATCATGGCATCCAAGGAGCTGCAGGTAACCCACCTACCCCAGCTGGGCACCAGGGATGCCACCGTGATCCTTCTAGAATACAAACTCCAGGGAACGATACGTAAGTTGTTTTTGATAAGTCTTTACCTTCCGTACGATACTGTGCGCTTACCCCCTACGGAGGAACTTATTAAAATCGTTGAGTACACGAAAAAGTCAGGTTTTCCCGCTATTAACGGCTGTGACGCTAACGCACATTGCACTATTTGGGGCAGCACCGACACCAACACGAGAGGTATTGCTCTTCTAGAGTACCTCACAGCGGAAAACCTTGAAGTCGCCAATAAAAATGCGGAGCCGACCTTCGTCAATCGCGTCAGGCGCGAGGTGATAGATGTAACGGTCGTGTCTCAAAATTATTTGTGTGAGGTGAAAAACTGGAGTGTTACGAACGACATAACAATGTCAGACCATAGGCTAATCCGCTTCACGCTAGAGGCGGAAGGAGAAACTTTGCCTCTCAAACGGAACCCGAGGTCAACCGACTGGGATAAGTTCAATAACTGTCTAAGTAGGACCGTGGGTACCGGAGACCGGCATATAACCTCCAAGGAGGAACTGGAGACGGAGGTAGAGGCCCTTAACAAGGCAATCTCGTCCGCATTCGAAGCATCCTGTCCTCTCAAGAAGGCGAGAACCAAAAAAGTCCCATTGTGGAATGATACTCTAGAGCGGCTTAAAAAAGACGCCAGGAGGTCGCACCGCCGAGCTCTCAAGGGGAGTGGACAGCTCGAATGGGACACCTTCGTTGAAGCCCGGAGGAAATTCAAATCAGAGGTAAGAAGTAGCAAGAGGGCTGCATGGCGTGGATTCTGCGGGGAGATCGAATCTCTCTCAGAGTCGGCGAGACTCATGAAGCTGCTCGGCTCAGAGGGAACAACAGAGATAGGGCTGTTGAAAAGGGAAAATGGCACATGGACGAACAATAGGGAGGAAACACTACACCTACTCCTCCAAACTCACTTTCCGGGAGAAAGCACCAACTCCCCCTCACTAGCTCCCCCCCCCTATCCTCATGGCTGACTGGGATACGGCGAATAAGATCGTCACCGACGAATCCATAGAGTGGGCGCTAAGTGAGTTTAGTCCATACAAGGCAGCAGGACCTGATGGGATTTTCCCGGCGTTGATGCAGAGAGCCGAGCCTCTGCTAAAACCAACACTTAAATCCATCTTCCGAGCCAGCATCGCCTTGGGACACGTCCCAGATCGATGGAAAACCGCTAAGGTGGTATTCATCCCAAAGGTTGGTAAGGAAGACTACGGACTACCAAAATCCCACAGGCCAATCAGTTTGACATCTTTTCAAATGAAAACACTAGAAAAGATGATCGATAGGTATTTGACGGAGGAGATTCTCTTGAGATCTCCAATTCACAGGAACCAGCACGCCTACTGCAAGGGTAAGAGTACGGACTTGGCTCTACATGCCGTAGTGCAACTAGCTGGAAGGACTCTAAACGACAAAGAGGTCGCCTTGACCCTGTTCTTCGACGTAGAAGGAGCATTCGATAAGGCTAAAACGGACGTCATCTGCGAACCCCTTACGGCCAGGGGAACCCTGGCCTCCCTGGTGAGTTGGGTTCGGTCTGCTCTTCGGGACCGCCAGGTGAAAACGTCACTAGGAGACTGCCATGTAGAGGCAGACGTGCAAGGAGGTTGCCCCCAAGGCAGCTGCCTCTCACCCAGGCTTTGGTGTCTGATAATGGACAGTCTCCTGACTAGACTGGAGTTGGAGGGCTTCTATGCGCAGGCCTACGCCGACGATGGCCTTATACTCGTGAGAGGTAAACATCTAGAAATTGTCTGCGAGCGTTTGAGGTCAGCGTGTAAAATTCTGGAGGTATGGTGTAAAGAGATGGGGCTCTCAGTGAATCCCACAAAAACGGAGCTGATCCTCTTTACAAATAGGAGAAATCTCAATAAGTTCAAACCACCCACTCTGTACAAGATGCCGCTAGCACTGAAACAGGAGGTCAAGTACCTCGGGGTGGTCTTAGACAGTAAGCTAACGTGGAAACCCCATATTGAAAAGACAGCTAAAAAGGGCATAGCCACAATGTGGATGCTGCGCCAAGCGGTGGGTAGGTGGTGGGGCCTACAACCACACGTCGTTCACTGGCTTTATCGAGCCGTCATCAGACCGAGGATCTCATACGGAGCCGTGGTCTGGTGGCCGGCCACCGAGAAAGCCACTAACGAAATCAGACTAACCAGACTTCAAAGGATGGCCTGTCTGAGCATAACCAGGAGCTGCACTGAACATTCTCCTTGCGCTGCCAGAACTGGCAATCTGGATAAAGAGGGAAGCGATGGCAGCATACATAAGGATGTCAGCTCAGGAAGTATGGAAGGATAGAGGCACAGAGGTTGGCCACACTAGAATAACTTCTATTGTGAGGCGTGAGATACCGCTACTGGCGGCGGAACTGACAGCCACGGATGGAAGACTCAGACTTCACAGAAGTTTTGAAGTACACCTTCCTTCCAGGGACGAGTGGCGGACCACGCTGGCAGAAACACCAGGTAGCACGCAGATCTGGTTCACCGACGGCTCAAAGGCCAACTCTAAGGCTACTAACTTTTCACCTAATCGTAGAGTCTGACATTTCATAGCTATCTTTGGAATGTTTGATGATTTTTAATATGACAGCTACAATACTTGTCTTCAGTAAATTGGGTTTTTGCTAGAAATGGCATTTTTTTTAAAAAAGATAACAGGAGCAAAAAAAGTTTTAGAACTAAATGCCTTATAAAATGAAACAATAGTTTTTCTAGTACACCAACAGGTTAAGAAGTTCTATTTAATTTTGAGGGTGTATCCTACCTTATCAACTCGTTAGAAGGCCTCGATTGAGCTCCAATCACTATCGATTAATGCTCTTGGTACACCCACGGTGTATACCAAATTTGGTGTTTTCAAGTTGGGGTTTAACTGAGATATTGAATTTCTTCGGAATTTGAAACCTCACTTGCAAGGCAACACTGCCTGTGATCGACGCCTGGGAGGACTGAGTAGTTCTGCCGCGATCACTGCCGGTCCCAAGCCCCGATAAAGTGTAGAGGGTTGAGGCTAGGTAAGCTTCCTGCCTGAGGTAAAAAAACCCTACGGCTCACAGAGACGAAGGTCCAGCCTCGAAAAATGGACGGATCACTTTGGAAACAACCCACGCGCGAAAAAGGATTAAGCAAAAACGGAAAACTACTAGAATAGCCTGATGGAATGTTATCTTATGGAACGGAAGGGATCAGGAAATAATTTTGGCGATGAACAAGCACCAGGATGTCTGAGAGATATCATCTGGAAAAATAACCACATGTGCATTGATAGTAGAGTGCGGATATACAAATCGTTTGTCAGAGCGGTGCTAACCTATGGAATCGAGACGAGGGCTGACACGAATAAGAAAAAAAGCATCCTCAGAACACTTAAAGATAGGTTGAGAAACAATGACATAAGAGCGGCATGCAAGGTGAAGGACATAGTGAGATGGGGGAGGAAAAGGAGAAGATATTGGCGTGACCACATAGACAGAATGGACCAAGAGAGACTAGCATACATCGCTAAAGATGTAAAACCAGCAGGCCGACGACCGCTAGGGAGACCACCTAAAAGATGGAGGGATAGGTGGAGCTCCGTCTCACAGTCTATCCTGTGAGACCGAATTGAGCCTTTGCAATAAACAGACCTTAGGGTCTTCTCGATGTATAAGAAGGAGAGGAAGACTTGCGAGGCATATAACTTTTTGGGGGGTTTTTGGAATAAAGGTTAGTTGTGTTAAATCATAATATTTGAGCTCTTGCTCTGTGTCGGTTCTTATGCGGGACACCCTGTAAGTATGTCGATGATCTAGTGTACAAATGTGGTGAGTGACAAAAGTTAGTTCTGAGTAATAAGAAGTTATATGTTCAAAAGTTCGCCATGATGCACACGCTTCTTATTGGGGATCGAAAATGCTTTATTTAATTAGGATGTAGTATTGCCTTGAGCGTAAAAATGTTCATTTGTGATATTTGATCGAATATGTATCCAAAATTTTGAAAAATTATCTGAGATGCCACATTTGCCGCTATACATTTTTTTGTTTGACATGAATACCTGTAGCACATTTGTTGCTATAATTTTTGTTTGTGTTAAAAAAAGCGACATACATTATTTTGAAATCATTTGAACAAAAAATCTTGTTGAAACCTCACTTTTTACCAGATACAAATGTGTTGAATACAGTTAACGAAGTGTAATCTAGCACACATATCTACAATTACCACATATAGGGTATGGTCACGGTGTAAGATAAATAGGTGATGTCACGAGCCGGCAGAACGTGTCTCGAAACTACTAACGCCGGCCGTAGTAGTCAGACAGGTTAGTGGGCCGAAGAATTTTTAGACGGGTATCAATCAAAATGTTCCTGTGGTCATAGTATTTGATAAAAAAGGTTTGGGTTAGTTGGTTTCAAGCAAGTATATGTTTTATTATGGAATTCTTATTAAAAATTAAGAATCAAGACCTCCAGGAAGGCTTGAGACAATCATTAAAAAATGCAAATATGGGTTATTTTGCAAATTTTTGCAAGCGAAGCCTAAACGGCTACTTTGACAACAAAAATTTCCGATTAAAATTTGTAGCTGAGGAAATTTTCTATAAAATTGTTCCGCTAGCAAATTTTTAGCTCATATGGTTTTCGAGTTTCATCTCCACGAAAATGCAAGATTTTTTTTTAAATTTCAAGCGTTCACGCCGTTGTCGCCTGTGATTGTGTTTTACCGCCAGGCATAATATAAAAGGATTTGTTGCTTGTCATCTCTATAAGTATGTAATTGTTGTTAACCTGTTCCTGTAAGATGGTTTTACAGCTGATTTAATGATCATGGATGATGAAAACAATTTGAAAAACAAAATGATAAAATAAGAAGACACTGATCATAAATAATATGTATATCTATTTATATAAAAATGAAAAACAATATTTGATTTAAATACAGATGCCAAAGTTATGCTTATCTGTAATATGTATCAAAAAAGTAATAATCTACTACATACCTAATAGGTATGGTGTTTGACAAAATTAAATATCGAGTTGAATATAAAAGTAATTGTGAAAATCAATCAATCAATCAAAATTAAAATTTAAACAACGTTTATTCAACATGTTTTTAAGTTTTTTGCAATCTATTATTCACCAATGCATAATAGTGATTAATTAATTAATTAATTAATTTATTAGGATATTTCGGGATGCTCGTGGATTATTTGTTACAAACATTGAAAGTGTGACATTTGCATACTCACCTTGTTTCACTCGATTTCTAGAAAACGAACTATACATTCCGGTTCAAAATGTCTTTCGCAGGCACAATCCTTTTCAGTTAATTTTCTGTGTTTTCGAGGAATTGCCTGGTTATATTTTCTTAAATCGTTCTTAGGAATTTCGAATATGGAATATTTTTCTTTACATGTAGCGTACCCGCTTTTACAGTTCGGCACACAGCATTTTCTTCCCATGATTTACTTGATAACTTACACAAAAATTATTGTAATTGCGACAAATTTGCCGTTGACACGTCAAGGTGGGACTAATGTACAATCACAGATAAAATAATCAATGAATCAAGCATGAAAAACTCGTTTTTTTGTAATTTGACGCGCCTACATCGCTCGCATTAATAGCCGGAAAAAATATTTTAGGCCCTCTTCAGTGCGTCCTTGTCGCACAATTTCGTCTCTGTTGCGTTCGCAAATATGAGGCAACCGGTCTGTATGTTGAGATGGCGCGTGACACCACCTATTTATCTTACACCGTGGGTATGGTTATTCACCCTAGAACAAGGCCTAGAAGTACTTAACACGACTGGTAGATGGCACTGACACCTGCTAATTTGAATATTTCACTTAGCATTTGTGCGCGGCGGTGTTCAGGACGGGGTTTCCAACGGCGCTCGCGACGGGCTTCGCGACGAGGTTCGCGACGGCGTTCGGTTCGCTGTTTTGTTGCAAGTAGGGATGCACCTTTACAGTTCACAAAATCCCCATGCATAAACTCAAATCTGTAACACCCTCTATACTGTATTATGCGAACCTGGTATCGTTGCCTATCAGACGGCCGCGTCCGGTTTAATGAATTACGGGTACTTCCATATATATCCTCCATCTATGTTAACTACTGTAAAACAATCAGCTATAACAGTTCAAAGTGGATTATTCTAACTCGCAGTGAATGGGCATTTACGCAAATACACGTTGAATGGGTACTAACCTTTCTCACAACCAATCATTCAGCGCTGGACTATCATACAATACAAATGTCAAAAACTCCAAAAAAATGCGTTTTTTCTTTGATGACAATTCATTCTCTATTTTTCAGTTTTATTTTTATAGAAATTCTTGTATTGTCATCGGTCCTTGATTTTTGTGCATTTTTAGTGGGTAAAAATCGAGTTCGAAGATTCCGTCACAAACCAACTTACAAACTTACTTACATACGAGTGAAGCCTATATAAAGCGTGTAAAAACGAAAAATATTTTGTCTAAGCAGATTCAGCTAGTTTACCCACAGTCTCATGTTATCATGAGACTACGTGGAAAATATTGAATTTTTGATTGTAGGGGTGCACAATAAGGAAGATTCCATATTGCTATTTTCTAAATAAAATGGGCTGTTAGCCTTGACAATTGAATTGAATAGGTATTCATGTGTATCGTTATTTGGATACCAATCGCTAAAACAAAATACCTTGTAACTGGATTTTCTTTTTTGCTACTCGAGCATTTACTTTACTTCCAGGTCACAAAAAATTATGTAGATGATCTTGATTGCATATGCAACAAGAATTCATAACTAAACAGTTTCACTCGACTCAACAGACTTCTCACATTGTGAGACTTGTGAGAGTCGATGACGTCACATTCTCTATATCTTTTGAGGGAACGCGGGCGAAGCGAATGTTCAAAATAAGAAGCCCAATTAAAAATCAATAGGGGGGGCTGAGCAAAAATGAAGACAATTTCAAGAATACTATAGATTAAACAATGATTTAGGACAATTTTTGGAAGAGTGTAGCCAATTCATCATGGATGGAAAAAAAGCAAACTTGGCTATAATGACCCATTTTCATGATTTCTTAAAAAATTTAAAAAGTGTACTCATCATATTCAGTCAAAATTGTGGATAACGAAATATTTTATTTCCTCTTATGCAACAATCGGTCACTTCAATTTGATACAGTTTGAACGCTTGCGGTTGTTATATTGACATTTGTAAAAATATGAATGGAATGGATAGTTATCCACATCATTGAGTGTATTTGATTGCGATTTTGCACAGGCCAAATTTGTGATTCCATTAGTAGCGTCATACTATCGATATAGTGGTGAATAAATACTCACCCGTCAATATCGTGTGTACTAAACTTGACAAAACCGTTTTTCCAAATTTCTAGCCCTATACTAGAGGCAAGCAGATGCTCCATTCTGTAAATACGCGATACGGCATAAAACCTTGAGTTATGAGTTACAAATTATCCAGTTTAGATTAATGAATATTGCCAATAGCACAGATAACACGCAAATGTGTCAGGTCATGTTTAATTTATATTGCAAAACTGTGAATATGATCAAAATTGAAGGATCAGTTGTTGAGTCAGTTCACAATATTTTTCAGTCTCTACTTATGCTATCAATTCTAATCTGATTTTAAAAATGCTGTCAATCATGGTCGATCGAAAAGTGCAGTATTCAATGCATTCTCTATTAGTAATTCCTGAATCTCTCCTTGTATCCTGTATTCAACACTTGACCTATTGGGTCTAGTTACATGATATCAATTACGTAACCAATATGCTGTGTGAAGCTAGGGTTCGACAAGACAATAAATCTTGTCTTGATAATGATTTTCTTGTCTTGTCTTGTCTTGAAAAAAAAGTCAAGAAATCAAAAAAATCTTGTCTTGACGCTTTCTTGAGAACTCCTATCTTGTCTTGATTCAAGAAATTTCATGATCTTGAAAAATCTTGACAAAACGGGAACTCCCCTCCCTCCTGGTTGTAGGGGCCATATTAAATTGATAGATAATAATCAAGGAAAAATATTCGATTTCGATGGCAGTAGTACGTATTCGAATAGTCTGAAAGACCCAGCCAAAAGTTTTGGAGTCTTGAGGCAAGTCAAATTAAAAACAAGGACTTCCAAATTGTATGCATATGCATTTTTTGCCTCCCTCCCATATCTGGGTATTCCATTGTCTGAAATTATCAGAGTAGATACCGTAGAATGTGGTCTTATGATCTGCGGGGGTTACTTTGACACCTAAGAAATTTTTTCATCTTCTTTTTATTTTAGAGATTTTTTAAATTTTCTTCAGGATATTCTCTTGGTTATGAACTTGTAACAAAGCGACACATTGTAAAAAACCTGTATTATTAAAGAAAGACGTGGATATCAAAGTATCCCCATTTTATTGCTGGTTTCGAAAGTCCAGAAAAATTTATGAGACACATGTTTTTTCTTTTTTTTATCAGGGCCGATTCTACAATCCAAGTATATCCTTGGAATAAGCAATACGCCGTATAATCCCATATAATTATCATTGATTACTCCAAGGATATACTTGTATTGTAGAATCGGCCCTTAGTCGAAAATTGAAGAAGGTAGTTTGGAATATACTGAAAAGCTGAACTATGACGTCACACCATGCTCCAGTATATCTAAATATACAGAATGTGAGACGAATAACTTTTGGAAAGATGATATTTGAACGAAATACACAAATACGTATCGATTTTTTCGCGATTTTTTACAGTTTTCATTAATGAATGAGTTACGGTTTTTTTAAGAGAATATTTTCAAGATTTCTTGATTTTTCGTCAAGAAACCTTGATATTGACATAAAATTTCTTGTCTTGTCTTGTATAGAATATTTTTAAGATTTCTTGATTTTTTGCCAAGAAACCTTGATATTGACATAAAATTTCTTGTCTTGTCTTGAATTCGAAAAACTTGTTTCTGTCTTGATCTTGTCTTCGGCAGACAAGACAAGATCTTGATATTGTCAAGAGATTGGCGAACCCTATGTGAAGCTACGGAGTGATCCGCATTCTTGATACCTCTTGATCTCGTATCATTTCTCCTTATCAGTGGTAGTGAAAGTCATGAACCATATTTTCTAGCGAGATTCTTGAATAAACTTATTCACTCAGTTGTGTGTGTCTTCATTCATTCTATTCCGGAAATCGCAAAATTTCGAAAAAATTTGACATGTTGCCTAGATTGGCTGCACTTTCAAGTTTTAAATCGAAAATTGAGCTTTTTCACCTCGCTGCTAAGTCTTTTCCTAAACCATTCAAATCCACTACCGACGATGATGATGATGAGCACCTGGAATGTGAAGCATGAATCGATTAATGAACTTCTATCAAGATCTTTATATGACAAAAAGTTCGAAAGGTGAATATTTTCCAATAACTCCGCTCTTCTTCACAGTCTGACTTCTTTTTTAATTTTTTCACCTCATTTTTGTTTTCAAATTTATGATCAAATGAATAGAAGAAAAGATATATATTTTTTTCAATTTTCTGACCAATATATTAGTGAGTTGCCAAATCCAACATCACCAAACTAAAATGTACATGTCGTTTATGTATTCAGTATTGACAACCGACAGTCGAAACTACGTTTTTGATTTATTCAGCCAAAGGCTCTACCTATAAAATCATTCACAGCATGAAAGTTTGAACCAGTTTCCGCTGTTACCCTCTCAATCATCAAACCATTCTACACATTAAACAAGACGCCAAGAGATTAAAATTTCGAACACAATGGACGCGTATACCAACATGCATCAGCAGCGAATCCGCCTATTTGGCAAACAGGAAAAAGAAAGGAATAAAAATATCTCGCAAAAACTCAAAAAGGGGAGTATATAAAGCGAGCACAGAGGTGATACGTTTTATGGCTTGCAGTGAATGAAAAGTGTCAGGAAATGATTGAAGTTGCCAACATTCCTATGTATGGTTTTGTACATAATGAGCCATTGTATACTTAGCGGAGAGGCATTAGCCTACACAATTGTGCATCCGGTTGATGCATCCATATTCATACTCGCTTTTGAAACAATGATTTTTGTTTCTGAAATGTCTTTGTAGTACTAAAATTTACGTGGAATTGAACAGGATACATTTGACTTCCGACAACAGAAAGTTTAGATTAGATGTTTCAAGCCGTAAGAGAAGCATTACCTAGTCAAAGTTTCAGAAATATACGAGACTGTAGTATGCATGTATACCGTGTTATTCTACACGGTGTCTTAGAGGTAGTGGCAGATATTTGAGTGGAGGGTAAGTTGGGACTAAAATTATTCTAAAATGTTCTGTATAATATTTTCGTAACGCCCTTACATATTATTTTTTTTTCTTAGAGTTTTCGAGAAAATATTATTTGAGAAATTTGCTTCTTTTATCAAGTTCTGTCTCATGTCAAAAGAAAAACCCCAACTTCAAATACAACCTGTATAAACACACCAGGAAAAACAATAATATAATTCAACAATATTTGACGTGTGACCCGAGTTCATGTTAACGGAAAAGTGCAGATCAGCACGTCGTTGCACTGTCAAGTTTAAGGCGCTCATGAATCTTCCTATTCACAGATACCGGCTAAAAAATCAACATCCTGAATTTAAAATGAATGTGTTCCATATTTTAGCCGGTCACTGTATATTATGATGAATTGGGTGGATACAAATCAATTTTCAACATTCTCCAAAACGTTAACTCACTTTAACCAAATGCGCCCAAGCCACCTTGGCCCTAACAGGTTACTTTTAACAAAAAAGGAAATATCTTCAAGGTTGTAGGTACCCACCAAATTTTAACAAAATATGTTAAAAACTAATCGAAAAAACTAGTGTGTAATTTCATGGAGACCTGGATAATCAATACAATGACCATAATAATATGTCAACTGAAATTCAAATAAATTACGAATCTCTGTAAAAATTTTAGCAAGTTGACATACATTTTACCATTTATAGAATATTGTGATGGAATGCGGTTCGACAATCCAAGGCAGCGGACGAATTAGACGACGTGACAACCACTATGTCTCACTCAAATACATCGGATCTTCTTTTGCTTTCCAGAGTTTTCTCTACCACACCAGAAGCTTCGTCATCTATCGATGAATTCTCGATAATTCTACACTACTCAGGCATATTCGACGAGGGGGCTAAGGTATATAAAAAAAGGCTTTCCGCCATGGAAAGAACAATTTTGTTTTGGTTTTGGTCTTGAACAATAATGGTGAACAGGCAGTTTAAAAACATAAAGAAGTGACTGTACATAAATAATTGTCAGTAAATAAATTAGTGGAAGTTGGACAGCGTTAACTTTAGCCAAAATTCGTTACATTTGTTGTCAAAAGTGAAATTCATTTGTGCTATAGAATTGGGCATTGACCGCATTGAAAGTTGCCGAGTTGAAGAGGTGACGTGATTTGGATACTATCAGAAAAAAACCTGATCTACAAGAAAGGCTTCGTGAGGCTTTATTGGTTGAAGACACCGATCCCGATACGTTTCAATTTGAGATTCTCGATCTCAACGCAGTAGTTCACAAGTTGTCAAAAAATTTGAAATATGAGCTGGAGAATCAACCTCAAGAAAACTCTAGAAAAATGGATGAGTCAAACTTCTCTTCCATAGAGTTTTCTTGAGGTTGATCCTCCAGCTCAGATTTCAAATTTTTCGCCTTCTGGAGCCATGGCAAGGAACTCCTGAAAATTAGAGAACAAGTTCGAAGAATCTTCTAGAGCTATGGAAAAAAAGCTCGAAGAATGCTCTAGAGCTATGGAGAAAATCCAGGAACAGCTGTCAGACAACTACAGCTATCTGTAGGATCATGTGGCGGGGGAGGAGAAAGTAAGAAAGCAAGTCGCAATTACCAACCAACAACCAGAGGTAATAGTCGCACTCAGAAAACCAACAATACCCTGCAGGAGTTTGGAGCGGGTGTTGCTCGCCTTGAACGACTGTCTTATCCAATCACGCGCCAGAAAACGTTATGCTGATCGGACCTTTTCCGATGGACTTCAAGACCAGGAGATTCGGCAGTCCCTGATACTTCATCGTTCCGACAAACTGGTAGATGCGCCAGCAAAAACTCTGAAATTTGAAGCGGCGAAGAAGTCTGTTAAGCTTCCAGCGCGCGTGAGACATATGGAGGAACAAGATCTCGTGGAGAAAGACTCGTTTTGAGCAATTGTGAGAAGAGTCAAGGAAATGGAGGTCCCCTAGTAAAGAGATCTGCGATGCTACCACTGTGGAAAGCTTGGCCATATTCATAGCCGATGCAAGTAGAAGAGACGGGCACCTTCTTCGACGTAGGAATATGTAGATTCAATGCGGAGGGGCAATCGTCGACCTGTAACCAGTATGTCCCAAACAGAACAGAGTGTTTGTAGATGGCTGGAACGCACCATGCTACTTGATACAGGTGCAACGAAGACGATCATCAGGCCCGATATTGTCACAACACCGACAATGATCAAACCAACTGAGTGGCGACTACGAACTGCAACAGGAGACCTGCTAGCGCATTCTGTAGTATTCTGTACATTCGTTCCTTGGCGTTCGTTCATCGCATTCTTGATCAACGCTGATCCGTATTCCGTATACTATCGCGAACGTCAATTGGCGTTTCCAACAGTGTTTGTAACCGTCTACAGGCGATCGTGCGATGACGGATGGGCAAGTAGTCATTCGTGAAAACGCCTATCATCGAGCGCCCAGAACGACCTCCTGTACAGAATGCGCTTGCTGGCGAGAATACATGGTGTAGTGGAAGCGGCAGTGACTCTGGAAAGCACCAGCTTCAAGCATCCAATGCTGGTTGCTGGCATTGAGAAAGAAATCATCATCGGAATGGACATAGGGAATTTCCGAGGCTTCCAATTGGATTTCAGGAATGGTACATTGAGAGTCAACAATGAGGAAGTGATTCAACATGGAAAGAAGGAGGAAATAGTGCGTGCATTACTGGCTGGAGATGCTTCGATTCCTGAAAGGAGCGAGATGATTCTGTGGGCTCACCTGAGAGGAAAAATGAAGGAAGGAAGCACCGTTATCTCCGATAAATTGCACGATTCCAAACTAGGACGAAAGATTGCTTGTGGAAAGAGCCTGGTACAAGTGTACTGTACCCGTCAGAGTGATACGTCAACAATCACTCAGTGAGCTTGGCGAAAGGAACGCCGTTGGGTCTCTGCTTGTCAATGTCCTCCGTGGTGCGACAAGTGTGCGAGACAGAGGTGACCAATCATCAGTTCACGGGAGAGATGGAAAAGTTGGTTGCCACCTCCTCGAAGAACTTGTATAAGAGACAAAAACAGAGCTCAATAGGCCTATTACGAATGTTCAGCAACATCTTATAGCTTTACCAGATTTTTTGAGTATTTCGCCACATCCTATCTATAAACTAGTGTTTATATACCGGGTCTTCTTTATTCATGAAAGAAAAGCTTATTAGTAAACAATAAAACCTATCAATGTCAAACGTTTCTGGAGGAAATCTGCTTCCGTCGTCAGTGGAACCTGAAAAAGGAACAATTAGGCTCAAATTCAAAAAATATTGCTCGTTTTTTATTGTGGTTTCGCAGTAAAATTGGCTTTTTTGTGTTAATGTCACATTATGTCACTTTCACTGACATTGAAGTGTATGGTGTTGATTGTTTAACTTTACATATGTTCAGTATTTATAATTTACTTTTTTGGGCTACGTTCAATTTCTTAATAAAGGTAACCATGTATTACTTAGATTCACAGAGCAAGTTGCTACACATTCATAAGAGTTTAACATAATATATGCACTTTCTTTGAGTCTGAAAGAATGCCAGAAAGCCTTCGTCACGTTAAGAAGGGCACTCCACTACCTGAAGGACACGGATGCCAGCAACGTAGGACTTGGTGCAGTGCTGTCCCTGACCAGCAGAAACATGGAAGGGTAATCGATTAATCCCAACTTTGTCGCATCCTGAAAGGAACTATTGCGTCATGAGAAGACAGGTGCTGACCGTAGTTACAGGGGTAGAGCACTTCGACAGGTACCTATACGGCAGAAAGTTTCTACTGAGAACCGACCATGCTGCACTCAAGTGGCTTCTACAATTCAAGAACCCGGAAGGTCAAGTGGCTCGTTGGATTGAGAGACTTCAGGAGTTCGATTTCGAAACTGAACATCGAGCTGGATCAAGCCACAAGAATGCTTATGCCTTGTCCAGAACACTGTAAGCACTGCCATAGAGCTGAGGAGAAGGAATTCAGCATGTGCAAACCAACTGTGGTAGACGATTCCTGGCAGTCTGATGCAATTTGAGAAGACTAGGAGAAAGATCCAGATCTGAAGCCAATCATCGGATGGAAACAGGCAGGCCAACGACCAATTTGTCAAGAAGTCGCGCGATTCTCGACCACCGTGAAGTCCTAATGGACTCAATGAGACTCGATGGTTCTAAGCGACGACATCCTGAAAAGGCTAATGAATAGTCTGGATGGCAGGGAAAACCGGATACAGAGAGAGATTCTTCGAAGCAGACAGTCCGAAGTTATGAGAGAGATTCATGATGGCGTCACGGGTGGACATTTGGGAATATCCAAGACGCTGGAAAGCTAAATGAATCTTCTACTGGGTCAATTGCCAAGCCGACATCCAGAAGTGGTGCAGGAAATGCGTCGTGCGTGCTACAAGAAATGGAGCACAGAAATGTCAAAAAGATCCTATGCGGCTGTACAATGTTGAGAGCTCGTTTGAGAGAATCGTCATAGATGTGGCTAGTCCGTTTTCTGAGTCTAACGAAGAAAATAGATACATTCTGGCCGCGATGGATCACTTCAGCAAATGAGACAGAGCGTATATCTTGACAAAACAAGAAGCGGCAACTGTAGCTGATGTACTGGTTAACATCCATCATATCTTACAGATATAAAATAAGAATTACGTTGGTACGCTGGTTTGTGTCGGTAACTTATGAACATGCATCCTGATATGCTGGGAACCATGACGATAAGGACGCTGAAGTGACCGCTGTGACCTGATCTGCGGTCACACAAGGAGGACGTGTCACTGGACACTTTCACCTCCCTTTACTCCAATGGCCAGAAAGTCCAGTACGGTGTTGTTCAATAAGGACAGCTGGATTTGTTTAAATCACCGGAGGGGACATGTTGGCTCTCTGGGCCACTGAAGACCTCAGCAAGAAGAGTGGACTGGTTGCTGCTTTCAAACGGAAATTTCGACGTCGAGATTATTTGCGACGACAAAAACCAGAGGTAGGGAAGGCACTCCAAATCACAGATGAGACAACTGTTTTATCTTGTCACAAAGAAGCTTCCACAGCATCCGAACACCTACAGTGATATCTGAAGAGCCCTCAATCATCTTCGAAAATTGATGCCGTCACAGGATCAGACGCGTTTGGCAATCCCAAAGATGACCAATGACCAAGTTGACTGGCGTGTGGTGAGAAGCATGCTGGAGTTGATCTTCATGAGAAGTGGCAATGACATTTTGGTGTGCTACTTTATTTCCAGGAGGACGAACCAGACTTCCAATTTCCACCGTACATCAGGTTTGAAGACAGTTGCCGATAACGCCTTGGCGACATTTCAGGACGGAATGCTTCAAGAAAAGAGCAATGTGACAAACTGCGTCCAGCGGTTTAACAATCCACGGCAGTGGACAGCGACGACGACGTTTTAACCACTATGCCTTACTCAAACATCGGATTTTGTCCCTCTTAGCACAAAGGGGGAATTTTCCAGGGTTTTCTCTACCATACCTTAAGCTTCGCCGTCTATCGATGAATTCTCGATAATTAAACACTTTTCGGACATTTTCGGCAAAGGGGCTGAGGAATATAAAAGAAGGCTCTCCGCCATGGGAAGAGCAGTTGTGTTTTGGTTTTTTTCGTGAACAATAATTGTGAACGGGCAGTTTAAAAACATACATACTGTACACAAATAGTTGTCAGTTAATAAACTAGTTGAAGTTGGACAGTGTTTTCTATAGCCGAAATTTGTTACAATATAATGTAATTCAATATTTTATCATTTTCAATAAATTGATAGGTAAAAAATAATATCATTGATTTATTGAATTGACAATTTTCAGAAAAGAGTAGCCAAACGATGAGAATAAAAATATACACAGTATTCCATTGGAAAAAGGAAAAAAAATGTTAATAAATCGAGACGACAATGTTCAATTATTTTTCTGTTAGCACCACGTTAATCAGCAGAAAAAATACTATCATTTCTTTAATTTGAACGACCTCTTATCTTTAATAATAAAAAAGTTAGCAATAGTGCAGACTCAAGTTTGATCAGCCTGTATAAAGGAAAAAAGTGAATTTTCATAAGGAGTGGTATATGTATTTCATTACTGCAAACAAAGTTTTTTTCAATTTAAGAAAAAAAATTTGTTCATTTATTCATTATTAAAATGACATTTCTGATGAAACTACTCAAACTCTCAATGCATATCAACAAAAAAAATGCTAAAGAGTTTGCATAGACTGGAATTATTGCTTTGGAGAAATAACCCTTTTATAGCTTATACTAACTTATACTTGTTACTTCAAGATAGTGTGTGATTCAGTGCCTCATAAAAGTCTAGTTAAATCGATTCCTGTATTATACTTTGAACATATAGATCACAATCCAATAAGAAGCGGTGTATTCCCGAGTAAACCACACACATATTCGTCAGGGATTGGACAAAAACTCTTTGACTTTGATGAGATAAACCTGCATCGGATGATGATAATAGAGACGAACGCCAAGAATCATTATTCTAGAAAAAGTATCTTGCAAATAACAGACATTCAAATTACTATACCTTCAAACTTGGAAAATGAAGGAGTGGGGAAAGTTCAATTATTTGTTTAAACAAACGGAGATATCTCCCGTTTTGCTTGACCGATTTTCACGAACATTGGCTCATATGTAAGAGCGTAATCCGCACTAAAAAATGCTTATCTGGTTTTGAATTTGTCATCTTCACCGTCACCGCTAGATGGCGTTAATTGAAATGAAAGTAGGGTTTTTTCATTTCTTCATATTTTAATAGAAAATTTATCTTCTTTTAAAATATATAGAAATGAATATACCATTACTATTGATTTTTTTTGAAAAAACTCAAAAATTTGCTTTCATTCCAATCAACGTCATCTAGTGGCGACGGCGGAAGTAACAAATTCAAAACCTGTAGTGCAGATCATGTTATTTCATGTGAGCCCAAGTTCGTTAAAATCGGTCAAGCAAAACAAAAGAAATCTCCGATTGTTTTAAAAAAAAATTGAACTTTCCTCACCAATCTATTTTGATAGATAGAAAAAAATATTATATACAAAAAGTGTAGGTGAAGAATCAGTGAATATGACAACAATATCATCGATATATTTCATTTCAAACTGTACCATGAAGTATCATTTACCGGACCAGAAACCAGTCCGGTAAATGACACTTTACATCATCAGAGACTGTAGAGAAAAATTACTTGATTACTTCAAAAATGACATTTTGAATCATCAAAGACTGTGAAATAGCATTGGTAGCATGGTTTGGCTGGCGCCATCTCATGATTTTAATCAATAACTTCACATAAAATGTTGGTAACAAAAGTAACCTATCTATATTACTCATGTGTTGGAATGGTTTGGCTGACGCCATCTCATGGTGAGAATGTGGGGCGGACTGTCACTCTCAGTGTATGATTTGACAAGAAACCCTTTAAACTGAAAAAAAATATATCACAGTATGGAACAAAATAATGTACGATACACAGCCGTTAAATTTCATTGAACTACTCGTCTTGTAATTCCAGACTCGGCTGCTTCGTCGCCTCGTCCATAAAAATCTCGACTCGTAATTTAAAAAGTCATTTACCGCCTTGGTAACGTGAATTACTATTCATCAGGCGAATTTCTATGAAAATCCGATTTTTATACTTGGTGTTGGTTGTTACGCCCCCTAGCAACTATTTTAGAAACTTGAAAATATGTTCTCTTGGCCGTTTTAGTGATAACATTTCTGCCGCAAGCCTCTACGATGAATAGTTGTCCAGATAGAGTACCTTGCATTCTCGGCTGCCCACCATGTACAGTGACAGTGTATTAGATTGACAAAATGGAGACTGTTGACGGTTGAAAGAAAGTCGTACGGATTACGAGCAGGAGTGCACACACAGTCATCATGGAAAACACGCAGTCAAGACATTTCAGAATCTCTCTATCGCGATTTTATCCAATACCAAAAAATTGAAAATAATCGCGATAAAGACTTTGTCGGGATTACATTTCTACGGTGCATATAGGGGTCAGGTAAACTCTTCTGGGATCTCTCTTGGCAACAAAATAGATTTAAAATTTTCCATACAATATCGATAGCAAATGACACAACCCTACTTGATGCACCTTTGTAAGACCTTTCAAATGGCAATCAATTTTTATTCATGACCGCTCCGGTTACATTTCGGAAAGGTGATTTAGATTCTTGCCATCAATTTTCCGTTCCGGTAAGACCAGACAATATGGTGAATAATTTTATCATGGTTTTAAACATTCAACGAAAAACGAACTTTACTTATTGAAAAGAAAAAGTTCTGTGTGAGAAAATATTTAGTAATTCTGTTGTTTTTTCTTATAGGATAGATAGATAGAATAAGATCAGAATTATCATTGCGGTAGCTTTTTGAAACCTCTCTTTATGATGATAAACTTGGATAGAGAAATCATAAACAAGGGAATTTCAAAGCGGTTCCTATTTCATCTTACTGATGAAATTTGTTTCCAAAGATATGAAGCAGCGGTCTGTGGAGAAAACACGAACTGATTGCGTCTAGTTATGATGTTATAATTGCTTTGGATTTTTCAATAGACCTACAAGTATTTATGAAGTGACCTTGTAATCAATCGTCATAATTGAAGTTTCCAGAAATTTGATGTTCACGTATCGAGATTTTCATTATAAAGTGCAACGTTTATCAAGATGGCTTAAACCGGCCCGCTTAGAAAGCTTCTGTACTGAAAGGAGCACGTTTCTAACAGAATTGCAGTAAAAGAAAGCGATGAGAAAATACTTTATATAATACGTGTCATCTTCGAATCTATCAAGTCATCATAACGTGACGTAATATCACGTATATAAAACCAAAGTCATATATTTATGGCGCTTGGAATTTCTTCTGAAAGTTTGGTGATGTTTTAATATCTAAAGAGAAATGAAAACTACTTACAGTGAATGTAGAGCATCATTCGTTTGCTGACAGATGGCGGAACGCCATTCACAGCAATACAAAGATATGTTCCCATTTCTGATCTAGTAACTTTATTCAAAGTGAGCACTTCTCCTTCAACTACTGTTGCACGTTGTTTAGTCGTTAAGTGATTAGCGCGTCCTAAAACTGGTCCGCCATCCTCCCTTCTCCAGATGATTCTAGGTTGAGGATATCCACGCGCTTTACAAACTAGCTTGGCGGAGCCACCTTCTGGTACCATCATGTCACCCGTTGTCTCGTCAAAGTTGATGTCTGGTGGTATCACAACTTCCAAGTAGGCAGTCTGCAAAATAATCATATGCTGAACAAAATATTCAAGCAAAGCCTTCAACGATTAAACTGTAGAGTATTTTTAGAAAATCGGAATATTGACGTGGAGTTCAACTCACTTTCATATTGAAACATAAAAATTAGAGCCAGATTATTTTTCTCCATATATAAATATTTTACGATATAATATTCTAAGTAGAACAAATGGATGACAATTCAATAAAATCATGGCTCACGTTGATGCGAGTGGATGATGATAGGGATCTATTGCGAAACTTGAAAAGTATCAGGAATCTGAAAAAAATGTGGTTTATGAAAAAAGGTTGGTTACATTCTTAGTTAATGAAAAATAAATAGAATAATACAATGACATTGTACGCCCTTGATCTGTATGAGAATCTTGTTAAGTGATGAATAACTTTCGGTCTCGCCCCGGTATTTTGACGTTGGTGACGCGTGTGGCTAAGGACGGTAGTTCGTGCCCAATATATTAAAAGTTGAAGGGATATTAGAGGTTGGGAACTATGGGAACCCAGAGTAGCAGGCGCAGTAGAAATGGCGTCTATTTTTTCTTAATAGACGACATTTTTACTTCGATTGCTATGTAATTAATTTTTGATTTAAATCCAAAAAACCCAAAACATGATCGTTCGAGCGGAATAAAAACGTACAAATACGTATGAGTCGATGTGCCAGCCCAGAAGTAAAAGTGGAAACTCCAACCAGCTCCAACATCCACGAGTTACAGCTGATAAGGTTAGTCAAAGCTCATTCCAATCATCATTTCAACCAACCAAACAAGTCTTGAATCTTCAACAATTGGGATAAACGTTGCCATAGCTTTTGATTAGCTAAAATTTGAACTTGACCTCAATAATTTTTAAATTAATTCAATAATAAGACCAGTTTTTGTTTTGTATTGCACCCCCAGATTTTGAAATCGAGCTCATTCACGGTACTCAACCTCTAAATGAGGTTTGTTTGGTTTGAATGAGATTCCATTGAAAGTTGATGCCAATATTGTTGCCCGTAAGTATATTGTAGTCCTTCATCCAATTGTTTAACGAACCTGGAAATTGCGTATGAACTTGAAAAACGTTAATACACAAAAACCTTTAGAATCAGTGCGTATTTTGACCTTATCTTTTGAAACCGACCTAAACATTGCGTTTTGGTGTTTCAATCTAACCTAAAATAAAAAGTATAATATGACTGTTTGGGACCTTGACTTGGAGTTTTTCTCAACGATGGCGGAAAAAATTACTTTAGAACAACTCTTAGCCAAGGTCAAAAACGAAATGAAATTTCTTGTTTCTAAAAGGGGTCACCTCAAAGCGTCTCTTACGAGACTCAAACATTTTTAAACACATTTACCCCAGAACTCTTGGAAACTCCCAAAATGATATATCGATTCGAAACCCGATTGAAATGTGTTGAAAATATCCTGACTGAATTTGAACAAGTGCAGCTTGACATCAAACATATTTGTCTTTTACCCAACCTACCTGATGCGCAAGATAAAAACGAAGTCCGAGCTGATTTTGAAAAAAAAAAATGTCTCCATTGTTTCCAAGGCAAAAGTTCTGCAAGCTCAAGTGCAAATTCCCATGCCAATTTACCTGAAAATGCTCACCCCGAGTCGCAAAATATAATGTTGAGAGACAATCTGGCAAATACCTTTGCTACCAAGCTGCCACCAATCTCCCTACCTGAATTTGCTGGATCGTACGAGTCATGGACGCAATTCTTCGAAACTTTCAAATCCCCGATAGATAAAAATCCATCCTTGCCCAATCTCCAGTCTGCTCTGAAAGAAGATGCTGCGCAAGTTATCAACTCACTAAGAGCTAGTGATAAAAATTACGCTGTTGCCTGGAATCTACTAAAGGATCGTTACCAAAACAACAAGGCCCTTATAAACTCACATGTGAAGGCCATCTTCAATCTATCCATTATCAAGGAGGAACAGCGAACACTGTTAAGAAAGCTTCTGGATAGTTTTCACAAACATTTTCGTTGTTTGGAAAATTTGGGAGAAAATGTGGACCAATGGGACACCATCCTAATTTATCTTATGACCTCAAAATTAAATCAAGTCACTAGGAGAGAATGGAAAATTGCGACCAGAAATAACGATAAGCCCTAAATTTCAGAGTTAACAGCATTTTTGACGGATCACTTATTAGAGTCAATTGATTTCAAGGGTTATAATAAGCATGAGTCTACACTTGAGACACCTCCACAGAAACAATATTCTACAAATAAAACCTTTGCCTATGCCGCCCTGGAAGGTAGTTGCTCATTTTGTAAAGAAGGCCATTTTGTATACGCTTGCACAAAATTCACAAATTTATTTATAAACGATCGTTACAATGAAGCTAAGCGACTGAAACTCTGTACCAATTGCCTACGCTCAGGACATTTTATCTCGATTTGCAAGTCGAAACATTTCTGTAGATCTTGTGGTCACAGCCATCAGTCACTTTTGCACCAGCTGTCTGGTTCTAGGGCTGTCCAAGCTTTTTCTAATGCCTCAGCTGATAATAATGTCAAGCCTGCCATTGTGACCACTTCACCACAGACAGCCCTATGCACTCAGACAACAGTGACACCCATCAGCGCTCACAATCAGTTGATCACGGACCCATAAATTCTTGATTCAAGCCTTAAGCCATGTCAAAACCTGGATGGAACCCTAGCAGCCTCATCATTACATCAGCAACCTCATCGTCCACTAGCACAAATCATTCACCCAGATAATTCGTGTGATAAGCCTCAAGAAATCACTGGTATTGATTACAGCCTTGCTTGTGCTAACTCAACCCCAAATACCTTTGTGCTACTGTCTACAGCTTTAATATACAGGGTTATGATTTGGAATATACAGGGTCTGACATGAAGTCATTGCAGATCAAAGTTGCGTTTTTTCCAATGCAACCCCCTGTATATTGATAAATATTTTGATTCCCCCTTCAATTTTGGGCAAAAATTGTGATACACATTTTGTTCCTAGATTAAACTGTTCGCGATTTGAAAATGACATTTTTGAACTTTTGAAATGCTTTATAACTCAAACGGTTCAAGAAAGAGAAAAATGGTATACACTTTTTCACTGTAGCTTTTCAAGAACTATTCTGTTATTTGAAAAGAAGGTACTATCAACTGTCAACTTTTTTTTACAAATTTTCGCATTATTTGACTAGAATTAATTGAATGTCCTTGAAAAGCTCTTCAAAAGTCAAGACTTGAAAGTACAGACCGTTTTTCTCTTTCTCAAACCGTTTGAGTTTCATAGCATGTCAAAGATGCAAAAATATCATCTGTAAAACGCGATAACTCGGAAACGACTAGATTTAGGAGCATTATGTATATCATTTTTTTTTTAAATTGAAGGAAGAATTGAAATATTCATTAATATAAAAGGGGTTCCATTTAAAAAAATGCAACTTTTATCTGCCATAACCTCAAGGTCGACCCTGTATATTCCAATTCATCACAGATTTGAAGATTTATGAAAGCCCCACAATTTTTAAGTAAGACATTTTTTTTTAACCCGTGTATCTTTTGAAATAATCGACAGCTCTAGTAATTTCTCCTAACCCTGTATATTCATGACCGTACATTCATTTCATGCAGAGCCCTATTGGATAGTGGTTCCCAATCGAACTTTATATCAAGGACATAATTTGACAAATTGAAACATAGTTATGAGAAAATACATATACCCGTGTGCGGTATTAATGAAGGAACCACCTACATTGACAAGCAAACCTCGGTAACCGTTAGAAATTTGAACAAAACCCATTAGTTCAATTTTTCTGCTTTAGTTATCGAGTAAATAACAGATAAATGCCCTCAACAGAGTAACGATGTATCCAAGCTCGTGATTCCAGTGACATCGAACTAGCTGATCCTACATTTTTCGAGCCCTCGGAAATTGACATACTCCTAGGAGCAGGTTTATTTTATGACCTATTGTCTTCAGGCCAAGCAAAATTTGGTAAAAAGTAGCCAATCCTCCAGCGAAACAGACTTGGTTGGGTTTTGTCCGGACCCATACAAGTCAATAACAACAAAACCATAAAGCTCATATCCTGCTGCGCGTTGAATGGGAACCTGAAAGATAGCCTGGAACAATTTTGAAGGATTGAGGAACCTTTTCAAAAATGGATGCGCCACAAAACTACAGAGCATATCAACTGTTCAACCTAGCCAACAACTGTCGCAAGAAGAGAATGCCTGCGAAGCGCATTTTGCCCACACTGTATCCCGCACCGCTTCAGGGAGATTTGAAGTTAGCCTGCCTCTGAAGAACATCGTCACTCGAATGGGTCATTTTCGAGAAGCAGCGGGAAAAATGGTTTTTATTTGTCGAGAAAAAAATTCTTAAGAACAAGGAATTCCAAACATCGTATTGTCAGTTTGTTTATGAATATATATCACTTGGCCACATGTCAAAAATTATTTCAACCCAGAAAACAGAAGATCTCGAACATCACTTACCTCATCACGCAGTGGAAAAGTTGGACAGCACCACCACCAAACTCCGAGAGGTGTTTGACGCCTCGTCAAAGACCACCACGGGCATTCCGTTAAATGATGCTCTTATGGTGGGACCCACCATACAGAATGACCTATTTTCAATCATAGTCAGATTTCGTGAACACAATTATGTTTTAACTGGCGATATAGCTGAAATGTATCGCCAAATCTTGATAAAAGCAGAACAAAGAAGCTTACAGAGAATAGTGTGGAGGGATTCACCCGATAAGCAACTGGGTCATTTCCAACTTAATACAGTAGCTTACGGAACCGCAAGTGCCTAATCCCTTTCGACCCGGTGTCTCAAGCAGATGGATGACGTACTGACCGGAAGCGATGATCTCGTTACACTAATTCAAGTACGAGTCAACTTAACCTCTATCCTTCTGGAATATGGTTTTCCATTGAGAAAATTTGCTTCAAACCAACCTGAAGTTTTATCTTATTTAAGTGACAACCTGTCCATAGAATATATTATTAATGAAGGAGAAAGTTCCAAAACGTTGGGAATTGTATGGAACTCCCAGTCAGATCAATTCATATATACTTCAAATATAACACCAAAATGCCCGTGACCAAGCGATCCATTCTCTCTGCAATATCCCAGATATTTGACTCCCTAGGACTTCTTGGACCTTTAATTATACAAGGAAAAATTCTTATTCAAAAACTATGGTTGTTGAAAATTTTGTGGGACGAGCCGGTTCCAGAGGACTTCCACAAGATTTGGATAAGCTTTTCCGAGCAACTGTCTGGAGCAAACACCTTCCGAATTCCTAGGCAAGTAACGTCAAGAGATCATATCAAACCCCAATTACACGGCTTTTCCGACTTATCAATAGATGCCTATGGCACATGTAGATATCTGTCATGTAAAGATTCAGATGGACAGTTTTAAATGCAACATACTTTGCGACAAATCCCGTGTTGCTCCGTTGAAGGCCATTTCCGTACCCAGGCTGGAGCTGTGTGGCGCACTAATTATGGCAAAACTGATTAAGAAGATTTTGGAGATTTAGAACTTTCCCGTGACAGACATTTTTTATTAGACCGATTCGTCTATTGTACTGTGTTGGATAACCTTGGAGCCACGCAGTTCAAAGACGTTTGTCTGTGACAGAATATCCGAAATACAACAAGTATCTGATGTCAATAATTGGTATCATATTACATCATCGCAGAATCCCGCTGACATCATTTTCCGAGGCATGAGTATAGTTGATTTGGAAAACGATAATTTATGGTGGCATGGTCATGGACCCCAGTTTTTGATGAAACCTCAAGGTTCTTGGCCAGCTGGTGAACACGTATCCAATTTTGCTCATCAGAATACCGAGAGGACAACTATACCTGAAGCTAATCCAAAGTCTTTTATGTTTTTTACTGAAGCTAAGTCTGCCTTTGTGAGGAAAATTTGTTCAAAATTTTCATCCTTCACCTTCAAGCTAATACATGTCATTGCTCACTGCTTGAGATTTTGCCACAACTTAATGAAGAAGAAACCGAAAAAAATATCTGGACCCTTATCCGTAACTGAAATAACCCAAAGCACCGCTTGTCATGTGAAATTGATTCAGAACGAGGAGTTTTCGGAAGACATATTGGATTTACAACATCAAAGTGCCGTCAAAACCATGAGTAACCTTATTACGCTCAACCCATTTATTGACGCTGATGGTATCATACGGGTAGGTGGACGTTTAAAACATGCCGAAGTAAACTTCAACTATAAACACCCTATATTACTGCCTTATGATCACCCTTTTTCTAAATTGGTTGCCGCTCATGAGCACATTCGAAATTTACTCATTAAGGAGTTTCACTTGAACTGGACCTTCAGTATTTTCGCTAACAGTGACAACAACAATACAGATCTGATTTTATGCTTAAAAATACCAACTCTCATATGCACCTCAAGATCAAGCTACACTAGGAATAGTAGGAATAGGAAACAGTGGAACAACTCCAGAGGTCACATGGAGCAATATATACACAGACGGCTCCAAGACATGCCAAGGAACAGGAGCCGGAATGGTAGGGGAAAACCCAATGTAGAAATTGGAAATCATATAGACCACATGAAGAGCACGATACCATTACGCAATAGACGTGTGCGTGCCAGAAAATCTCAGGAGAATCCAAGGTAGTCTGGGATTGCCAGCCAATACGTTGCCACTTTGGGAGCATCCAACGATGTGACTCCAGGATGTTTACCAGGCACAAAGGGATAACTGGGAATGTGCTAACGAACGCAAAGCTGCAAATACACCACATGGATAAAAAAAAAATAATATTGGAGCCACAAATACCTCTAAGGGAAACTGTTGGAACAAAAATCAACGGGGAGCAAGATGGTGCCAATAACTAGAACTGAGACATAGTACAGACAGAAAGAATCAAACCATCTGTCTAATCTTCAGAAATATTCTAGATTGAACATGAATTGTGTAATATTAAAAAATAACATAATTGGTAAATTAGGATAAAATTATTGAATTATGACCTACATGTATACATCTATGTACAAGTCACATTCCGCTGAGTAAGACAGAAAAATTGCTTCACACAGGTATCGTATATTGTTATTCTAAACAAATATGATGTAAGTATGTTTTCACAGGACAGCACCGACAAGTAAATTAATGTCAAAACTGCAAACTCATCACATTCTTTCCAGGCACAAGCTCAAATACGTACTGTTTTGTTATAGATTATTTTGGTATTTATAGATGTAATTATTGTGAAACAAATCAGTATCAAACCGTTCCTGGTGTTTTACTTCTCACTCTCTTCGCACAACCGAAAAAGCTTATCATAGTCGTCACCTTTACAAAAGGGCACTGTGAATAAGTCGACAACAAAGTCACCCTCAATTACAAGGGGCTTTTTGTCACAAACTTGAAGGCACTATCCTACAAAAAGGGTAGTCATCTTTCCATGGTCCTTCGGGCAAAAAAGGGGTTCAATCAGCCATCCAACTACAACAATCCAGCAGAGCATTCCCAGTACAACGATCATAGAAAGCCATTCAACTACAACAATTCAAGAAAGCAATCCAACTACAATGATCAAAAAAGCATTCCAACTTTAACAATCCAAAAAAGCCATCCAACTACAACTATCCAGAAGCCATCCAACTACAGCAATCCAAAAAAGCCATTGAACTGCAGCAATCCGAAAGAACCATCTAACAACAGCAATCCAGAAGTCATCCAACTACAGCAATCCAAAAAGTCATCCAACAACAACAATCCAAGAAGGCCATCTAGACGGTCAACACAATGCCTACCACAATGGCAGAAATCCAAGAACTTGCACTACAACAACAAGAACAAGGACTAGAAGTTCAACGCATCCTGACGAATGAAGAAAGATTCATTCAGCCGAAAAACCAAACAATACTTCAAGGAGAAATCGACATCTGTGAGATTGCTATGGACTACCATGTACAAGACTGACAAGAAGATCAACGAACTGAAACACCCCACTCACGAGTACCACGTCAAAAAGTATTTTGATCAAGTCAAAGAAGTCTATAATGTTGCAATCAACTACATATAAAATGGCAAGAAGAAAATCGAGGCCCAAACACACCAAAATGAGGCGGCAGCGAAGCTAAGAGCATTACAAAACCAAATGAAGGAAGTTCTAAACGACACTCTCGCAGAAATACAAGATCATACCTCAGGCAATCGCCGTAGACAGCTACAATCCAAAATAACCAAGAAATGGAAGCAGATATCAGATCTATACCTACAACTCGAAATTCAATCAATCCATACTCCATTCAAGCCCGCATTCAAAGACCAGGAAAAACAACATGAACACCTTCTTCTTCAGCTACAAACAAATGAACCTACTAGCATTTTGTCAGCCGGACCGCCACAAATAGCGCCTAATGTTATCATCCAACAACCAAGGTCATCCAGCATATCATTGCTCAAAGTAACATCACCAATGTTCGACGGATCATACGAAGAATGGTTCACCTTCAGCGACATCTTCACGAAAATTATACACGAGAATGATGACCTCACTGACATCGAAAAAATGAAGTATCTAAAGACCCAACTACGAGGCGAAGACAGCAGAGTCATTCAACATCTACCAATAACCAGTGACAACTACCGTACAAGCTGGAACATTCTTGAGAGAAGATACTATAACGAGAGACTAATCATCAACAAGATGATTGACAAAGTATTAGGCACGTCATCAATCTCTCATGAATCAACCTAGAAACTGAAGCAACTACATGACACAATGATAGAATGTGTAGAAGCGCTCAATAACCTAAAAGTGGACACGAAATCATGGGGACCAATGATCTCAAGATTAATCTGCCACAAGTGGGACTCTGAAACGAATAGACTATCCAAGCAAACCTTGTCAGAACCGAACAGAATGCACCGTCTGGAAGACTTCCTCAAATGTCTACAAACAAGGTTTCAGTCTCTTGAAGCTTTTGTACACAGCAAGAAAAAATTAAATGAGCTGAACTACAACATCCAAAATTTTCAGGCAATAATGCCAGCAGGAAAACTTAGATTCATCAAAGAAAAGAAAATCTTTACCAACTGCCTAAGACATCCAGATCACAAAAGATGTAATTCAACCGTCTTATGCCACAACCGCAGAGAATCCTACCATACTATGCTACATGTAGATTTCCACGAGCAGAGACCACAGAACAGAGCAAGAAACACACATCATCCTCAAGTCCTGTCGAATCAACAATCACTCAATCACACAAGACAACTCTCAGCCATCATCTCGGAAGACAAAATTAAATGGTTTTGTTGGCAACAGCGATCATCAAGGTTTTCACTAACCAAGGTTTAGCTGGATATCTTCGTGTTTTGATAGATCCAGACTGCCGTCCAAAACTGCTAAACAGGATTTCTACGTCGACGATCTGCTCTCCGGGGCAAATACACTCCAAGAAGCAATCAGTCTCCAGAGAGAACTTATAGACATGTACAAGGCAGGAGGTTTCACTCTACACAAATGGTCCAGCAACCATATACAACTTCTGTAATCCATTGATAAAGAGCTACAAGGAATAACCGAAGACGGCACAAGAAAATCGTTGGGAATCCATTGGGCACCATCTGATGACACATTCAGATTCAAAACGCAAGTGAATCTGGAACAGAAGATCACCAAACGCATAATTCTATCCGAAAATGCGAAGCTTTTTGATCCTCTAGGATGGTTAGCTCCAGTAGTCATAATAGCAAAGCTACTGATTCAGGATCTGTGGATTCAAAATTTAAAATGGAATGAAAAAGTTCCGGCCAACATCCAGACTAAATGGAAATCATTCCAGACTAAACGTGAATCTGTGGAAACATTTTGCTGCCCTGGAAGACTAACCAAACAGTCAATAGTCAAATGGAACTACATGCATTTCACGACGCATCGGAAAGAGCTTATGGCGCCGTAATTTATCTTAAAGTCTAAGGCAAGGGAGATCCACCCAAAATAACAATTCTCACAGCGAAATCTAAGATTGCTCCTGCCAGATCAAGAGAAACATTGCCAAGACTAGAGCTATGTGCAGCTGTGCTTCATGCAAAACTCATGAGACGAATCATCACAGCACTATCAATGAAGAAAGTAGAAAAATATGCTTGGACAGAGTCAATGATAACACTATCATGGATAAAGGGAGATTTTACAAGACGGAAGACCTTCGTGGTAAACCGAGTAGCAGAGATAAATTCCTTACTGCCAGACAAGAGTTGGAATCATGTCAGAACCTTGGATAACAAGCAGACGTCATCTCAAGAGGAATGGATGCAATCAAACTAAAACAGTTCAAGATGTGGTGGAATGGTCCAGACTGGCTAGCGTCAAATAACACTATGGAACTGATGTCACGAAAAATAGAAATAGCCCCTGTTACAGATGAAGTGAAACTGTGTCACGCAACAACTGTTACAGAAACAATACACACATCAATCGAACTTATCAACAGGTTTTCTTCGCTCACCAAGATGATACGAGTCCTAACATATTGTCGTCGCGTCGGCTACTCAGATAAAACTGGCAGAAAAAGGGTCCTCTAATGGTTGAAGAGATCAATACAACTCTAGAGTCATTGGTCCAGCAGAAACAACAATATCATTTCAAAGAAGAGATAAGAGCACTTCAATAAAAGATGCCTCTCAATAGGAAAAGCAAGATCATGAACCTCAACCCATGATAATATGGGCTCTACAATGAATGGGAGGAAACTGACTCACACATCGACTTTCAATGTGAAGCACTGACGTTCTGTAGAAGGGATAATGGGAAATTTACACTCATTCCTGAAAGGTCAGACAGACAGACAGTAAAAAGAGGCACACACCTCATTTAGGCAATACTGTTCGACGACAGCCTCTGTTAAACTTATTGGACAATACCACCTCGCTAAACAATACCACCTCATCCCCTGATCAACGTACAAGTAACCCCAGGGTCACCTGGAGCATCACTGTTATTCAACTCATACAAGACAGAAATATTTCAGAATAACAAAACTCACATATTCATCTATACAGACGATACCACAATCAACTCTTTGGACTCTCGCATCCATCTGATAAGTCATCAAACTCCAAAGAAAAGCCAACTTCCTGGAACATTTGGTTGGTTCGGGTTAAAAAAAAAGGAAATCATTTCGTAAAAAAACTCAAGCATTATCTGTGTCAAATCCAAAAGAAAGTTCCGTAAAAAAAAATCTAATGGAACGGGCACAGCATCTCATGGACCAAAAACGTCAAATATTTGGGAAAAGTAGATGAAATTATTGTTATATAAAAGAACTAGCAGTACCCGTCACAGCTTCGCCCGCGATTGTTTGAATGTTATCGAATAATGTTGAAAGCTACACTCATAAACTTGGAAAACGACAAAACACGTGTTATTAATTTCATCATAATGCAGTTTCAAAGCGATGTGACCAGAAATACTTTTTTTTTTAATTGATTTATGAATTTTCACACCCACACATGCGACCAAAAATACATATTTTTTTCATTAACATGTCATATCTCCTACCTCCACACCTTTAAGCTTCTTGGGGGTAAAATTTTGAAAAATCTTTTCTCAGCACACTTATAAATATTGCCCCCACTTCTTTCACCCCCATTGAGGTTGAATTTTGGAAAATGACGGAACACATGTTTTACTAATTCCATTAAAGATCATTATGATGAAGTTTCAAGTTGATGTGACCAAGAATATATTTTTTGAATTGATTTATGAATTTTCACACCCACATCCCTCTCACCTCATTGAGGGTTGAATTTTGGAAATAGACGAAACACATGATTTATCAATTTCATTCAAGATCATCATAGTCAATTTCAATCAAGATTATTTAAACGAAGCTCAAAGTTTCATCAAGATCTTGGCAAAAATACATAATCTTTCATCAGTTAATGAATTTTTCCACCCAATCACCTTTGAGCCCGACTTTGTCCCCCCAAAAGGTTGAATTTCAAAAAACAACGATACATGTGCTTGATCAATTTCAAAAAAAGATTGTTGATATGAAGTTTTAACGTGATGCTAACAATAATACATAATCTTTCATCAATCAACGATTTTTTCCACCCACTCCTTTGAGTCCGAATTTAACCCCCTTAGGGGTTGAATTTCAAAAAATAACGTAACACGTGATTGATCAATTTCATTCAAGATTCATCTATCTGAAGTTTCAAGTTTATGTGACCATAAATATGATTTTTCATCAATATATGATTTGTCCTACCCCCACCTTTATCTCCCCCTTAGGGATGAAATTACGCAAAATCCTTTCTTAGCACACCTAGAAATATTTAGCAGAACATCTTTCCAAAAATTCATGGCTCTATCTATAATAATTTTGCTCGGCGTTGATGACGCAGTCAAGACAAGCTCTTTTATATCTATAGATTACTTTCAAAACACCAATCAAGCCAGATGGTGAGCACAAGGGCGGTTCAAACGGTTATATTATATGATTTAGGCAGCCAAGACTACACTGCCAAAAGAACCCCTGCATCCTTGGTGAGTTGCGTTCGGTCTGCTCTTTAGGATTGCCAGGTGAAAAGGTCCTCAGAAGACTGTTATATAGAGGCATGCGAGGAGGTTGCCCGCAAGGCAGCTATCTGTCAGCCCAGGATTTGATGTCTGATAATGGATAGTATCCTGATAAGGGGAGTTCATGGTTTTTTTCACCTCGTTAGAGGCAAACACCTGAAATTTGTGTATGAGCGCAGATCTCAGCGTGTAAAATAAAATAATAATAATTATAATAATAAATGTCATTTATTCAGGAAAAATAGAATATAATATACAATTCTAGATGAATACAAGTCTGTAGAACTTGCATCAAAACATGGCGCAGTCTAGCCATTAGGCTACTCTATTGAACCCTGCTTTGCTCAACGGTGCACAATAATGTTCAAAAAACAGACCCAATGGATCGAATATGAGCAATATCTCGGATGTTCTCAAATTCTGAATTCCACAAAAACGGAGCTGATTCTCTTCACAAGTAGGAGGAATCTCAAGAAGTTCAAACCACCAACTCCGTTAAGATGCCGTTGGCACCAAAACAGGAGGTCAAGTATCGTGAGGTGGTCTTGGAAGGTGAATTAACGTGGAGACCCCATGTTGAAAGAATGTTTGAAAAGGACATTTTTCCAAAACGTGGCTGCGCCAGGCGGTGAGCAGACATTGGGGTCTGTAACCACATATCGTTCACTGGCTTTATCAGGCCATGATCAGACCGAGGATCTCACATGTCCGGTGACTGGCGGCAAAGAAAATCACTTACTCAAAACTAACTAGACTACAGAGGATAAAATGTCTGAGTATGACCGCCTGGGGATGCACTGAACATCTCCCTTGCGTTGCCAAAACTGGCGCTAGAACTAGAACATCCAGTGACGAGTGGCGGACCAACTTGACAGAAGCACCAAGTAACATATAAATTTGGTTCACTGACGGCTCTAAGGCTTACAGGAGCCGGAATATACAGATTGGACAAGAACGAAGGGAATGCTTTCCCTTTGTGGTGACACTTTGTGACGCACTATGTGTGTGACTTTGTCAGTTGACTCTAGTGTGGTGTTTAAGTTGTTTTGTCATGTGAAGTCCCGTTCTTAATCCATCGGGAGACGACGGATCAACTCCACAGACGGAGCAACAAATGTTCACTCAACTCCAGCAGTAATTCTAGGCAAAAATACGACTTCAACAAGAGAGCTTCAATCAGCAGGTTGCATCAACACGAGCCGATTATAAAGCGCAGACTCAATCGCTTCGCCTTCATTTGGCAACACGAATGACCCCACAAAAACCCATGCAACACCGAATCCCATTTTTGGAAGTTCTTCTAGCCGTCCAGCCGATACATCAACAGTTGAAGTGGTTTCATGATTGACACCAAAACTACCACATTTTTGGCTCAGCGATCCGCACTTTGGTTTGCTCAAGTAGAGTCTCAGTTCACCTTGGCAGGTATCACTCAAGATTCTACCAAATACAGTCATGTCACTTCCCAATTGGACAACACCTTTGCTGCGGCGGTAAAGGACATCATCCTTAATCCTCCAGCTACTCATCGATGTCAACAAGCCTATCATTGGAGTGGATCTCCTGTTTCACCACGACCTCTCGTTGAAGTTCAACATTCTCGTATTGAAGATAGCCTGACATCGCTCGCAGCCACTGGATCAACCTCTGTGACCAGTGGACCCAGCATTAGGATGGTTACCGGCACTGGCCTATATGCTTACCTTTTCGCTGCCTATACGGTCCTATCACGACCCGCTGGAGTTCAACGGAGGCCACATCATTCAACCCTGCACCATATACGAGTTACTTCTAAACCCTCGGTAGCGTCTCGAGTCCGCCGTTCACCTACAGACCGGTGCGCCCTGGCGTCACTCGACCATCTGAAAGCTGTTGGGCATTCCCTCGTCATATGGTGCGCAAAAAAGACGATTGGCGTCCATGTGGCGACTTCCGTGCTATCAATGCACGCACTATACCTGATCGCTAATCAGTGCATAATGTAGCAGACTTCAATTCCTTGCTGTCAGGAGGCACGATATTAACTTTACCCTCTTAAAGCCTACCTCCAAATACCCGGCGCACCTGAGGATGATCAAAAGACAGCTACTCGGAACTTTGGTGACCCTGAACTGCGACGTATTCAAGTCAGTTTCCCGACCATATGTGACTGCTGGTTTCCCGCACGCAATTTCCAGATCTTTACACTCTCTAAGTTCTTCCGGAAGCATTTCTACTGCCCAGCTGGTCGCAGAGTGTTACGTCTGGCCAGGCATCCGCAAAGATTGCCGTGAAAGGGCAAAGGCTTGCCAAGCTTGTCACCATTGCAACATCAGATTACCTTTGGAAAACTTTTTTCCGCTACTGTTTGACAGCAGTCGATCGCTACTCCCGTTTGCCAGAACACACCGCTAGACGATATCACTGCCGAATCCGTTGCACGTGCATTCCGCTTCATGTGGATTGCTCGTTATGGTTGCCCTCTTCAAGTGATTACGGATCAAAGATCCCAGTTCGATTTCCAACTTTTCCAAGCTCTCGCATCACTGGATGGGGTTCTCATTCAAGACACCACAGCATACCGCCCCCAAGCAAACGGAATGGTTGCATTGCCATTTGAAGGCTGGTCTGATGTGTCATCATGACCGCGACGTCAATTGGATCGATAGCCTCTCTGTAGTTCACCTAGCATCACGTTCAGTCTACCGCTCCGACCTCCAAGCTTCAGTCGCTGAGTTATTGGATGGTGAACCGCTCCGCCTGCTTGCTGAGTTACTCGTTCCATCAGCCCAACCTCAACCTGCATAGCTGGACTTTGTTCTCCAGCTTTGGCAGCATTTCGCAGCTTTGCGACAGATTTCCGCTCCACGTCAAGCTGAGCCACGTGCTTTTGTCCACAAAAACATATCTTCGGTGATACATCTTCACCTTCGTCAGGTCAGGATGCTGTCCAAGCGTCTTTGGAACCTCCAAACGTTGGACCATATGCCGTGATAGACCGCAGCTCGAAGACCTACAGCCCCTTGAATCGTGGTAAGCACTTCAGCGTATCCATCGACTATTTGAAATCAGAGTTCACCTTCTACCACCAAACGTCAAAACCGATTTACTTCCGTTTTCGGATATTAGAGGCCAACAGTATCAGTGACTCAGCGTCAGCCAGTCTTTCTCCAAGACTCTTAGCTCACCAGCACTTCTCAAGAACCCACCGACATCAGCAAGGAGCTACCGTTTTGCGTGCCTGGGACAATGACACCTTCTGGTCGTCCCGTCCATTTCCTGAACCGACTCAACCTTTGAGGCCAAGGACTCTTTCACCGCGAGGAGGTACTGTGGCCTCACATCGTGACGCACTATTTACCTCTGCCAGAATCTGGAACACACTCCGGGAATGACAGGCGTCAGAACAGTGGAATTGTCGCCAGAAAACAGGAATTGGTAACTTCTTGACGTTTGAATCAAGAGTGTTAACGGTTATCCGGGTATCTTCACATTAACTAATTTTTGTTAATGACATTTATAAATTGCGGTATACGTTTGCTATCCTGGATGTAGAAACTAAGGAAACATTGAAAAGAGGCACAGAAGATAACAAGATGACTGCCAAGCGGCACCAAGGACATCATGCAAATCAAAGATCAGCTGCTCGCTGGTCCAAGAGTGCAGAGATGCTGCGTCACCTGGGCGGAAGCAAGAAGGTCGAGCTGGTATAGGTACCGGGACATATGAGCATTATCGAAAACGAACGAGCGGAAGAGTTAGCTAGGCTGGCGTCTTCATCATTCCAGGCCGGTCAAGAACCATACCCTAGTCTAGGTAAACGAATGTCTGCGATAGATGGGGTCAAATGAGGAGGAGGGTCCTAGGAGCAGAAATCATTTTTTGGAAAGAGCTGGAGAGCCCAAGCTGAGATCACCTGCTCCGCATCATTTCTCTGGAGACTGAACGGTTCTAGGAGTAGTAAGGTTTGGCAACGCATGGTTGGCGAAGAATGCCACTGGGCCTTTTCGCTGGGCTCTTGCCCCTCACTCTCACCAAACCAATACCAATCATTAAATACTCGATGGTATTTGTTAACAATACCGTATCTTGTACTATTATACTTTCAGCTTATTCAAAAACATATTTTACATTTGATGCCATGTGGTATGTCTTTTAAATAATCATTGAAAAAATATTCAACCAATTTTCCTTTTTTTTTCGATTTGCTGTCAAAATGATTGCACCTGTGGTTAAATATATTTCATTTCCATTCAACCTTTTCAAAATCAATCAGTTGACTCACCTGCATTTTCATTGGATCCGTATTCACTTGACACATATATTGGCCTCTGTCCTCTTGTTTAACATTGCGAATATTCAGGGTCCATGTGTTGAAGTCATTGTGTGTTACAGACAATCGAGCGTTGTTTGTTATAACACTGTCGTGTATGGCTAGTATTGCTTTCGTATCTGCTTTTATCCATGCAACCTACAAAAAAAGTAACGATCAAATGAGAAAGGAGTGATCTATACTAATGTTCATATACGCATGAAGTGGAGGAAAAGATGACATCTTCAAAAGTTTTTGGTCGAGACTATCAAAATCTTAAAATTAGGAATAAAATAAAAACAGAAACCTACTCAACGATCTGCCGACTATTTGAGATCCTCCCGAAGGTCTCTATGAAGTTTCCAAATTTGATTCTTTACCTTTTCAACTTCAAATTGGGACTTAACAACTTCAATTTGGGAATTAGCAAAATCAAATTGGGAATAATCAATTTTAAATTGGGACCTGTCAACTTTGATTTGGGAATAAACAAATTCAAATTGGGAATAAACGGATTCAATATGAGTCTCTAACATCAATGAAAGACTGCCAGATGCTAGTGAACAAGGGGACATTACCAGTGATATAATAAGATCACATTATGTTTTTAGACCAGATTATTATCAGTTTATAATATTTAATTGACGAAAATTCCAATTTTTAACCCGACAATAATATTGACGTAAAAATAAAAATGTAGCTCATATTCAACGAATAATACCTTAAATGATTTTTTGTTTGCCTGGAAAGAAAAATCCCTTCAGATACTCACGATCCCCTTGCACCAGTAACATCGTGCTGCAAGGATCAAACGAGGGGACGTGGGGACTCCACTGAATAAGTAGGTACTCTCGACGTGACAATAGGTCTTGTGAGACTATGAGTGTTCCGCACAAAACTAAGTTGGGTTGTCGTTGATCCCGATTTGCCTCTCATAGCTTTGCACGCATAACGAACATTCTACCATCATCACGAATGCTTCATTTCTTGATGGCCAAAACATTGCTGATATTCAAATTGAAATCTGTTTCTCTTTTGATCTTGTCTTGTTACTACTATCTTAGCTCAACGATGGTTCAACGTTGAACTGAGCTCAAATAATAACTACTCTGAGCATGTTTGAACCGAGTTCGTTAATATTATTGTAGGGTTAAAAATTACAATTTTTGTTAATTAAATATCATAAACTGATAATAATCTGGTCTAAAACCATATTGAGATCCTATTTTATCACTGTCCATGTCCCCTTGTTCACTAGCATCTAGCAGTCTTTCATAAATGTTAGGGACTTGTATTGAATTCGTTGTTTAGTCTTAATTTGAAGTTGAAAAGGTATAGACATGAATCATATCGATTTCTCGAAATTTTGAAGGAATTATCTGGTGCCAATGGTCTTGGAATGTGGCCCACCAAACATTATCATGAACCTTTCTAAGGGAAGAATAAAAGAATGTTAATAAGCGAGCTCGACAATGTTTTGGATAATTTTTTTGGTTCAAAATGGTGAATAAGTCCTTGACTCCGTGGCAATTTCAAGTCGATACTCTTCGAGGTTATCTGTGTAGCAACTAGCATTTATTTCAAGTTTCAAAATTATGAAATATCTCTGATTTTGGGTGTATCGTGGATATATGGAAAATTATTTTTTGAAAACCTGATGTAGGCTATCTATTTATTACCTACACAAGTTAGACCTTCACTTGCAAAAAGCAGAGTTGTAGAATGTCGGGTCTACCCAATTGATTTTTTTTTGTAAAAAGACTCACTGCAACGTTGCCATTTAGTTCATATCTAAGAAAATGGCCACTTAGTATTGTTTTTGACAAAATTTCATGAAGCGTTGCATTTTGCATTGCGGTTGAAAGAACAACAAGGAAAATTTGATTGCCAAAGCCATTAGACATTATTTGTTCATAACTTTACTTATTATGAAGTAGAATTTTATTTCTACCAGTGGTCACAGTGTTAACTTGTCACGGTCATTTTCTATTTTTCCATCAACCATTTCCTGGCTCTTGATTTAATGAAGCGAAGATCATTAAATGATACGTCTATTGTTTGGCGCCATAATGATGTTGCTCTATTGGAAGAGGTCATAACAGCTGACATGATTGTAATCAAAAACTGGTTCAATTCCAATCTTCTAACTCTTAATGTGGATAAGACAGACCTCATTCATCCTTCAAGAGGTCGGTTGATGCGGCTCTTATTGACTTTTGTTCATTGGCTCAGAGAAGTTGTTCCAGGTTTTTGGGTGTAATAGTCGACTGAGATTTGCAATTTGATCTGCATATTGCCAAGTTCTGTGGAAGCGTGGTATCTGGCTGATATGCTGTTGGTGCTGCTGCTGAGAAGCTGAGATCTGGATTGGCGAGAAGTGTGTATCACTCTTTGGTGGAGTCACTCTTGCGCTACAGAGTTGCGTTTTGAGACAATGCTATTCAATGCTTATTAAATTCCTTGTTTGTCCTGCAGAAGCGAGCGGTTCGTTCCTTGTATGGTGTGCTTTCTCGCGAACCGTGCAAACCCCTGTTAATAAATAGCAGTATGCGTTTGCTATCCTGGATGTAGAAACTAGAAAAACATTGAAAAGAGGGACAGGAGATAACAAGATGACAGCCAAGCGGCTCCAAGGGCATCATGCAAATCAAGGATCAGCTGCTCGCTGGTCCAGAATATTTTTGTGATACTTTTGAAATCTTGTTCATACTGAACTTGTCATCGTTATATTGTTCAATTATTATTTATATGCATGTTATTTTCAAATGTATTTTCAAACAGGTACTTTTCATCGTATTTTGATGCTATTGTGAAGCACTACCTATATTTTATTATTTTATGTGCCATTTTTCAATTTATTCCATAGTATACTACTGTTCAGTGCTTTGTCAACAAATGACGTTCATTAATGACAATGAAGTATTTTATCAATCAATCGATCAATCAATCAAGGGCGATGCTGGTTTTGCAAAGGTAGTTCGTGACGTCATACATACGTCGTGAAAATACGCACCATCATATCTTGTCGTGACAAGCGCAATCATCCCATAACTAGTAGAGCTGTGCCTTGGAAGCGATACTTACAGTCATCTCAGTCTCACACAGTTATTCGCAAGGCTTACTGAGTGATAGTTAACGTTCATCACGCTGAAGCGCCAGAGTTGATGCCAGGGATTTTTCACGGGAACCGAACTTGCTCCTGCCTCGAACTGACGATGGTAATAATTGTTCCAGGATAGCTTGTCATGAAACTGTGAGGCTTTTATGTGGATCCTGATTGTATCAGCTTTTATCTTGGCACTAGCACCATGGCTCCCGATTGTTACTTCTGGTTGCTTGATGGTCGCTGCATTTTGCCTTCTCACTACCTCGATTTCTTCTTCCACATTCTTCACGGTATCTCCAAGCTGTTTCTCAAGACTTCTTCTGCTACAAATGCCTTTTACTCTATCAAGGTTTTTCTGGCATTTGAGTTTTAGTATCTTATCCAAGTTTTGACTTGTGTTAAACTTTTCTTTTTTGTACATTCACATGAATAAATGTATTTGGATTTGAAAGCCTCACGAAGCCTTTGTTGTATATCAGCTTTTTCCCCACTTGTATCCAAATCACGTTCCTTCAACACCCTCTTCAACTCGATGACCTTCAATCCCGTTATAAAAACTTGTTTGATAGCCATGATAATGACTATTCATATCCGATTATATAGCACAAATCAAATCCTTCTTCTGGCACCAACGTAGCGTTTGTCTGCCATAGAAATAACTTGTCCAGTTTCGATTTATTTATTCACATTCAACTATTTATGTACAGTCACTATTCAGACTGATTGATCTCACTTCCATAATTATTTATGTTCAAACTTTCCGCTCCCAATATAGGTACACGATCAATCACGACTTGAGTCATTCGCCATTTAACGGATTTAAAGAATTGTATTAATATATTGGCGTGTATGTTGTTTGTTCCGAGCACCTTAAAGGGTCGGTCCGCTGGATACAGACAAAATGTTTCGTCAAAATAGTTTCGTAGATATCTTGGCAAAATAGTTTGGTGGGTGTTGATGTATCCACGTCTTTATATACAGGGTGTAACAAATTCGAGTTTATAGCATTGGTAACTCGTTCACCATAGGAGATACAACGCCGGTTAAATGGAGGCAGAGTTGCGCAATTTGAATTTGAAAAAAAATGCTTCTTCGAAACTTGGGAAATTCCGAAGACCTCTGACAAAAACCGGATTTTTTCGAAATCCTTCTTTGCTTTGTCCTTAATTTATTTGAAGAGGTAATTTGAAACGGATGACATATTTTTGTGGCCTTTTTTTCTGCTCTTCATGATAGCAAAGTCAAAATTGATATTCCACGTTTCGAACTCTCGCGACCATCATCAACTTTTTTTTCCAAATACGAACGCAACTTTTTAATTTATTTTTGAATAAGTCTTTGCTTCTTGAAAAAATAATATGTCACACTTGCCATATTGAAATAATGCAAAAAGATGATACGGGAGTCATCAAAAAAATGTTTAATCCTGTCAGAACGCTTCACGAGGATCGTGGTCATGGTAACAGTAATAACTTGTGACTTCTTAAGCTTGAATAGAGAAGCTCCACACTTGAAAACAGGTCAAAAACAAACTTAAAAAAAATGAAAAAAAAACAATAAAAATAAGTTGAATATGATGCATCATTATTTTCAGGAAGTGGAGAGTTGCCTAAAAATGAATTTTTTGAAAAAAAAGTTGATGATTGTTGCGAGAATTCGAGACGTTGGACATCGACCACGCTATCTTGAAGAGCAGAACAACTGGCCTTGAAAATGTGTCATTCGTTTTCCAGTATCTCTCCAAATAAATACAGGATAAAATAAAGAAGGATTTTAAAAAAATCGGTTTTTGCCGGATATCTCCGGAAGTCTTCGGGATTTTAAAATTTTAGAGGCAACATTTTTTTTGGATTCAAATTGCGCAATTTTGCCTCCATTTAAACGACATTGTATCTCTTATGGTTAACGAGTTACCAATACTAGCATCTGTTCCACACTGTATAATCTTAGATAAAAATTAAAGCTTAGTTACGCTCTAAAACTTTGCTTTTGCAAGTGCAGTATATCTTGAGTAATATAAAGACGGGTTATGTCAGGTGTTAAGACAATAACCTTGTTTGTAAGTTCAGTGGCGAGCATTGGAATTCGCATATATTACTTTAAATAGTTATTTTCTGAAAACCCTCGTAACATGCCAAAATACTAGACCCTGTTCAAAACCCAGTAGTCGAGGTAAACAAACTATACACGTGGTCAGACAAAGCGGAACAATTGAAGGGTCCCGTGAAGTAAACCAACACATGTGATCTGTTGAATTGTTCCGCTGTCTCTGATCACGTGTAGTTTGTTTTTTCCGATGACTTCTGGTTTCCAACCATGTATCATGTATAACAAGAATTATCAAGCCAGTGCCAGTGTGTGTGTTGTATACTTTCTGCGCTGGGTTTTGTTTTAGTGATATAATATTTTCAAAACTCTGATATAAAAGAGATGCAATAGATATATTTTTTATCACTTTTTTTTTTCTCTAAAGAAATGGAGATGATGAAAAGATGTGAAAGTTAAATACTTGATTTCTACGTCAGATTCAATTTTTGTCACACATGCATGCAGTCCAGCAATTTTGTCAATATTGACCGATTGATTCAGATAAGTCACACGAAAAATGTTAATACCTTTTCGAATCGTTCAAATAAAAATGTTTGACGTATGTGAGCGAAATTATCCTTCCCTCAGAACAAAAGTTGAATTTCAGCCGTAACTTATGATGAACGAGTAACGTTTTCTCCATCTCTAACTTGGAGAGGGATCTCCAAAGTGAGAATTGATTGTAGAACGATAGGTCCACTCTACCGAGGTTGTTCACCATTGAAAGTTTACGTAGAACTTTCCCAGTCTGTTTAAAATACTAATGATTTTTGAAGTGAGTTCAGATAGACATATCTGTATGTATCATACGAAAAGAAAAACTGAAAAATCATGAATAATAAATCTGGAATAATATACAGGGTGTCCAGGATGTTTGCAGTCAAATAAACATCACAGATTTAAGGGTTGTTTTATTGTCGATTTGATGGAGATTTTATTTAAATATGCTTTCCACCGAAGCGGTTAGGAAATAGTCGCACATCACAGGATTTTCGTAAGTGAGTTCGAAGGCATGAAAAAGTGAGGTATTTTATGGCTATGACGTGAGTCGCCATCTTTGAGAGTCATAGCTCCTCCAGCAAGCAATTCCGAATAAGCAGATTTACGTCAATTCGACATGAAATCTCCTCTAGAATTTATACAGGGTGTCATTGATATGGTAATAAAGCTATGTTGCGCCCAAGCCGTCAATTACATCGAAATGAATTGAATGGGTTTGACCACTGGTGCAGTTTGTGAAAACGTTCTTCAATATACAGGGTGTATCATTTTAGCAGGGTGGACTGCGACTTGTTTTTTTCTCAAATAGTAACCCCTGTATATGTTTAAATATTTGAATTTGCATCTTTTCGGGCATCTCAAATCTGATTAGTTTTTGCAATTTGCTTCAGCCGTTAAGTTTTTATTTTTTTTCAAACTAGCTTAAACCCGCGGCGCCGCCCGCATCGGGCTTAGGCTAGTTTGTAAATAAGATAATAATAACACAGAATTTGTTTTAAGTCTTTTTTTTATGTTCTAATTTTTTTTGCTCCCGCTGGCCGTATACCTCATAGAACCTACATAATAACAACACATTTTTTTTTCGATATATGTATTTTTTAAAATTATTTCTTTTCCTTCCGCTCATCGTATAACCCTTAGAACCTTCATTATTAACAACACAGACTTTTTATTTTATTTATTTTTTCATTTTGTTCTCCTAAACCATCTTTGGGTAGAGGCTAATGACTGTGCAAATTTTCAGATAATTCTGTGCTACGGTTCAGAAGCCTTAGTGTTAGAGACACACAGACTTTCACATTTATATATAGGATAATAATAAGACATATAAAAATTTATTTCATTTAAATTCATTTTTTTTATGTTCTTTTCTTTTCCTTCCGCTGGCCGTATACCGCATAGAACCTACATAATAACAACACATTTTTTTTTATTTTTTTTTCAATTCATGTATTTATTTTAATTTTTTCATTTTTTTTGTCCCGCTGGTCGTATACCCCATAGAACCTACATTGACTGTTTTATTTTCTTAAATTTTTCATTTTTTAAATTTGTTCATGTTCTTTTATATTTTATTTCTCTTTTTTTTTTCCTAAACCATCTTTGGGAAGAGGCTGATTACTGTGCAAATTTTCAGATAATTTTGTGCTACGGTTCAAAAGCCTTAAGGAAAGAAACATACAGACTTTCACATTTATATATTATAAGATTGATGCGTCTGCAGGCACCTATCAAAATAACTTGGTTCTTGAGATATCAAGTTGTGACTTGGTCAGTGTAGTAGTGACTGTCTGGGGTATCTGCTTTTGATGGCAACGCAGCCGATTGGAATTGTGGTATCACTATTTTATCACACATCAATTTTGTTCGTTGGTGAACATCAAAGCACCAAATCTTGATTTTTTTTTTAATAGTACTTTATGTATTTCTTCACTTAGTCGCGTTCAGTTTGCCATTTCACGTTTACGACTCGATTAATTGACTTGACGGATTGAGGAACTGAACAATTATTTATATACCAAATGAAAAGCAAGAACACCCAACTGCAAATTACAAAATCTATTCAAAATGATAACGAATTTGACAATGAGTATGTCAGAATGAGCAACTTTCACGGCACTTTCCGTTCATTATCGTAAAAATTCAAAATAATTGTTCAAGAAGGAATGAATAAAAACACGACTTGACAAGAAGAGGGAAATTTTGGCTACAGAATTGAACAAAGGCGACATTCGATATTTCAGATGCTATGGTGAATACAAAGTGAGATAATGTTGATACTATCGGATCTTAAGATATTTTACGATTTGTTGGCTCAAACTTCACTTAGAAATGTTATGTTGTATGAGTATCTATTGTAGCATAGAACATTTTGACTAGTCGACGTAACTCACTTGGACGATCCCAGCAATACCAAAATCCCAGTTTCTCAAAAAAGGTCGCTCACGATTTGCCTTCAAAGGGACGATATCTTGTGAATAGACAGAACAGATAGAAAATATCAAAATAGAAACAAACTTATTCACAAGATTTTCTTGGGTATTTCGCCACACCCTATCAAATAACAATCAAACCAGTGTTTATAAACCCGATCTTCTATATTACTTGAAAAAAATCCCATTAGTAAATAATAAAACCTATCAATATCAAACGTTTCGGAAACGAATCTGCTTCCGTCGTCAGTGAAACCTAAAAAATAAACAATTACCTAATTCAAATTCAAGTTTGTTTTTGTGTGTTTTTGCAGTAAAATGGCTTTTTTTGTGTTTATGAGACAAAATGTCACTTTTACTGACATCGAAGTGAAGTGTATGGTATTGATTGTTTAACTTTATATATGTTCAGCATTTATAATTTCCTTTTTCGGGCTTTGTTCAATTTCTTAATGAATGTAACCATGTATTACTTAGATTTACAGAGCAAGTTGCTACACATTCATTAGAATTTAACATAATATATAAACTTTCTTCAAGTTTATGTTTCTTAGAACATGGCTCCTTTGCTAAGATTATGAAATTCCCTTTTTTTCATGTATGATTCATGTTCTTCAATTCTCTTCTTTAAAGGTCGTGAGGTCTCTCCAATATAGAATTTATTACATTCACAAGGAATTTTATAAATTACATTTTTAGTGGACTCATTAATATTATTAGGTCTAGTTTTTGTTAAATTAGTGCGAAGTCCGTATATTATATGTCCGTATACTATATGTCTGACCTAAACGTTTCAGTTAATGAGAAATTCCAGGTATGTATGGAATAATGAAATTAGTTATAGGTATATTCTGTTCTCGTTGTCTAGGTTGTTCAAAACTATTAAAACACTTTTCAAGAAAATTCATGGGATAATTATTTTTGAGAAAACATCTCTTATGAAATCTTTTTTGGATTCAAAATTATCATTATCATAAATTATTTTTGCTCTATCATATAGACTTTTTACCACACCTTTTTCAATTTTCAATGGATGATTGGAATTGAAATTGAGATACCTATTTGTGTGGGTTGGTTTTCTATAAATTTTGGTTTAAAAATTTTGGTAATCATTTTTTATTAGTATATCTAAAAAGAGAATTCCATTATTTTGTTTTTTTTCAATTGTATGTTTGATCGTGGGCTCTTTATCATTATTGTGAAAAAAAACTCGTATAAATATTGGGAAGTGACTTATTCAAGAAATATACCAAGAAAAAGGGAATGAGCTTATTGTATCAAATATAAGCGAAACGGAAGAAGTGGTGGCTGTCTACAGGATATCGATAGAATGCAGAACACTGCAACGCATGAAAAACGCATCTTTGTCTGAAACTTTGTTACTGGATCAGGTTGTTGCCGGTGATTATTTACCGAAAAACAAAATAATATGACCCAACTGCTATGAGTAAGAAAAGTAGTATTGCAAATATTTTTGCTGGGTTAATATTGAAATTTATAGTGTCATTATTGCTATACGACATTTTTTTAAATACTCGATTGTCAGCATCAAGAATAAATTAATCGGAACTCCTGACTCCTGTCTCCTGACGCATATGAATAATTATTATTGGACGTGTGTCTCCTTATTGTCACAATTGAAAGACTATATGGGCCGCTATTTAAAACGAACATGACAAGTTTTTTTTCTATATTTGTGACCGCACTCATCAAATATGCTCGTCAAAGTCAAAGAAAAACATCTGTTATCTTAGTTCTTTCCATTTGCTCTAGGTTTGTTTTTTCATTTCAATTTCATCTAGAAGGAAACCTCCTAAATATTTTTGTTGATTGACTCTTGTTCAGAGAATCAGAACTTTTCTTTCTATAAACTTGTCATTTCATGACAATTTATAATGTTATTTTGAATAGTAGGATAAGAGCCAAAATTGATGAACTATTTCAAAGTACTGCTTTAACCACGAGGCCTCATTTGTGTCGTTTGATAGTCTACCTTATACAGGGTGTGTTAAAAAAATACCAAACAAAAATGTTTGCCTCCTTTTTGAATAGCTCCCGTAAAAGCTAGATTAACAAGAATTGACCAAGGTGTACTAATAATCAAAAGAATTCTTCAGCACAGTTTAAACAATGCGGATTTTTTTACTCTAATTAGCTCGATATTAGTATTTATAACGTTATTTTTATATTAAAACCCTGTATAATATTTTATTAAAAAATCATCTTTTTTTTTGGATATGCCAAATAGAAACGCTATCCATTTTTGAGTATGAAAAGGGCCGATGGTTTTTTTTATGAAAAGATAGAGCTTTTTGGGTGCTATGAACTAAAAAGATGTTTATTTAATCGGACTATTCTCATTTTGATAGCAAATTGTCGCCAATCAAGGTCAAATACACTGTATATGAAACAAAATCGGGGTAGTTACATCATTCATAGGTCAAGAACCACTGCCCTAGATCGATTTCTAAGATTTTTGATTTGATGAATTTGTTTCCGCCGAATATTAGAATCACTACCAAGACACCGAAAAAATTCAAGGAAAGAAAAAGATATGCGAAAGATTCATTTTCTGTCTCCATGTCAAATGACAAACGTCATTGTCTTTATGCGCACATCAAAAATATAATAATGTTTATTTAGCATAAAAAAGCTATACAAAAAACAGATTAAAAGTAATTACATATTTAAAATCACAATCAAAAATAAATAAGTTGTAATAAAATAGTGTAAACAATAATATAAAAGTATGTATATAACAGATAGTGTCGACAAACATAATATAGATTTAATATAAGGACATCTTAAAAGGTATTCAGTACGTGAACACGAAGCAGTCTCTTGAACGTATGGAGATTATCACAGTTTTTTATGTCGGATGGCAAACAATTAAACTCAAACAGTCCTTTACACAAGACAGAATTATACAGTAGTTGACTAGCTGTGGGTTTTGTTTTCAACATGAAATCAGTTTTATTTCTAGTATCATAGTTATGAACGTTTTTAAATGTATTGATCTTATCACAGATGTATGATGGTACTTAACAATGTTTTATCTTGAACACCAGAACAAATATGTTAAATACAACTTTTTGCCTTATTGACAACATGCCAAGAATATTCAACATGGATTTTATTGGCGTGTACCTATTACATCCAATAATTGTGCGCATGGCTCTATTTTGTATAACCTGGAAATCATTCATCAAATACTGTGGCAAATTATAGAATAATGTACTACAAAATTGTAAATGGGGAGCTGCGATACTATTATACAATAGAAGTTTTGTATACATTGATAAATATTTTCCTACTCTCGAAATAAACCTGACTTTTTTCGCATATTTACCTATGATGTAATCCGCATGTGCTTTAAGATCTGAATTAGCATCCAAAATAACACCTAAGTATTTTAGTTGCGTCACATGTTGCAATCTGACATTATTTATATGCACATCGATATAACTAACGTCAACATTTGACAGTCTTACTTTTTTACCGAACACACACAGTTTACATTTCTGGATATTGACACTTAGGCTATTATTGTTCAACCAATCACAGATAAGAGAAAGATCACTATTCATAGAGTCCTGCAACTGTCTCAAGTCCTTTCCTACCACATAAACCATCGTATCATCAGCGAATAACTCTAGTCTAGTACCCTTAATTACATTCACAATGTCATTGATATAAATTAGAAACAATAAGGGTCCCAAAACTGTCCCTTGTGGCACCCCGTGTACAACTTCCATTGGCGCTGACAAAGAATCATTATATTTAACAATCTGTGATCTATCTGTCAAGTAAGACTCAAACCACTGCAGCACCTTATCTCTTAAACCTATGTGATACAATTTTTTCAAGAGCAAATTCCTATTTATAGTTTCGAAAGCCCGTCTGAAGTCCAGAAACACCGCCATAACATAATTGTCGTCATCTATGTGTCTACGAAAATTGTCACAAATATTAATTAAAACTGATTCGCAGGAGTGATGCTGCCGAGATCCAGATTGGTTCGAGACAAAGATGCCGTTCACTTCACAATATTCTTGAAGTTGTTCTTTGACAGCTACTTCGAGGAGCTTTTTGTACCCTGGCACTGAATTTATTGGTCTGAACTCACTACAGTTGACTGTGTTAGGTATTTTCGGTACTGGAGTCACCATGGAACACTTCCAATCTTCTGGGAACTTGCCATATTCTAACGATTTGTTTATGATATCCAAAATGCGATTTCCTGTCACACAAAATACATCCTTGAAGATTTTTGTGGAGATACCACTCACTCCTCCCCCAACCATCTTCATTCCCTTTACAAAAGTTTTGAGTTTTCCCATGGACAATTTATTAAATTCACATTGGATAGAGTCTGAAGGTCTCAAGTTTCCCACGATTGTTTCCATGCTGACAGAACATTTTATAGTGGCAACTATTTCGTCAATGCTTATTATGAAATATTTGTTGAACTCATTCGCAATACATAACTGATTTGGGGTCGTTTGAAGTGGAAATTTTATTTCTGTGGGAAGTGACTTTCTTTTACTTGGGAGCAAGGATTTCAGATTTTTCCAAAGCTCATTCGAATTTGTTCTATATTTGTCCATTTTCTCCCGGAAGTATTTATCTTTTTCATCTTTAATTTTCTTGACTATTGAGTTTCTGACCTTTTTGTAATTGTTCCATCCATATTAAACGTTCAAAAAAATATGGAAAATAGCATTGTGCATAATCATTCACGCGTTATTTCAAAGCCGTCTAATTCAGTTGGTATGTAAACTTCATTGATGTTTTGTTTCAGGCGCATGCTCAGTATTGCGGGGAACGATAATAAAGTTGAAAATAACAAGGGGTCGTTATTAAGGCTACAATATCTCTAACAGTTGAAAATAGTGTATGAGGTGATTACATTTTCAAGACAAATTTATTTTTGAAGAATGAATGCTCAGGTGGCCCATCGAAAACGAAATGGCATTGATTTAGAGGAATGACAACAGAGGCTTGAAACTTGGCAGTTGTGATCAGGGTCGGAGGGCTTTCAAAATATGGTATCACTCGACCCCCCTTACATTTAAGATTTTGAGGGTGACATTCACCCAGCCCAAGGGGTTGCAGATGAGGGTGTCCTTATACGTCTAAAAAGTGTCCTCCTCAAAAACAAAATTGATGTGTTTTTTTATGACCTCAAATGACCAAAATCAATGCCGCTTTCATGGGCCACACAGTATAATTCGTTTTTCGACTGATATGTGTATTCCGGAAAAATTATAATTCCCAATAAGTCTGTCATTTTATATCCCAAATATCAAAACAAATTCCAAACCACTGCTTTTCAATTTTCCAAAGTTGACTCCTAATTTTAATACAGTCTCCATCAAAGCCAAAAGTATCAGTAAAGAAGCGATGCATGTTTATGTGATTTGTGCCGCAAGGTAGTTGAGGCTGAGTCTCGTATCATCTGTGTATGACGGTTTGAAACAAGAAGGTCGAGCCAAAGGCTTAGCAACACGGGGCATACATGTGCCCGCCGACATAGCATTCATATGTAAACAAGATTACCATTATTCACCTTCGATATTTCTGTTTGGGTCCTATCTCGGCCTGTCGACCTTTTTATACGTAGACGGATGGAGTGTCAACTTGTCGAAATATGTATGAGCTCTTTTTGAATCCCGCATGTTTCCACATAGTTATTAATCAACTTAGAGAGGCCCTTATGCCGCCCAAAGTTATTCAAATTTGCTTTTTGACCAATCCCACATTAAAAATTTCCAGAAATTGAATTAATCATTCCTACATACATTTTGTCAGTAATACTCTCTATACCAACTCTGGATATACCTAGGTGTTGGAAGCGTTCTAGGTGAAATGGTAGTAGCCTCACAACATCAATAATATCGCTTATTGATACCAGCTTACCAAAATTGACCAGTGAAACAGATATTATTGAAGCTGATAGATTATGAGAATGGATATCAACTGGAGTTATTCATATTTATATAATATGATCATTAGAACTATATTAGGCAGAATAGACAGACACTATTTCACGTTAAATTGATTATCATAATATGTTGATTAATCTAGACCAGTGCGTAGAGTAAAACATTTTGATATGTATCAATTTTATGAGAAAAGTCTTCACTTTTCTTATAAAATAGAAGTAATGAACCATTGAATATATTTTCACTGATTGAAGTGTTTTTGCATCAATAATCCTCAGGTTCTATTATAGTGAGGAGCAACAGAGTAACAGAACTACACGGATGTTAACTGGTATTTGAAAGAATAATTCCAGATAGAAAGATCAGTGATCAATATTAATCTTTTTTTAAAAACCATTGTTGTTGGACTAAAACAACGACTTTTTTCACAAATTGACTTATTTCTAAACATCCTCCTAAACATCCTCCTGTACAACGAAATTATCGTTATAGGGATTTTTCGTATTCCAAATTCAAGAGAAAAAAATAACGAAAATATGGAGTTTCCATAAAATATTTAAGCGGATTTTGGAAAATCCATCGTGAAAATCCGATCCATCCGTCCATGATATCCAGAAAATCGCATTGAATAATCAAAAATTCGGGAAACCATAGAGGATCTCCTGAAATACTTGTTCGTTTTTTTGTGAGCATTTCTCATTCTCCAATACCTTATCCATCAAATAGAAATACAATAATAAACTTAATCCAAAACGAGGGCGACAAGTTCATATCTTTCAGCTGAAGATCCTATATTCGATAACATTATTTATTTAGTTATTACTTGATTTGTTTCGAATTTATTGTGAAGAAACTATTTTTTAAAAGATAGCAGTAATATTTCTTCGAAATATTTTACTTTGACCCTAGACAACTTTTATGCCAGATTTGCGATAGAATTTAGACACTGGATTATTTTTATTGTCTGTGGAAAAATGTTTTTGAAACACAACCCCCTCAAAACATTTCAGTTGTCATGTGTGTGATGATCACTCGACTTTGTTGGTCTGTGAAATATGTCTATTATGAAAGCTTCTACCTTCTACTCATTTATTTACTCAGTTAACTCTGACAAGAAAATCTTGTCAATTTGAAAAAGTCATGGTAGAAAGACTACCACTTGGAAAAATCAAGAGAGTTGACTATGATGCGAAATTGGTGTTTCCACTTGAGAGTTTTCTACTCAGATTAAATTCTATAGGTTATTCTTATTGAGTTTAAAATACATTTTCGAGATTTGGATACAAGATAATGAATATTGGTGTATATCAAATCGGTATTAATGTAAGATCATCAAAAAACGTTATTCTTGATACGCAGAAGAACGTAAATATTGACGATATCACTTGATTATAATATCACGTGAAATTGTGTTATAATGAAAAATACTATTGCGAATTTCAGTAAAACTACGACATCATTTGGATTTTTTATGAGCATTCATCATAACTGCGGCATTCAGTAATTCACAGAGAAAGTAGATATTCATATAGATGTCCAAGTTCTTTTGATCTAATGATTAATCTGGCGGATATCCATCATAGTGAAGCTATTCGCCATAAGCAAATTACACAGGGACGATACCAACCGCAGTGATGGACGGAATCGCCATTTGTGAAATCATCCATGACAGTATTTCATTTGTCACAAGAACTTTTGAAATGTAGTCCAATAATTACACCTTCCAATAACCTTGAGTATGAGAAAAAGTATTTCTATCACCAATAATTACTAAAATAACTCACAAAAGTCGTTCAAATAAACTAATTAAATTATTTTTTTGGTATGAAATTACTTTTTTTTTTGTACATAGTTGATTTAAAACAGTATAATGATAGATGTGTGTAGTTAGCTTGGTTGTTGTTCCCTTCCCCAACTACTAACAAATAGTTGAATAAGATGCATGTCATGGTGTGCATTGCATACCTTTCCATTTTTTATTTATTTTGTAAACAAATTAATGTGATTTTTTCTTCTTCTAGACTTCAAGCTTCGACAACTTGATGCAAAAACAAGATTCCTTTCTCTGCATCTCCACTTTGGAGAGACGTGACTTACCACGCCCTTCGTGATGTAGTGCTGAATAGTAGCGATGGTCTTAGAACAAAACAAGAAGAGAGGTTGAGAATGTACCTCATCAGTACTACAGATAAACATGACTTAAGGACGACAAAGGCACCAAAGAAGCGATTGCAGATCAGACTTACGGAATACAAAAATGGAAGAGGGTAGAGGAAACTGTTTCCAAACAATGGATGGACTTGAAATAGGCATCGTCGCTTGCGCAACAACAAGACTAATATGCCCCCGGAAGAAATAAAGATGCGTACATTGATGACTTGATGAGGCCAGAATACAGTAGAGAAAGAGAGAATGCACAATTCACAACCCAACAAAGAGGAGGCTTTCATCACTGAAACTGAGGTTATTCCAGGAATCATGGGAAAATCATCTGCATTTATTATTATCATCAAATCCTTCCTAAAAAGTCAATTCAGGATTCAACATATGGATTTTTTTTATCAATGTTTGGGTGACGACCTGCTTTTTGCAAGTATTCTTTAAATCATGAAATGCGAAATTTGCTGCATCCAGAACTTTTTTGAATTAGTTGAAGTTCTTTTTGAAAACTGGGATCGAAGGTCTCTTGCTCCAATGATCAAACCATATTTCATTTATGTACGTATATTTTGCTCAATAATCACGTGTAATGAGTAAGATATACGTCCAAGAAAATGAAAATGGTTTGATCATTGAAGCAAGAGTCACAGACTTAAAACCGTGCAAAGTAAATGCCTTATCGAAAAAGCTGGGTTATGAAACATAGTCATATGAAATTCCATTATGGATAATACACAGAAAATCTCACTAAACGAACAATGAGTAGTTTATAATTGTATTCTAATTAAAAACAGTTTGTACAAGCGGATTACTGCTGAAGTCTAGGTTATCTCAGTTCTTTCAAATATCAATTTAAATCGCTCACACCTCATTTAGTTTCAATTTTACAGCTATTGTCCCATCTGGGTTATCGCCTGGAGTAGCATGCGACTGAAATCTCAGATTGCCGCACGCGAGCATTGGTTCTGTTTGTTTTAAACGATATTTTTGCGATCAAATCAAGCATGGATATCAATTTGTATACGTTTATTAAATGAATGAATAATTCAGTCTTTGTAGAATGGAGACGTGTAAAGCTTCTTCTGGTTACTATCAGACTAGCTTATTGTGACCTTCAATATAAAAGTATGATGGCCTATTGTTAGTAACAGATATTTTGAGTACTTTACATTTTTTATAAATATTTTGAGACAAAATACCATGATTTGGCGATAGTGAAAATCATCATGACTTGTTTTCCTGTTGGATTTGCATGTCAATGAATTTGGTTCGATTAGACAACGGATCATCAGAAAAATAAGGTGACGTCAGATCTATTCAGCAGTACATTTTTATGTCAATTAAAGGTATTTGATTCAGGCACACTATCTGAATGTACATAAACTGGTTGCTGAATCTTCCTTTCTATAACAGTAGGATCGTGATTATGAAAAAGTTGTTCGTTTTTACTAAATCTTGCGTCCCTTAGTTTGATACATAGACATGAATATCGTTAAACTCCTTCTATAGGCTGCAAGTAGATGTTTTCAACTGACTGGGGGCATTTCCATGTCCCAGTAGTCATAGGTGCAAGTAAGTGGCTTTCATTCATGATGAGACGGCCGTTCATCGGACGAGAACAAGTAGTCAAGGCGTCATTCTCACTAAAAACTGTCACAATCTGGAAAAATTTGTACCTACAATCCATAAATCCGCAGAAATCGGGTTGTGCGGCTTTTCTTGACAAGGTCTACCGGCGGCGACTACGGGATGCTGGAAGGCTCAATAAATCCTTCTTAACTGATATCCTGGATTATTTTCACCTTTTTTTCCAGGGATAATCATCTTGCCATTAGACGAATTGGCAGTGAATGAATGGTGTTGTTTTTAGGCTGCACCACGTTCGTTCTTCTCTAACCTCATTTAATTAAATAATGCATTAGTGAATGCAAGAAATAATTTGCATACACAGTTGGTGAAAACGTACGAAAGCTCTCTCTAAAAACTTTTAAATTTATTCACAAGAGGGTATTTCAGTAGAAAAACTTTGTTTTGTTTGTCAGTTGGATAAATAATAATGTTTCCCCACAAAAAATTAAATCTGATCTGAGTAATTGAAATGACGCGATCGCAGACTTCGTTAAATAAAAGATATTTTCTTTTTTTTTTTGTTCTAGAGTGTTTTCCTATCCAGTTAAGGTAAACGTGCGAAAACGGAAGATCAAAAAGTGATCCCGGTAATCCCAATTTGCTTAGTATACCGATCCATTTAAGTTTATTGGATGAGTTTCTTTGTTTTCCTTTTCCATAAATATGAAAAATACATTTGCCGTCTGCATCCGAATTACTCAAAAGTATCGGATCAATAGCGTGAAAATATATACGAAGGTAATGCTGAAGCAAATAAAATTCAAATTCTGAATTTAAATATAATGTTACGGTTTATAGTATCATATTGAAAAAAAAAATCAAGACTTATCAATGCAGGCTCCATATTTTTTTTAAACAGAAGTGATGGAAAATTTTTGTGATCAGCGAATGCAAAAGAAAGTTCCAAACATCTTCATAGAATCAAAAGATTCAAAAAATATCAAGCAGAAACTTCCACTTCAAAAGCAGACTAAAAGATATGTTATTTTCTGGAAAGTGTCCATAGGTAGGTAATTATTGAAAAAGGACAACTCAGATTGGTATAGAATATTCACGTACAACGTTGTTTTGCTTTGAAAACCACTCGAACTACACTGAACGAAAAAGGTACGGATTCATCGTTTAACATTATTATCGAATTGATGAATACGTTCGTAGAATCAATGAAACTTCTCATTGATTCTTCATTTTTTATTTGTAAATCTTACGAACGTATTCGTTCATCCAATAAACGGGCTTATTGATTCAATGGACGCGTTCATCAATCTTATAATTTTCAGTCGTTAAACTAACGAACGTATACGGTGATTCAATAAACGGGTTTATTGATTCAATGAACACGTCCATTATTTCTATAATCTTTATTCGTAAATCTCATGAATGTATTCGTTGATCCAGTTACCAGGTTCATCAGTCCAATGACGAGATCGATTAGTTAGTAACCACTATACTTACTTTGGAAATGCTAGAAATACAAAATATAGTAAGTAAAACATTTATTGGCATTAAAGATACATAATTTCATCCGGGCAACCCTCTATTTCTAATCATAAACACTTAAGAGATAGTTACAGGTAAATGCAGAAAAATAACACAGGAAATAATAAAAATATATAGCATAAGCTAGGGTATACAAAATAACAAGATATTTTCTTAAAAATTGATGGTAATCTCTTTTTCTTAAAAAATAACATTTTAAAATATTCAAAAGTATCTAAGTGTTCGAGACAACAAAAAGTTTTTTCTTTGCTAAAAAAATTCAATGTGGAATATGACCCCCTCAATTGCCGACGACAGCTTTAAGTATACATAGCGAAAATGAAGCACTGCAAATGGAGCACTGCATAGTGAAAGATTGTGAACTGAAAATACATACCTTCCTCGGAAAATACCTTCTGAATTTCAAAAATCCTAACTTGAACTTCGACTCGCGTGACAATGTGACGCAACAAAAAACTTAATAAGACTGAATGGTCTTTTCTGAAATTCGCCTATTTCCCGGCAATTTTGGTTTGGACCAATGAAATCCTATATATCCAATGTACAGTTCATTGAAGTGATAAAAACATTCATTGCCTCAACGAATATGTTACATCAGTTTTTGAACGCTCTTTGAGTCAATGAACGCGTTTATCGATTCAAAGAAACCTCTTTATAAGTTGATGGTGTATTCATTGACATGATTAACAATTGTTCATGATATTAATCAACATATTTCTTTGAACCAATGTGCATGTTCATTTATTTGTCGAACTGAATCATTATTATAACAAATACATTTTTCAATTAATGCTCAGTATTCGTTCGTCTAATGAATATTGATCATTAATTTACGAAAACTAACTGGATGTACTGTGTACTATGTACTTACCCAATAAACAAGATTTGTTGAATCAATTAAGAAGGACAGTAGCTAAGCAAGAAAAACAATGATGAATAGTAATTCGTTGAACTAATAACCCTTTTCATTAACCAATAATTTCTGATGATCCACTCAACGAACTTTTTTATCAACATAATAAAATTGTTCGTTGTACCAATAAACAGACTTCGATTAACGGGGTTTATTGAGATTACGAACAAAATTATTTTCGGTGTATGTAAACTGGTTTATTCACACCCACTTACTCTCCTATCTAAAGGGTGTCCCCAAATTCGAGCGTCATCATTGGAATCTTAGAAACTAGACCCCTTAACCAACGTTAAATGAAGAAAACATGAATATCGATGGTTTTAAGCGCAAACATTGTTGTTTCAATGTGGACATACAATGTTTGCGCTTAAAACCATCGATATAATCGAATATTAGGAGAAAAAATGTTATTGATTTTTTTAAGTTATCTGTGTGGTGGGGTATATGATACCCCAGACGACATTGGATGCGTGTAGCTTATCAGCTTCACCAGCGAAGAGTGACTGTCATAGACGAATCCTCATGCAGTTCTAGAAAGCTAGAGGAGAGCATAGCGCGGCACTGGGCGCAACAAACAAATGGCGCACTTTTAAAGACTGCGGGGGTATGTCATACCCCACCACCCAGTTTCCGGGTTAAAACACCCTTTTGAAATTCAAGAAAATTCGAATACTTCCGAAGATTTTGGAAAAAAGCCGAATATTCCCGATTTCATTTTTATTTTTGTACGACTCTATTTGAATAGGTATCACAAAATAGTTATTTACGTTACTAAGGCGGTAAATGACTTTTTAAATTACGAGTCAAGATGTTTATGGACGAGGCGACGAAGGAGCCGAGTCTAGAATATCTAGACGAGTAGTTCAATGACATTTAACGGCTGTGTATCGTACATTGTTTTGTTTCATACTGTAAAAACTATTTTTAATCGGTTTAAAGTGCTTTCTTCTCAAACCACACACTTAGGGTGGCAGTCCACCTCACATTCGTACCATGAGATGGCGCCAGCCAGACCATGTAACAACTTATGTTTGTCCTATCTGATATACCTTAGCAACCGTTTATGTTAAGTGAACAAGTTGCAAAATGGACCAAATTTTGCATAAAAGCTGCAAAGCGCAAATCGGCGGAAAGGAGTTTGAGGCTTTCTGCGAATGGCGCAGAATCTTTCGTGTAGATAAAACAGTGAACGAAAATATCGTGTTTGGCGCCAGCCAAACCGTGTTACCATGTTACCAATGCCATTTCACAGTCTTTGATGATGCAAAATGTCATTTTTGGAGTAGTCAAGTAATTTTTTTTTACAGTCTCTGATGATGTAGTATCATTTACCGGACTGGTTTTGGGTCCGGTAAATGATACTTCACGGTACAGTATGAAATAAAAGATTCTACATCATGATCGCTACTTTTTCTGTTGGACAAAATGGTGTCGAGATTTTTTTTTCTAATTTCAAAAGGGTTTTTTAATGAGCAACAAATTGCGCAACTTTGTCTCCATCTAACAAAACTCGTATCTCTTCTATTTTCCGAAATCCCAATGATGAGGCTCGAATTTTGGACACCCTGTACACACACACACACACAAATATTGATTTATATTCGCACCTATCCATGTTTCAAAATACCTCGTTGACCAATAACTTATAATTCAAGACTGACTGTTTTCACTTTGGCAGGTCCCTTATACAGTGTGCCCACGGATTGAGGGTTGGAATTTTGACCGGTCAAAATGTTCTGTAGTCAATTGACGGAGTACGTGTCAAGTACTTTAGTTCTGCTTGAAAGATGAAGATGAACATCTAACAAAAAGTAAATATAGCACTCTCAATCACAAAAAAAAAACAGAAATACATCTATTAGCACAAATAAAAATGGATAATAATAATTTAACAACACTTATGACATTGTCTCCTAGGCAGGGACTGGCTAATGTGTACAAAGGAATGGTACAGTAGATCCGTGCTTAAAATAGGGTCATCTGGGAATTTCGTGAAATACGTAAAAATATTTTTTCAATTTGTGGAGAGGGCTCTTAGTTTTCGTGAAAATCAAGGCTGAGCTTGGCCCGTCATCTTGAAAATAAGGGCACTATGTGTTTTCTCCGTGTCTTACGAGACTTACGAGAAAATAATATCATGAATGCGGAGTTGTTGAGAATCACACTCCCAACAACTTTTGTAATGTTTTATTTTACTCATGAATAAAAATTCACAGGGTGAATCCATAATATGGCATGTGATAAAACATTTCATAGAACGAAAGTTGTGCGAAATTACATTCCCGGAAATATATTTTCAATTATCAAAATCATGTACTATTGCACAACTTTCGCCCTATACATTTTTTCTCACATGCCGTATCAAGGAATCATCCTGTAGATTTCTTAATATTCATTTTAGAAAAAAAATCAAGCAATGATGCACTTGAAAACTTCCACAATGGAATTATTGCAAGCTTATTTAAGGATCAAAGCACACTTTTACATTGAAACACTAACGAAATAATAATCCATTTTTGGTTTTCTGACGTTCGGACAGGTCATTACTTGTCGCGATTCGGCCAGACGCGGTTTGTGGCGGATTTTGATCTAGTCAAAATCTCTCGGGTCAAAATCGGTAAAATTTTCTTCCTCACAAGCAAAGGTTGACAAAATAATCAGGGAATTGAGGTTGGCATTATGGTACCATTGTTACTTAGTCGCGTTCAGCTTGTCATTTTACCTCACAATCTTCAAACTATCTCCCAAACTATCAATCTTAGAAAAAAAATGTGTAGTGAAAAAGACGTAAAATGAGAAGCTGAACGCAACCAAGTGACACAGTACCAGGTGTCCCACTAAGAATGGCTGTCGGCTGTATCTCAGAAAGTATTGGCCGTGTGTCATGCGGAAAAAAAATTATTAGTAAAAAGACCATGAAAAATTGCTGCAAATTATTTTCAAGTTTCTAGAACGGCTGGTAGAGGGCGTAACTGCCATGGCGAATCAAAAAATGAGTTTTTTACAAAACTTTGCCATGTAAGGGGTATTTTAAATTATGGCATCAAATTTCAAACTTTTTTGTTTGACAACGATTTTGCCCGCACTGCTAAAATAAAGTGGTGGGTTGAGGTTAGACCTGTTTTTATGCAAATGTCAATAACTTCAGACTAAATAGTCGGAATCAAACAAACAAGGTCCCATTTGAAAGAGCGTTCCATATTCCATAATCTATTTTATGAACAATAATAATATGCATTTAACTCCACAAACAAAGCGCGATTTAAAAAAAATCAAATGCAATGCTATGTGTTATTTTTAACCTTGAAGTAAAGAGAAATAAAAGCTTTACAAGTCTAACAAATCGCAACTTGATATTTCTTTCCAAACCGGAGATATTGATAAAAATAAAAATAAATGGCAATAAATATGTCCTTCAACCACCTTAGCGCTCTTGATTAGGTATGACCATTCTAACAAAATTTAAGACAAATACGGATAACTTTGATATCGATAATAAAACAAAACGTCAGATAAATTAATAATTAATTAATATTATTAATAACGATAACTAGTGACGTCCTTAATGTTCAAATTGTTGCCCATCATGCTCGATACATAACTGCAGTCTTTTTCTGGTTGACATCACGGCAGCTTCCACTTCTGCTCTAGGGATGCGGTGGCTACTGTCCATTATTCGTTGGATCGATTTTTCTCTGGTTGTAGAAGGGGTAGCAAAAACTAGATCTTTTAACCTTCCTCGTAGATAAAAATCTAGAGTCAGGGGTCTAGAATAGATCACATCGTATTCGTTAATATTTTCAGATGTCAAGCTTTTCCTACTATGTAATACCTTGCAGGCCACGGAAAAATACTTCCTCTTCCTATCCATCTTGCAGGGCACGACGTCAAGAAATTGACGAGCATTTGCCGCAAAATGTGAAGGACATCCGTCTTGTTGGAATATCATATTTCTACGAATATCCAGTGGCTCATCTTTCAGAAAAACTGGTAGTTCATTATTCAAAAAATTCAAATAATTCTGACCAGTAAGCCGTTCATTGAATATTGTCACGTATTGTGTTAGACTGGGTCTTCGACTGGACCCACAACACCTGTCGTGCTCTAGGGAACGTAGCTGGGCTGAACAGTAGAGGTACTCCGTATAGGAAACTTCCATTTATTATCGTCCATGGTACATCCCATCTATCCCCACCATAACTTTAGGACGAGCATGTTCTTTGAGGCTGAGAGGGGCTACACTACTCAGGGTGAGAGGGATTTCACTACTCACAATGGAGAGTAGTTGGCTAAGCCAACCACTGACCATTATCTCGCTGAACGTGTCTATTCATAGCAACAAAGCTTATCGCTCAGCGATTCTACCAGTGGCAAATTGGGTGGATTTACACCAAGTATATTTGCCTCCAGTACTAATGTGACATATGCCCTCACCCCGTGAGCATTGGACCTCAATGCCCGAAGAGAACATGCTTCATCCCTTACAAAAATCTTAAAAACTATTTACAAATTTTGTGGCTAAAATGTCTTGCTCCGGCCCTGCCATCCATCCGTTTATTTTTCTCAAGCCCTGGCCTGTGGTACTGCACTGCCGTGCGTTCAACGCTTGTTCACTGCTAATAGTGCTAATGCTTGCGTTTGCAAAAAATTGTTGGCCGGCCGATCTTCCTTGACCTCGGTATCAGTTGCCTATTACAGGGTGTGTATATGGTCCCCTTACTCAGTTCAGAGAGCCGGTATCTCTGTGATATGGCGGAAGGTTGTGGATTCCTTGCCGGTTTCGTATTTTTCAGTTGGATGGTTGTGGGGACCGGTAGCCGTTATATGAAAAACATTAAGTCTATATAAGTACATCATCCTATACAGGTCAAAACATAATATCAACAACATCTCAAAATAAACAATAACATCCCATAATAAAATCATAAACATATACCCACTAAATCCTTTTCAATATCAAATCATCATGAGGGACGGCAATAGGCGGAAGTATTATTCTGTCCACCATGTACTTTTGGCAGTATGTGGCGTATCCGATTGCGCACTCTCTGAATCCCTGCTTGAATGGACCACGTCCGTAGCGAGTTGAATGGGCTGACATCCATACTTTCTCTTGCTCTCCTGCTCGGCTATCGTCGATTTACACCAAGTATATTTGCCTCCAGTACTAATGTGACAATATATGTATATGGACCAATTATTCTTCCGTCGGGAATGCCGCACTAAACATTCACACTCCATCTTTCCTGATTTTGTACTACCCGCATCCAATGAGGGTTGTCCGCTGACCAATAGTGCATGTTGTGTAGGTCCACTCCTCCGTTACTATGGAAAGTAGCTTCATCGGTCCATAATATTCTTGAAAGCAGATTTCCATTTTCCGACATCATATTGAGCATCCAATAGCAATGATTCATCCTTCGATCATAATCCTGCTGAGACAATACCTGGTGGAGAACAATATGGTAGGGATGTAACTTAAAAAAAGAAATATTATCATTAGATTTTAGAAATGTCATGATTGTTTCTGGGTGCAAATAAGTATCAAGTTCTTTGATAGTTTTGTGGTCGATTTTCATAAATCACTAACCTTTCTACTCTCAACATCCTATGCACGTTAGTGCGAGCAATGCCCAAATTTCGGGAAATTTTCCTGGTACTAAGTTGGGGATCAAACTGCACGTGAGCCAGAACATTAATTCGCTTCGCTGCAGTTTTTCCTATACCTACATCTTCTTTGAAAAACAACAAGGCGATGAGTACTTCCGGTAGTACGAAAACGGCGAGCCAAACGAGTAAATAGTCCACTGTCTTTGAGGTTATCGCCCGGCATTAACCCTTGCATCAGCCATGACTGGATTGCACAAGCATTCAAAATATACCGCAATTATGTTAACCGCATTCTCAAGTAATAGAGGCATTTTAAATAAGCAATCGAATAAAATAAAACGCAAGTGAGACGAACAACACTCTATTCGGAACTCTTTTATTCACGAATATCAAGAATCATCAACCATTTTCTGATAAATATCACCAGAGCCGTCTATATTGTAATACAAGCCATAAAGTAATGGTTTTGGCAACATCGCGTGTGGTCTCAATTGGGGTTAGGTTCACTTCTAGTTCCAACTTTAACACTCTAGACGGCTCTGCAAACTATTCAACTAGTCTCAACCTGCTTTCATTCAACTTCAAATTGTATTTTGAAAAACTGAGAAACACGGTGAGAAATGAAGCGATTTTTGCGTTAAGATTAAGGTAAGTGGGTAGGTAATAGTAGGTACCGAAGATGTCACGATCTAACAGTCAATATTTTTATAATAGAGTGGTAGATAGTTTCTTATGATGGTATGTGTGTGTCTATGCCTTTCGGGGAATACTGGATAAGAAAAATACATATTTGAATAGGAAAACTTGATTGATTAATGCCTCATCCTGGATTTCTCACACATATTATAAGCACCAGTTTCTATGTCATGCGAAAAAACTAGAATTAACTCGATTTGTCTCGTCACTTTGGAAAAACAATATGGCGACGTGGATAGTGCTTTTTGGTTAATCAGTTTTAAACATTATTATCAACTCCAGTCCTCCAGAAACTGCTTTAATCACATCTCAAGATCTGTAACCATCTACCTATCGGTCGGTTTTGATGTTTAATTGTTGACAATTAATATTTTTCCCTAACAAATCATAAAACTCTTGTTTTAGTGCACTGAAAAAGAGGCAAACATGATCCAAACATTTTTTTTGGCGTACAACCGTATGGGATGTTCATAAAATAAGTCTCTGGGCATCGGGAATCGGTAATCAAAACATTTTTTATCAGGGCCGAAATTTTTTATCGCTAATTTTTTTTTTTATTATTAATAAAGGAATTGTGGGATAAGTTAGCCAGGGTAGTTTCGTTAATATGAAAAATTTAGTTTTTTTTGTGAAACTCCGAAAAACATCAACATTAACATTTTCTGCCGAGCCATTTTTAGTAACCGAGAAACTTTTTTATTTTGAGGAATTTTGCTATACTATCTGCGTATGAGGTAAGTTTTGAAAGGTTCTGAAGTATATTATAGCCTTGGATCAATGATCTTCATAATCTTTCTTGGTTTAGGCAGTTACTGCCACTGGTGCATTGCAGACACATATTATAGTCAAAGTTTCTCTCACATCATCAAGCATTGTTTCTTAAGTACAAGAATTGACCATCCAAGTATTTTTTTTCTGGCTTTACTCGAATATGGCAAGTGTACCAAGATTTTTATTGATACAGACATGTAACAAAACGTAATAGATTCATTTGAGTTTCGTCTTTGTTATACCTACTGGGTGGATCATTTGAGTTGAGACAGCCCAATATTAAAAAAATGGTGATTACTAGAAGAGTTAAAGTCAAAGTTATTGGGTATGTGACATTAAAAAAATTATCGTGATTCTGGATTTTCAAATAGTAAAAAAAATAGTCAAGACGTTTTAAATTATGGAACACATCACATAAAAGTCATAAAACGAAAGCATGTGTGGCTTCAAAAATATATTTTAGAGAAAAGTTGACAAACAATACCCATAAATAGCTACTTACATTATGTAAGTAGCTATTTATGAGTATTGTTCTGTCAACTTTTCTTTAAAATATATTTTTATTACAGAGGAAGGGTAGTATTGACTGACTAGCTGAACATCAAGCTTGGTGTTCATGGGGTTGCAGTCATATGACTGTATTCATACGCACAACATATGCTCACGTTTTACGATTTTTATGTCATGTGTTCCATAGTTTAGAACGTCTTAACTATGTTTTTTTTCAAAATTTCAATATCCAAAATCCTAGTAATTTTTTTAATGTCACAGGACCCAATAACTTCCACTTCAACTTTTCAAATAGATATCGTTTTTCAGATATCGGACTGTCAACTTAAATGGACCACCCAATATAACAAAGACGAAACTCAAATTAATCTATGTATCATGTTTTCTTATAGTGTTTTCGATTGGGAAAACAAGGGTTGCACTGGGTTTGACCTCGGGCAAAACCAGTTATGATGAAAATTTGCTCTAGGGCAATCCCAATCGAACATACATTTTTCATCGAGTGCTATAATATTGCACGGTAAAATTCCGATTGAATTGAAATTGGAATCATTAAACTTCTTGAAAATCTAGCGTAGCGGCTAAATTAAGCGACTCTGAAACTAAACTAATAAGAAGTCCATTTCTCATTGGCAAATGACAAAATCTTGAGACCAATTATATTGTATTATAAAGATCGCATATATACTAGGAACAACTTTTTTGAGAAACAAGGTATATGCAATGAAATTAATTCAGTTTTGAGTAGGTAGGTACTCGTTTTCCATAACTCGTCATTGCCAGTATTTCCTTTTTTCGGTACTACTAGATTCCATAATAGCTCTAACTCGAAATTTCCTGTCCACTCACAGAATCACCTCACGAGACGTTTATATGCACCATTTTTCATGTTTTTTTATCAATTTTGCTAATGCACTGGAATTGCACTATACCAGCACGAGCTCAAAGACCTCGTGCCGAAAAATCTGCACTGAGTGCAAAACTCATTGACCCGGTTCCCCAATCGAACATAAAAATCCACTCGATTTCTACCAATCGAACATAAATATTGCCCGAGTGTTGCACCAGTGCTGCCCGATTTTACCAATCGAAAACGCTATTAGATGTCTGTATTAATCAAGAATTTGGTACAATTCAAATAAAGCCAGAAAGAAAATACTTGGAAGGTCAATTTTTCTACACAAGAAACAGTGTTCAATGATGAAGTTTATTTCCTACATTGCATCAGAGATAAAATGTTGCAATGACTGTGAAAAATATGCGAATTGCATCAACAGCTTAAACCAAGAAAGCTTTACAGATTGTGAAGATCATTGATCCAAGGCTATTAAATATACTTCAGAATCCTTCTAAACTTGTATATTATACAGTCATGAGTTTACACATAAAATCGATTGGACGGCCCGATGATAGCGCTATGATAGTATTTAATGCAGGGCGCGGCATGACATGGCTGTTTAAACGCCGCGCCGCGAGCCGCCCATGCGGAAACTCAACTTCAAAAAATTATCAGTCGAAAACTGTACAACTTAGGTGGTTGATTCTTTTTTCAAAAACTTTTCTGAACCTTTGGCTTTATTCCGTACGCAGATGGTATAGCAGAATTCCTCAAAACAAAAAAGTTATTCGCTTACTGAAAATAGTTCTGCAGAAATTGTTGAAGTTTTTCGCAGTTTTACAAAAAACTAAATTTTTCATACCAACGAAACTTCCCCGGTTATCTTCTCCCTCAATTCCTTCATCAGTAAAAAAAAAAATTTTGATATCTAGATTTTTTTCCGGAGATATTACGAAGTATGTGTGGAAAAGTAGTGAAACACACTTTTGACCGATATATGACATATTTCGCAATAAAAAATGTCAGCCCTGATAAAAAATGTTATAGTTTGCGATTTCCGATGCCCAGAGACCGTGTCCATCATTTTATAAACATCCCATGTGAACGCCAAAAAAAAATTATCGAGAAGGAGACGACTTTTCCCCTGTTTTGCAGTGCACTATTAAGTTCAGATATGTTTTATGTAAATTTTCACGTCATGAGGTGATGAACATCATATACCTGTTGCGATAATATACAGAGTGTTTCAGAATAACATGCTAATAATAAAGGGGGTGATTCTTGGGCTCATTTAAAAAAAAAAAAATCATATGAACGTATGTCCTAAACGCCTTAACTTTTTTCCCAAAAAATATGCAAACCAAAACCCGCATGGACGGCACTGGTCAGAATAATTAAATTGTTGGTGCATCAAAGAATGAGTATTAATGCCTAAAATACATGACTCAAATTTCATGAAGATATCTACAGTAATGACAAAGTTATTGTAAAAAAAGTATCTATTTTTTCAAACTTTGACACCCTGTATCTCAAAAGTTAGGGCGTTTAGGACATACGTTCATATGAATTTTTTTTCTTAAAATGAGCCCAAGAATCACCCCCTTTATTATTAGCATGTTATTCTGAAACACCCTGTATAAGTTGATTTTTAAAATTACAGTTTCATTGAACAATTTTCGTATCTCGTAATCGTAATATACCTTAAATTTCAAAGAAAGCCCCTTCAATCAATGCAAAATTTTGACCACTGTTGACGTTAGATGCGATTTTGCAATTGTTACTTCATGGCTTCTATTACAATTCAGACGGCTCTGATATCCCACATAACATGAAATCATGATACTAAGACAAACAAGATATGCTCACTAGCCGAACGAGTTTCGAACTGAACTGCGCATCAAGCTATCCGGTGACCCAATTGGATAAAATAGCATTGGAAAGCATGGCTTATATTGCGATTTTGTTGAATTCCGATGATTATAGTTGGTTATTTACCCCAAAATGAATAATATGTATTTAGTTGGTTATCTATCTATCCAAAATTGATAATATAATCTACGCAAATCCCACCAGATTGGTTGAATAGTATTTAAAAAAAAAATCATATTTTCAATTTTGCCGTTACATTGAAAAAACATTTTTCTCAGCTGGTTTTGGACGTTAGAAAGGATGTTTGAGGTGAAACTTTTTTATGTGCGGTGGAAGTGGAATTGCAAGGTCGCGACACACTTGGGTCTTTGTGGTTTTGTGTGTTTTTTTGTGATTCTATGTTCTTTTCTTCCTTCTATTGTGGTTTTATGTGTTTCTTAGAGAATCTATGTGGTTCTTTGTGATTTTATGTGGCTCCATGCATGTGGTTATTTCTTGGTCCAATGTGGTTTTTGTTGTACTATGTGGCTTCTTGTAGTTCTATGTGGTTCCATGTGGTTTTGTGGTTCTAAGAGGCTTTTTGCTATTCTATGTGGTTCTAAGAGGTTTTGGCATGTGGTTTCTATGGTTTTTTGTGTTTCTACATGGTTCCATGTGGTTTTTGTGGTTCCATGTGGTTCTATGTTTTTTTTTGTGTTTCTATGTGGTTCTTGTGGTTCTATGTGTTTTTTAGTAGTTCCATGTGGATTCTATGGTTTTTTGTGTTTCTACATGGTTCCATGTCGTTTTTGTGGTTCTATGTGTTTTTTTGTGGTTCCATGGTGTTTTTCGGTTCGTTGAGTTTTTTTTGTGTTTCTATGTGGTTCTATGTGTTTTTTTGTGGTTCCATGTGGTTTTTCAGGTTCGTTGTGTTTTTTTTTGTGTTTTTTTGTTGTTCTTGTGGTTCTGTGTTTTTTTGTGGTTCCATGTGGTTTTTGTGGTTCTATGTGTTTTTTGTGATTCCATGTGGTTCTTGTGGTTCTATATGTTTTTTTGTGGTTCCATGTGGTTTTTGGTGATTCTATATGTATTTTTTTGTGTTTCTATATGTGGTTTTTGTGGTTCTGCGAAAGATTTCTTTTTATTCTATATGTTTTTTTGTGGTTCTATGTGGCTCTTGTGGTTCTGTGTTTTTTTGTGGTTCGATGTGGTTTTTCCGGTTCGTTAAGTTTTTTTGGGTTTCTATGTGGTTCTATGTGTTTTTTTGTGGTTCCATGTGGTTTTTGTGGTTCCATGTGGTTTTTAGTGGTTCTATGTGTTTTTTTGTGGTTTTTCAGGTTCGTTGTGTTTTTATGTAGTTCTTGTGGTTCTATTTGTTTCTTTGTGGTTCCATGTGGTTCTTGTGGTTCTATGTGTTTTTTTGTGGTTCCATGTGGTTTTCAGTGGTTCTATATATGTGTTTCTATATGTGGTTTTTGTGGTTCCATGCGGTTTCATTACGTGCTTTTGTTTAATGTTATTTTACACCTGTACTCGTTTTGCTCAATTGACCATAGTAATTACGCCAATATTTAACCATAATGGACCATTTTGTTTGACCAACAAACACCTTTGAGAAAGGGCTCAGATGATCATCACATTGATGATGATGAATAAGGTCGCCTGTACATAACACTGACTATTGGGGATTATTAGCCGAAAGCGCTTTGCCAGCTATTTTGAAATGAACTAATTTGCTCAGAGTACTACAAACTTTTTCCTTCCTGCTACAATTATATCATTTTATCACTGAATTTGCTTATAGCTAACCTCAACCCTATAAAATGTATGCAACCTTAAAAAATCTAATGAAGTAGGTACCCACATGTTGATTTTATTATTATTTTCAAGTACATTTTTTATTTTCATGCTTTCATCCCGGTCTTTCTGTTGTGTGGTTTTAGGTTTTTGAAGTTTTGGCAGGTTTAGTGAAGGTATAGCATCTTTCTTGAGTTTCCATTTATTTTTGGGCAATTGCAAATGTCTCTCTTTGTCACAAAAGTCGTCTTCAGAAAAATGATTTGAACAAATTCTAGCATATTCAACATTAAAACTGTCCTTTTGATAACAATTCTGTATCCATATCTTGCGAATATACTTGAATGGTGGAAACTGAAAGAAACGGTATTTACACGGACGGTTTTCTTTATTTTTCTTATTGCTGCTTCTGCAGAGCATCACGGCACTGTACACCATCATCAAATTATGCGAAAGTCACGAAATAATAAGATATTATATCACACAAATATCAGAACAACAATATTTACATTGCAAACTGACAGAAGCTTGATCAACATACATTTTATATTTTAAATCTGAAGAGAAAGATCTATCATTCTAGCCAATTATATTCCATTCTAAAAAATATAACTTAATAATTTTTTTCAATTTTATATTTTTTTCCGTTATCACCTAAAAATACTTCGTGAAAAAGCCTAAAACTTTTGTATCTAAAGTTTTTTTCTACCACTAATAATAAGAGCTGAAGGAGGGGGTCAAAATATGATTGATAACCCTGTACGTTAGCAGAATATTCTGTGGCTCAATTATCCAACGTACAGGGTGTCTCTATTCAAGAATGGCAAGGTGCCAGATCTCAAAAACTAGGCATCCCAGAGACTTGCGGAAAAAAAATTACTGGGTAATATGGAATAGACAAAATGCTGGAAATATATCAGAAGGTCCCAAACATAACCTCACAAAGGTCACCCGACAAGATGCGCGTGAGCTTATCTGTTTGTCGTAGTATCATGACATGAAATTATATCAATTTAACATCTACCTAGCCTAAAAATATAATATAACCTCCAAAATCTACACAACAAACAATAGGAAGCGCGTTCTGAAGGGCAACGTAGCCAGTGCATAAATACTCGTCAGTGATGGTATCAAGAATATTATTAATTGATTATTTTTTTATCAATCCATCTGACATTCTGGTATATTATCAATATCAAAGTTGATTGCTCGTTTCTTTCTTATATTAATAATGACGTATAATGATATAGATTAGATATACTTGGAGAGCAAGTTTTTTCGCATTTATTTTTATTTTTGTCAATATCTCCGGTTTGGAAAAAGATATCAAGTTGCGGCTTGGTAGACTTGTAAAGCTTATATTTCTTTTTACTTTTAGCTAAAAAAACCCATACTGTTTCATTTGAGATTTTTAAAAATCGCGTGATGTTTGAGTGGTCGTAAGATAGTGCCCTCTAGCGGCTACTGTTGAATGCATATTATTATTGTTCATAAGATAGAATATAGAGGAAGGAACGCTTTTCCAAATGAGACCTTGTTCGTTTGATTCCGATTATTTAGATCGGAGTTATTGACATTTGAATTGAAACAGGTCTAACCTCCCCCACCAATTAGAGCAAAATGTTTTTTACAAAAAAGATCTTAAATTTTCATAAGATTATGATGCCATAATTTAAAATACCTCTTAACAAGGCAAAGTTTTGTAAAAATCCCATCTTTCGATAAGCTTTAGCAGGTAGCCCAATAAACATTTTTGGTTTTATAAAGGTTCTAGGAACTTTATGGCAACCAAATAATTTAACTAATGGTTCTTGAAAATAGTAACGATAAATGGTTGGTTACATTTATATAACCTTTATAGGCCTTGAACGGTGGAGTTTATTACTGTTGCATAAGTGACCATAATTACAAATTCATAGATAACTACTATAAAACTAAATATGACATTATGAACATTATATAACTTATAGTTCTGCGCCTATTTAGGTAACGGTGACAGTCCGTTACCTAAATAGGCGCAGAACTATAAGTTATATAATGTTTGCGGTTACGAGTTGGAAACCCGGATAAGGCGCATGCGCCATATACTTCTTTTCTCTCGTCTTTGTCGAATTCATTTTATCAATAATGTCATCTCTTTTACTTGAGGTGGGCGAAGACAAATCTTCCGCGCATTTCAACAAAACGGCAGCACATGATTTATTAATGGCTGATCTGCGGTGTGTCAATAAAGCCTTATTTTGATTTCAAAATATTGAGTGTTTTTGTCACAAGAAAGTACTAAATTCCACTGCCATTTTTTCTGCATCGGGTAAAATTCAATTTTGCTTCTAGAAAATGCTCGGGCTTCGGATACAAGGTTTTTTTAATGACTTTATTATGTAAGTCTTTACATTTTGCTGTCGACTTTTTCATAATTGGTACAAAACTAAATGCTTAACTGAAAACCGTGTCTCTTGTATTCAAAATCCCGAATAAGTGTCAGTCTATTTGCGAAAACATTTAGGTACATATTTGCAAATCCTGACCAGAAAAACCTCGAAAAACGCAGTTCAACAGATTGCTGCCACGACGGGTATAAGAAATGCCAGTGATATGAGACTGTCACCGTTACCTAAATAGGCGCAGAACTATAAGTTATATAATGTTTGCGGTTACTAGTTGGAAACCCGGATAAGGCGCATGCGCCATATACTGCTTTTCTCTCGTCTTTGTCGAATTCATTTTATCAATAATGTCATCTCTTTTACTTGAGGTGGGCGAAGACAAATCTTCCGCGCATTTCAACAAAACGGCAGCACATGATTTATTAATGGCTGATCTGCGGCGTGTCAAAAAAGCCTTATTTTGATTTCAATATATTGAGTGTTTTTGTCACAAGAAAGTACTAAATTCCACTGCCATTTTTTCTGCATCGGGTAAAATTCAATTTTGCTTCTAGAAAATGCTCGGGCTTCGGATACAAGGTTTTTTTAATGACTTTATTATGTAAGTCTTTACATTTTGCTGTCGACTTTTTCATAATTGGTACAAAACTAAATGCTTAACTGAAAACCGTTTCCCTTGTATTCAAAATCTCGAATAAGTGTCAGTCTATTTGCGAAAACATTTGGGTACATATTTGCAAATCCTGACCAGAAAAACCTCGAAAAACGCAGTTCAACAGATTGCTGCCACGACGGGTATAAGAAATGCCAGTGACTCCACGTCAGTTAGACGGAAGGCGTATTCTGATTAGGATTCCGTTAAATGATTTGATATCCGTTAAAGTAATGTGGAAGGATGTTCGTCAACCGAAGACATTTTCTCCGATGACTTCGGATGTCCATGTGAAATTCGTTTTATCTAATTTATCGCTTCTGAAGACTGCTCGATTAACAAGATCCTAAACAGAATTAATACGCCTTTAGCGACAATTATTTCTACTTTCATTGCCAGTTGGAAACCTACGGTGTCCAGTATTGTCGTTTCGTGACCAGAGGTAACGGCCGTTGCCTACTTTTAGTGATCATTATCACCGCTACATAACTTGTGGTCACCATACCTGTGACTTAACCTCAAAGCTCTTATTTTGTTCACAATTCGGAATAATAAACAAAGTGCTGAGGCTCAATTTTTTTTTTCAGTACCTATTTGATCATTTTTCGATGTCACTACAAATAGTTCAAACCGAAGAACCGTTCAGGGATTCACCCTCGCTTTTGTGCATTGCACGTCGTGGGTGGTTTTGGCCCCGAAATAAAAAATCTACCTTTATATTCCAAGACAGGTCAGGGACCCTAACTCCACATTAAAAGATAAGGGGACATTTTCTTTTGTATGAGTAAGTCGACAGGGGATGAGTTGGGGTTAATGATGAATATCAGCGACAGCGACTCTATGAAACATACAAACACAATCATGGCCACTAAAGATAACGAAAATCACTAAAGACTTTTATAGGAACCTCAAGTTAATTTGTCAACCTGAAGCATCCTAACATATCCTCAAATCACTTGTAGTATTAAAAAAGTGGCCGTGACGCCCTCTAAAAAACTTCAAGCTATTGGTGTTTGAATCAAGTTCTCATCAACGCTATCTAACCTGTGTATAACACCTATAATACTGAGAACTAAATGTTTTGTAAGATAGGTGATGAACAGTTTCCTGTGACTATGTTCTAAAACCTTCAGTGACTAGTAGCCATTGCTACCGTTAAATAACCTCGAACACTTTAGGCTGATACTATTATAAAACTTTCATATAACTTATCGTTACTTTGAGTACCTGCAAATGTTTATTGGGAGGCCCTCTAGCGGCCGTTCTAGAAACTTGAAAATTATTTCTAGCAATTTTTCATGGCCTTTTCACTGATGATTTTTTTTTCGCATGACAATACGGTCAATACTCTCCGAGATACAGCCGACAGCCATTTTTAGTGGGAAACCCGGTACAATGCTATTTAAAAAAATTAAGTTATGGTGCTGCGAAATTTACTAATATTAAAGTGTCAGAGCAAAGTAGTACCATAATGCCAATCGACGGCATTGCCTCTTGAAGATACCCCAGGCAGTTGCCTAAGCACAGGAAAAGTCTAAACTTGATATCCCAAACCCAAGTGCCCAGTGATGTCTTTAATCAATGCTTGCAAATCAATTTTTGAAAAAAGTTGATGAACTTCTGGAAGGTCAAAGCGAATCGCAAAAACAAAATGGATTCAAGATGCCAGAAAAGGTACGAATTCAAGTATCTCAAGATACACAGAGTATCGCTATTTTAAATAAAGTATGTTGAAACCTGCTCTGCAGAAATTCAGACTATATTGTATATTGAAAAACATTTTCACAAACTGCACTGGGACATCACTTATTCAAGTCCATTTTGTTACTTTCAATATACAGGGTCCTGCAATAGTGCGTCAGGCATCCATAGCTCGTATACCATTCAGGTTCGGAATTTCGCCCATGCGCAGACCTATACTGTACGAATGAGTGTATTTCAGGAAAATATTTTCGCAAATACAGAGTGGCCAAAAAAAAAGTGACCACATTTTTATCATTTTTTTTTAATGGGACCCTGTACATACCCTGTATGTATATTATTTCATCGTTCAATGCAGAATGAAGGTACAGACACTGTTTGTATTAACAAGTTAATCTAAATTTCGATCTATTAAAAAGATATTCTCCAAAAATCATAAATATGTTAATTTTTATCAATAAAATAGTATAGTAAGTATCTACACAAAATAGCCATGATGGAAAATCAAGCTGTTCATTAAATAAAGAAATGCATTTTTGCAGAAAACCAAATCATTCTGAAAGATGTTCTAAATGTCTTACGTTATCTTCAATGCACTTATTTATTCTCATTTGAAAAGACCTGCCACATCTCTGAGCATTGCGGGTGAAATTGTTACAAACGCGCCATTTATTCTTTGTCGCATGCTCTGCTCAGTTGTTGGGGGCTCCCTATAAACAAAGTCTTTCACGTACCCGCACAGAAAAAAGTCAAGCTGGGTTAAATCGGGCGACCTTGCCGGCTATTATCCAATAGACATCTTTAAAAAAAAAAATTTCTGCAAAAATGCATTTTTTTTAATGAACAGCTTGATTTTTTATCGTGGCTATTTTCTTATCCTTATGCTTATAGTAATGTTTGTGGATGTTTTTTTAAAGGCGTTCATAAGAAATCATACGTTCAACTTTTGTGCTTATGACTAAAGTTATGCTCATGCTTATGAATTTGTTGTTCAAACCAGGCATTAGAGAGAAATGTCGGAAGGCTATTTTGTAGAGAATATCTTCAAAAATCTGTTCCCATATTCTTATTTGGTAAATATGTAGAACTCGTCCATGTCTCAAAGAGGTCCTACGTTTTCTTATTTGGTAGTTCACTGGGAAAAATCTCGAAAATGTATCAATTTTCTGTGTTCACAGTACCGTTGCGCCCCCTTGTGGCGATAGTAGAAGCTTGAAATTTATTTCCAGCAGTTTCTCTTCGACACATCTACTATACAGATTTTTTTTCCCAGTCTCTATGATGAATAGTTTACGATAACTGGCACCCTGTCGCTGAAAATGAATCACCCTGTACAAAATAGAAGAAAACCATTTCATGTTGAAGTATCTTTGGACTCAATGTATGGCAACTGTGACTGTGGAGCTGGGAAAAAACAGACCCAAGACCATCTTCAAAATTATTTTTTTTAAGGTAGCAAATCGTTTCTTTTTTGTTTTTTTGTTCTTTTCTCGAAAACTATCAAAGCAAATCAGATGAAAATTTCAGACAAAGGAAAAAACACCAAAACAAATTTTCATATTCAAAAAAATACAGGGTGTCCAATTTAAAAAAAGAATAAAATGTCGTCATTATTTTTTGAACCACTTTGTATTCGCGAAAATATTTTTCTGAAATAAACTCATATGAATAGTATAGGTCTGCGCATGAACAAAATTCCTAACCTGAATGGTATACGAGCTATGGATGCCTGACGCACAATTGCAGGACCCCGTATTTAAAGGTCTAGGCGCAATTTAGCTCACCCATATCAATGAGTCCTCTATATAAAAAATCGGATAGCTAGGAATAATTATGTTTGTTGATATGATAATGCTTAATTTGAAATGTACGTTTGTATCTACGAGACCTTCCATATCGCGAACCATAACACAAGACTAAGAAATCTCATGCTGATACTGTATGGAGATTGAATGGACAATTTGCATACATTTTCAAATGACTTTCAAAATAGTTGACATTCTCACTTATAAGCTTTTCTTTTCAACATCAGCTGAAGGAAATGTTAAACGCGAATGTGCATTTCTAGTGATGCAATATTTTTCTAATACGGGATTGCAAAATTCAAAGGGGATGGAAATTGTATTAGCAAACAATTTTTTATTCTTCAGATCCATGTTAAGTTTTAATCGCATAATATCTTTTAATTTCAAAATACCATCATTTAAATGTAGTGTTAATATACCGGATCTTCTATATTACCTATATTAGATCCGGTATATTAACACTAATTTGATTAATTTTTGATAGGGTGTGGCGAAATACCCAAAAAAATCTGGTAAATCATGGATGCGCCACAAAACTACAGAGCATATCTTATCCTGTATCTATTAAGAGTTTCATTTTAGGTTTACTTATTGTGAAGTAAGGTGATTTATTATTATTAGAGACAGTATTTACCTACTACGTTAGACTGTTTGGACTTTTGAGAAGTCGAAAATGATCATCAGATTTTTTATATTCAAAGTTTTCATAATGTTTGTTACTTCCTTGGAAATGAGAAGTAGCATTTTCGTAAGTTTTATTGTATTGGTAGTCATCATCGACATTTGAGGTATCATAATAATTATCATGGTTTGGTTCAATATGATTTACATCCATGGGCTCCCGATTACGAAACCGATCATGTTGTGTTGATAACCTATGAGAAGTGAACATGGAATCAGCATAGACCTGCTGATTCTGATTTTAATTTGGTCTAAATACGTTTCTCTTTTGAGGTTGATTTTGATTTCCAAAAACCTGTCGGTAAGTTTGGAAATGTCTTGTAAAATGTCTTGGTTGACCAGTATTTACTATGGGCCAGGTGAAAATTGAGAAGTTCATGTTCTACTCGCAAATTGATTGTGATTTCGAAAGTTATTTTGATTTATGTTTTGTTGATTCGAGAACCTTTCAAAATTGGAATTATCGTAATTCCTGAACTTGGAGTTGTTTTGCGAGAATTATCATAGTTTCTGTTTTTGAAAGATTCATTTCTGGAATCTTCACCTTTTCAAGGTTCAAATATTTTTCGAGAGTATTGGACGTTTTATTCCACAGTGACCATTGCCATTGCCATTTCTTGAGAATCGGGATCTTTCAACCTAATAATGGTTTGTGAATTACCTTCTAGATCTCTAATAAAAGAAAAGAAATCAAGCAGTCCTTGTGTCCATCAGAAAAAGCGGTTCATCGACTTTCCATTGTTAGGGTAAGTGCCCAGTACTCCTGTTGCAGAACCCATCAACCTTTCTTCATTGATATTGATTTGAAAGAGACATATTTTATTTACCATTATTTTGCCACAATTTGTGTGTTACATTTGAAACTGGCGCGAAACGGTATTTATATGTTAACTGACTCATATTGGATGTCACAACCAGAAATTGACAAATTAGTCAATCAATTTTTCACCGTTCTCAATTTGGACGCGAACGCAACAAGTTCAACCGAGAGTGATGTGCTTGAATCTATCACAGAGAATTCAATAAGCAACATGGCTGAAGTTGAGAATGTTGACACCATTCCAGAATATGATGGTGATTCTAAACCTTCAAATAGTTTTCTATCAGCTGGTGATTTCCTTTCTTCAACGTATGCTCAAGCCAATGACGTTATATTAAAAGATTTTTTAATAAGATCAATAGGTCTAAAATTAACAGAAAGTGCCCAATAACTTGGGTGCCGAATTGAACTAAATACTTGACAACTCATAAAAACAGCTTTATACGACTCATTCGGAGATCAACGAAATCTCAAATGTTTGGAACAAGATTTGTATTGCTAGTGCATATAAAAATTAATCTCCTTTGAATTTCGGTAAAAGACTTCAAATATTAAGAAACACATTAGCTCTAAAAATCGCTAGTTTTCTCGCTATCCAAATGGATCAAGCTACAAAAGAGATACATTCACGCCAATATGACCAACTCACTTTAAAAACTTTTATAAGAGATCTAGAAGGTAATTCACAAACCAATATTAGGTTGAAAAACCCCGATTCTCTTGAAACGGCAATGACAATGGTCACTGAGGAAGAAAACGTCCATAACTCTCAAAAAATATTTAAACCTTGAAAAGGTGAAGATTCCAAAAACAGAAACAATGATAATTCTCGCAAAACAATTCCAAGTTCAGGGAATATGACAATTCCAATTTTGAAAGGTTCCCGAATCAACAAAACAGAAATCAAAATAACTTTCAAAATCACAATCAATTTGCGAGTAGAACACGAACTTCTCAATTTCCAACTGGCCCATAGTAAATACTGGTCAACCAAGAAAACTTACCGACAGGTTTTTGGAAATCAAAATCAACCTCAAAATAGAAACGTATTTAGACCAGATTGAAATCAGAATCAGCAGGTCTATGCTGAACCTTTGTCCACTTCTCATATGTTATCAACTCAACATAATCGGTTTCGTAATACGGATCCCATGGATGTAAATCATATTGAACAAAATCATGATAATTATTATGATACCTCAAATGTCGATGATGACTACCAATACAATGAAACTTACGAAAATGATACTTCTCATTCTCAAGGAAGTGACAAACATTATGAAAACTTTGAAAAAAAAAAATCTGATGATCAAAATTTTCGACTTCTCAAAAGTCCAAACAGTGTAACGCAGTAAGTAAACACTGTCTCTAGTAATAATAAATTACCTCACGTCACAATAAGTAAACCTAAAATGAAACTCTTGATAGATACATGATAGATATGCTCTGTAGTTTTGTGGCGCATCCATGATTTACCAGATTTCTTTGGGTATTTCGCCACACCCTATCAAAAAACAATCAAACTAGTTAATATGCCGGATCTAATATAGGTTGGCAATATAGAGGATCCGGTATATTAACACTAGTTTGATTGTTTTTTGATAGGGTGTGGCGAATCACCCAGAAAAATCTGGTAGATACAGGATGCTATCATTCCATTTTGAAACCTTCAATTGTTGAAAAATACTTTTTTGATAAAATTTTTAATTCACCTTCAAAAATTAGAACAGCTGGTGGACAAAGACAAGCTTTATTCAAAGCAACAATCCCGGCTTCCTCTGAAATGGAGTCAAATGAAAATATAACTCATTCTTTTTGATTTTCATCATTTTTATGATGGTATTTTGGAATTAAAAGATATTATGCGATTAAAACTTAACATAGATCTGAAGAATAAAAAATTGTTTGATAATACAATTTCTATTCCCTCTGAACTTTGCAATCCCGCATCCCGCAGAAGACAAATATTGCATCACCATAAATGCACATGAGATAATTAAGACAAACGTACTCGTCTCTGAAAATAGTACTATCATTGTGATCCCTGAGTTCAAGTTCAAGACAAATAAGTTATTTATACCTGAAACGCTCACGATAGCTCAAAACGGATTTGCAAGAGCGGAAATCCATAATTATGGCAATGAACCCATCACGGTTCAATTTACGAAACCCTTGGAAGTTTCAAAAACCGAAAATTTTGAATTTTTCCACATCGAAGATATTTTACCCAAATTATGATAAAAAGAAAAATGATCACATCGAAACTCTTTTGCGTACCTACTGATCATCTTGATAAAGAAGAAAGGAACAAACTCTTAGAAATGTGTGAAATATATTCTGATCTTTTCCACAATGAAACCCAAAAATTAAGTTTTACGAACAAAGTTAAACACGTGATCAGAACAAATGACGAAATACCCGTTTATACAAAATTGTACAGATATTCCTCCATTCATAAAGAAGAAGTTCAGCGACAAATGGATAAAATGCTTGATGAAAAAATTATGTCTTAGTCAAAGCCTTTGGAGCAGCCCTATCCTGGCTGTACCTGAAAAAAAAAGGAAAGTGGAAAACAAAAATGAAGAATAGTGGTCGATTATTGGGAAGTTAACGAAAAAATGGTAGATGATCGACATCCTTTGCCAAACATAAACGACATTCTCGATAAATTAGGCAGATGTATTTATTTTTCCATCATAGATTTATTCTCTGGATTCCACCAAATGGAGATAGATCCAAATTCAATAAAAAAAACAGCATTTAACGTAGAAAATGGTCATTTTGAATATCTTAGAATGCTATTCGGTTCACAAAATGCCCCCGCGACATTTCAACGAGTTATGGATAATGTCTTGAGAGACATTCAAGGCAAACATTGTCTAGTCCACATGGATGACATTATTATATTTTCTAGTAGCTTAGAAGAACATCTTAAACATCTCAAGCAAGTCTTTGATAAATTGCGAAACGCAAAATTATAACTACAACTCGATAAATCCGAATTTTTGAAATAAGAAGTTGAATTTTTGGGTTATGTCGTCACAAAAGATGGAATCCAACCAAATCAGAAAAAATAGAAGTAATCAAAAACTTTCCAATGCCAAAAATGACTAAAGAAATAAAGTCATTTTTAGGACTTCTCGGATATTATCGAAAGTTCATCAAAAACTTCGCAAAACTGACAAAACCTTTTACATAATGTTTGAAAAAAGGAGTGAAAATTGAACACGAGTTGTTGAAAAATACATTTGAAACTTGTAAAACTCTATTTTGTAACGACCCAATACTTCAATATCCCGATTTTGATAAACCATTTACTTTGACTACCGATGCTCCGAATGTAGCTATTGGCGCGGTCCTTGGTCAAGCAAAAATAGGTTTTGATTTACCCACCTATCGCGTACGCATTCCGAACACTCAATCCGGCAGAACAAAACTACTCAACTATTGAAAAAGACCTTTAAGCTATCTTTTGGTCTACTCATTATTTTCGTCCCTATCTTTTCGGAAGAAAATTCTACATCGTCACGGACCATAAACCATTACAGTATCTATTTAACATGAAAGATCCCAATTCTCGATAAGTCCGTTACGAATATGAAATTCTTTTTGATAAAGGTAAAGTGTATACCAACGCTGACGCTCTCTTTGGAATTGAGTTAAACGCCATTGAAAATGATTCCATGATCATAAATCCTGGTGACATCGATGATGAAATAGAAAAATACATACAGCAAAAGCAAAGTCTTCAAGTAACTAACGTCCAACAAGAGAACATTTGTTAGATCCTCCAAAAATCAACATAATTTCGGATATACAACTCAGACCCCCATTTTCGGATAACGATACAGTACATTCCACGCACGAAAACCCAATTCTAGAAATTCCCATAAAAGATAATTGTCTGAATACTTATTCAAATCAAATTATCTTTCATCAAAAATCTAACAGACATTATCACGTAATAAAGTTAACGATTTTCGAAACTAAAACGCGATACAATGTATTTTCAACTCAAGATTTGGAACAACAAATAATCAAATTCTTTATTCAATACGTCGCCCCAAAAAGTTGAACTGCATGTATGTTAAACCAGCCCTAGCCCTTCAAATCAGTATAATACCTCCAAACACCTTCAAAAATCATGCATATAAATTAATTTTAACAACTACGAATCTAACAGACGTAATTGACACATCATCACGAAACAAAAACGTGTCATCGCGGAATAAATGAGAGTCTTTCAGCTCTTAAAAAGCTTTATTACTGGCCCAATATAAAAACTGACTTAACATCGTACATAAACAATTGTACAACTTGTCAAAAGGCTGAATATGAAAGATCCCCCACAAATCCAATTTTCTTCGACACCAACTCCAAGTAACCCCTTTGAATCTATGAATATGGATAATTTCCAGATTTCCAACGTCAAATTTTCAATAATAATTGATGTATTTTCTAGAAATGCACAAGCATACCCCTTCAGAACTTGTGCTTCCACAATCGTCTTAGACAACTTTTCAACCTTTGTAAGCCACCCTACCTCAACTAATTACATGTGATAATGGAAATCTCCTTGATTATCGTTCATAAGATCAAAATCCACTTCACAACTTCCGGAAACTTCAACAGTAACAGTCCTGTGAAAAGACTTCATTCCACGCTGATCGAAATGTATCGCATTCTCAAAATCAAAAATCCTCATGATAACCCCAAACAACTTATGCAATACGCAATCATTGGATACAATTCATCCATTCATAGTGTGACACATCGAAGACCCTTTGATATAATAAATGGTCACACCAAATTTCTTGATAACTACAACGATAGACGTGACAGTTTGAAAACAATTTATGAACATATTTTCATTACTTCTCTTAACTCCAAAAATCGTGTCATAGAGAAACAAAATCAACATAGAGAAGAACCTCCAACTTTCAAGTGCAACCAGAAAGTCTACGTAATCGATAAAACAGCCTTCAGATCAAAAGACAAACCTCGAAAAACAGATCCGTATGTTTCACAAGACTGAGAAGAAAAAATTATAACAACTAAACAAAAAGTGATTCAAAAATCACAGATTCAAAGATCTGAAGCTTTTCCTTTTTTCCAGGAAAAGTACTCTACAGTACGTAATCTTCCTTCTAGTAACAACTAGAGACAAACAAATATTCCAGATCAAGACACCTTCACTTCCCTTCCACACAAAAGTAATAATTCAAACGCAGCATACATTTCTGCATTATATAGAAATAACCCCAATTGAAGTCGAACTAGAAAATATTAAACGCCTTTATAGTATTCTAGAAAGATCGCAACATAATATGGATTATCAGTTAGAAAATAGTTCTTTTATAAGTAAAGATAATCTATTAAATCATGCTAGATATCTGATCGCAGAGGCAAGCATTAAGTTGAAAAATATAGGACCACACCAAATAAGAACTAGTCGCGGACTTATAAATTTTGTTGGAAAACTTCAAAATGGCTTTTCGGAACCTTAGACTCAAAAGACGGTGAAAAATATGGGCAAGCAATAAATGAATTACGGAATACGGCAAATTCATATGAAACTTCGAACAACTAGAACTTTTTCAAAGTAACAAATACGATTCACTTTCCAAGATAATATTAAAGACGCGGTCCTGTTTGCTAAATTGAACAAATACATACCACTTCAATATCTGCGCCAGAATCAGGTTACATAATTTCAAAATCAAAAAGCCTTTGTGGTGATATTTCATTTCAAAGACTTAAATTATCACTATCAAGGCGCAGCACTTCAAGTGAAATTTTCAAAATCAGAACTAGTTTTTGCAACTCAGTTTTCAATAGTACAAAACGAAAAATTCGAAATCTTTCGTCTCTATCCAATTCCAATCAATCAATCAATAATTGTTCCTACCCTTTTCTACCTTATACTGAGTACACACCTTTCGCAATATGAAGCAGAACCATGCCCGATGGTGGAAGATACTTATATCTGCCATGATCATCTGAGACCATTCAAAGTAGATTGTGCAGTCAGACTCATTCAGCAAGCCGAAAAGTCAAGATGTTAAACTCTGCGAGTGCAACTCACAACTCCAATAATTCAAGACATCGACAATCAATACGTATTGGCCATACCGACCAACAAGTCCCTCAAGATGCATCAAACTTGTGGAAGAAGATAAATCAACTTCATCGAGCATCCAAGTTTAATCAATATTCCATAAAAGTGTGAAATTCAAATTGACCTCCACTTCATCAATAATGAAGACCTTCTTCAAGGTAGTCCATTCGAACTACCCCAAATCCAATTTGAAGAAGAAGACGAAGAAGACCAATCAACATCGCAAAAGTCAATCGTCTTGAAATCCATTGATTTTGACAAGATCAAGTCACTTCAAGATTAAGCTTATAATCTTGAATCAATACCAGAAATCAACCTCATGCGATGGAGACTCACATCAACCTTCAGTTCTACAATGATCCTATGTTTTGTACTGCTGTTAGCATACATTCTCTGGAGATGCCTGAAGAAACAACCCCTGTTTCCATGCCTATCACTGTCCCGAGGTCATACAAGTCAAGAACCACCCAACGTAGAGATGAGGCCCAGATCCAGAAGATTTCCTGGAAACACCCTGGTGAACCCGTTGTTTTCATTCTCGGTGGAAGAAGTTATGTGACCATTACCGCTGCATCAACGCCTGGTACCCCCATCTATATACTACGTCTTTATGATTGTGAAATGTAGAATAAGCATTTCTTCGTTTATAAATATTAGTTCCTCTCCATAATCAACACAAACTATATTCTGCATTTGACTGAGTTACATAGACTTAACGCTTGTCACAAATAAATAATATTTTTTCAAAGTCACTCCCAAGAATTTCAAGGTTTTGCTGAAATCCACTGATGTAATAAATTTCATAACAATTTACATATCAAAAGGATTTGTTCGGATATGTTTATATTGTAGACTGACGACTCATTCAATGTTCGTAACCTATCAAATTAGAAATATTGTTCTCATGAATATGATGGGTTGTCATTTCCTTTTGCTAAATAAAATCCAGCATGTGCCGGTCTGATGGTTGAGGGCCCTCAAATTGTCCACTCTTCCACAAAACAGGGGACGTCGAGTTCAACCTGTGTACGTGACATTTCCAAATGCATGACTGATGGGCATGTCACATGTGGTGACTCAAAAAAATGAATAAAAGCAAAAAGTGTCAACATATTCCAGTTTAATGGTTTGACAAATGAAAAACCTCATGAAATAAAAGAATGGGTTATTACAGAATCTCCCGAGGATTGCCGATGGCAGATCATGTGGTATTTTCGAAAACCTTGAAGAGTGCAGTTGAGCAGTTGAGGAGTATCAGCAAACCTACTGCAGTGATGAATGTCAACACAAACAACCGGTGCTTGAGGTTACATACAAAACATCTAGAGAACTGCCGACCAGGTTCATCAAGTTGCAGGTATAATAAACAGTGAACCAATTTATAACCCTATTTATAGAATTAAATGAAAACACGTTTCACAATTTCATATAGAACAGTATAACAGCGTCGTCAGTGATTTAGTCACACTGAAAACCAAAACTACACAAGGCTATAACTAGATGTTGAGGCTGCGATAAACATTTCAATGTTTTCAAATGATACAGATCTTCGAACTTTCGTAGTCTTGATTTTATTTTATTCCACGACGGGATCAGGTGTTCTGATCAAAGATAATATCTACACAGCAACACCAAGAAAATATGATGGACAGAATATAAGTCCGAAAATCTTTATCAAGCACTCATTGATCTAAAGTTCTCCAATAAATTCACAGCTGAATTGACCAACTTGATCTTGAGAAATTGATGGTGAACGTCTAGACAAATTTGACATCTAGTGATCAGGTGCTCAGGTGCATGATCCAGGCTCGATGATCCGTGTCCAAATCATACCCATCTCAACCCAACTAGCTACATGACCTTCTGGATTCTTGAACTCTGGAAGCCACTCGCTCACGACATGGTCGGTTCTCAGCAGAAACTTTCTTCCGTAGAAGTCTCTCCCTGGCAGATTTTCTCGTGACGAAAAAGTTCCGTTCAGAAAGTTTTCTTGAAGTAACCGATACCCCACACATGTTCTTGCTGAATCTGAAACAGCATGGCACCAAGTCCCACAATGCTTGCATATGTGTCCAAGATAACACAGTTTCCTTTGGCGCCAAAAATTGCACTTTGTAGCGCTAGAAAGTGCCCTTTTCAACGTTCCGAAGGCTTCATTCCAGTATAAACGTCTTTGTTAGCCTATCAAGAAGCCAGTAGATGTTGGCGAATCCTTGGAAATAACATAGTACGTGCACAAACCCAGGAAAGTTCGTTATTCTTGAGAGTTCATCAGAACTAGACATTCCCCAACTACCCTTTCTTTTTGCTGGTCGATAACGGTAAAAGGTATTCAACTGAGCCATCTCTACCTGCCAATATCCGCTGTTCAGGTCCTGGATTGAAAATAACTTTGTTCCGGCCAAGGTGTTCAATGTGTCGTCAATCCGTGGTGGCGGGTAACTGTCTTTTTTGTCATGTTGTTCAGCTGATGATTGTCCAGACAGAACAACCTTCCCACTCACCCATGAAAAACCCACTAGAAGGCTCGATGATAGCACCTTTCTCCATGTCTTGAATTATTTTGTCTGCCTCCCTTTTTAGTCAGAGGTAGTCTGCTAGTTGTCTGACGGATCGGTCGTGCTTCTTCTGTGTTGATTCGTACTTTCCGACATTGAAGATGTCGCTGAATTTTCTAATCAGGCATCTGAATCGCGGTTTTTGTCCCTCATCAAAGTCTTTCAAAGAGGTGGCAACTTACCTCTCCATCTTTCCCGTGAACTCAGGACCGGTCGTCTAGTCTCTCACACTTGTCGTACCATGGTGGAAATTGATGTGCAGAGCCTCAAATCCATCTCTTTTTCAAGGTCACTGAGTGATAGTTGACGTTCCTTACTCTGACGGGTACAGTACAACGTATTTCTTCCAATGTCTTTCCACAAGCAATTCATCGTCCTATTGAGGGGTCGTGTATTTTTGTCCCAAATATAACGGTGATTTTTTCTTCCACATTTTCTTTCAGGCGAGCTCACAGACCGACACCGATAAATCACAACTGAACTGACTTACTCAACGCCTCTTTTCAAGTCCACTATTATTCAATTTCCTATCATTTCCCATTGGTCAAGAAAATAGAAGAACCCGGAAAATACTGATCAGGCGATTCATAATCGAAAATGCCGTCGACATTTAGACAGAGGTGGTGATTTTTGCGCGATTGGGTAGAGTATCGCGAAGTTCTGGTGAGCATCGCTAGCCTACTACGGCTGGTTGGACCACTGATTAGATGTTTCGTCACGATATCGTTCAACAAGCTTGTGAATAAGGCAACAGGAAAAAAAACATTCAGTTCAAATAAAATTCTATCAAAATGAATAGACTTTTTCCAAAACTAAAAAGAAACGCGTTTTCCACTGCGATTTTCAACTTCCATGAAATAAAGTACGGAACCTCTAGAAGAAAAAAAAAACAAAGTAAACAAGAAAAATTCGTGAAGTAAAAAATTCTTTGAAAAAAAACTTTCTGAAATACAGAGAAAAATACAGGGTGGGTTCAAAATAAATGCGCATTTTGTCATGGTTGAGACAATAAAGTAAAGTGGGGTAATCACTTTTTGTATAGGCACATGTGTTGGCAAATTATCTTACTAAACTATACTTCTTCCGTAACAACGCACTCATTTTGGACGCACCCTGTATACAGAATAACTTTACCAAGATTTTATGAGTCCATCATAGGTTCTCCTATGATATGATTTCAAGATGAATTTTCACCCCAGCAATAACCATTATCAGCTCAAACGTGGATGGCGATGTGGATCTTGATACAGTTTTGATCAATGTTATCTTTGAGCGTCATCACATACGAACTGAGATCTTATACTGGCTCAAATACTACTTGCTTGCATTCAACCATGAAATACAGTTGGGTGTGGAGAGAACCAACTTGAGGTTGGAAAACTAAGCTTTTCAAAGATTTGGTATTTCTACACTTTTGCTGAAAATACCCTTATCTCCAAGTTAAGACAGCCTCCAAGAATTTCCGTTTCCTCCAGTGTGGCGCTTTCAGAAATCCAACCCAAACTAACCTTCTCCTAAGATGTTGAGAGCTTTAAAAACACTCGTTGAAAATGCCGATTTTTAATTCTCTTGTTACAAGACAGAAATTATTGTGAGAAATTTTCAAATCAACTACCTCAAGTATTTTCTCGTCTGAATTCATAAATCACGAATTTTTATCAAACCGCAAATACTTCGAGAAATAAAATGAGCAATTCTTTTTTTTTTTAACAACAATGTATTTCGCAACAGTAAATTTTGCACTGCTCATCACAGATTGGACGTGTTTTTTCAACTCTCCCAAACGCGCATGTGGCAAGCTTTTTCAACAATAATCATTCGCCGGTGTATCCTTGTTTTCTGAAAGAGTTCATTGGAGTGGTTCAGCCATTGAAGCGGATATTTTGAGACTGTATTTAGTTCACGAAGGAACCTCTCGGTTTTAATTTCGAGATAGTTCTGCCCAGGACCCGTCATACTGAAAAATTAAGGATCTACGTCTACATCTGTAGCCATAGAAAACAACCGCTCGCGCTTGTTCCCTCCACTATTCGAGCTTCCCAATAATATTTCCCGAAACCTCAGCGTAATTTGTCTCACGTTTGGAAATTATTGTCCTTAATCAAAAGCACATCATTTCCTTTGAGATCATTATTTGGGATGATATAGTGATCTATTCTAGTGAACGTCTTTTCCAACTCTCCTGCCACTGCAACCATTTCCGAGAATTACTCGAATACGGCTCTGATTGAAAAATGACACACGTAATCATGATAAAAAGGCAGCCAGAGGTCGTGGATTGAGAATGGCTTTTATAACTCAAAGTCAACACTTGCTTATACGTTGTTATAACCAAATTGCCAATCATACTAATAATGAATTATCAATTATTGAAAAACAACACAAACTCTTGATAGCTTTGATGGGGTGCTTCAAATTAAAGCGGTTGTTTCACGTCTTTTGACTGCTTCTAGCAATTACTTGGATGATTGTTTATCCTTGACGCACGAAATAGCAAAAATCCTAATCAACCGATCACTCTGATAGCAACTCTTATCGTGAATTTATTATCCGGAGAATATTTTTATACTTCTATTATGGGTAGCTGCAATCGATAGTGTTTTCGTAACTGATTTTTTTTTCACGAGCCTCTGAAAAATTAGAGGTCTGGTCCTGACTAGATAGAGTGGTTCGACGTCCCATGATGAACCTGTGCCCTATTTCCATTGAGATTTTATTCTACCGTATATTAATGTGCGGCTTATTGCAAACTACAATATCACAATAGTATATTGTGCAACAAGCATGGAATTATACCCATTTCCTACGAGTATGAAGGTTTGTAGCACGAGCCGAAGGTGAGCGCAGCAATTCATACGAGTAGGAAATGGTCATTCCATGCGAGTTTCACACTATACTTTCTCTACGACTCTTAATTATCATCACTATGGTGTAATTACTATCAATTTTCACTTCTTGTTTTTGGCGGAGGACCCAGATCATTTCATTTCCATTCAGTTTGCACTCGTTTCCATGGCAACAGTTAGGAAATGGTTTCATATCCGTATAATTGTACAATGTGCTACGTTTCCTGATCGATATCGATTGCACAATGGTGATATTACCGTACAATCGTGGAAAAAGATATTTATGTTTTCTTACAATGTATCGATAAACTACACTATGTAGACAAAAGTTGCTCTCGTTTTTGTGTTTGCGTAGTTTTTAGTGGTCGCTCGTGCGTTGTAACAGTATTACCAATTTCTCTAAAAGTTATTAATCAATTATTGAAAATAAACACAAAGTCTTGACAGCGTTGATTGCATTGCGATATAAATATGAGAATTTGGATATTTGTATATCTTCTCTACAATCACATCATTGCGTCAAAAATAATACGCTCCCAAATATTAAGGAATTCATTTTATTCAAAGTTTTGAATTGGCTTTACCGCCATAAATCATAGATAGACATGATATCATACAGGGTGTCAATTTGAAAACTTTCTGCTCTAAATAACGCGCATCCATGAACATGAAATGAGAAACAAAATGAAGAAAAACTTGGTGTGAAATAGATCTTCGATCTTGAAGATCTCCTGTCCCTTATCAAATCCTCTTAGTTTGTAGAGGTTGACAATTGCGGTTGATTATTTATTGAATAAGAAAAAATTAAAGACCAATTTATTCTCTTGATGGCTCGTTACACAAAAATCTAAGAAAAAATTTGAAATTAGATCAAAATTGATACGGAATGTTCGGGTGATTTTTAAGTTGGTACTTTCCTTTTAACTCTGTATAGAATGCAAGAAAATAAACAGACTTTTCGTACTATTTCTTTTAAATTCAATACAAATCCTGTTCGAATACCACTGGTGCAATTTTCATCAAAACTTCAACATTCAAAAATGTAATATAATGATCAAAAGAAGTGTACCAAATTTTGTGAGAATATCTGGAATGGTAGGAAAGTTATGATGAAAAAAAGCATTTTTTTCCGTGTCTCGAAACGAAGCATTTTCCAACATCATTTAATTTGAAAAATGTTCTTATTTTCTTGCATTCTATACAGTGTTGAAAGGAAAGATCCAGCTTGAATATCACCCAGTATTTTATAATATTCAATAAAATACTGACTTGAAAGTTCTAGAGATCAGTTTCTATAGTCAGTGCAAAATACATTTTTTCCGTATAAGTACGTACGCAGTGTCCCTTATATTTTTGCACCCCGCCAAAAGAGTTTATTTCAAAAGATATTTGAATAAGGTAAATACATAAGCTTCATATTTTTTATGATGAGTTTTGAGAATTAGTGAGCTAAAATGTCAAACGATGTTGATAACTTTCAAATATTGACAGGATGATGATTATTTCAAATGAAACAGCAAATATCATCACATTTTTGGATTCTACGTATGATTCTAGACAAATTTGTTTATCATGTCTTATACCTAAGTATAGGCGTTCATGAGGTATTTGAGTTTTTATGTCAAAAATGATGCTTGTATGTTCTTATTTGAATGTAAATTTTTCGTAGAAAAAAGCCTTCATTGTGTAACTTCTTCGACCAAAAATCAAATAGAGAAAACTGCCTGAAATCAATTTTTTCAAAGTGGAACCTCCAATTTTTATAATTCTATCTCAGTGGGCATTGCAAATGAAGGTGAGTTTGCACAAGATTGTCTATTCCAAAAATTGAAAAAAATTAAATACAATGAGAATTTTTCGAAAGGACAATAGAGACTTTTTGCACCTCCTAAATTTTCATTCTGTTGTGGTTATCGTTATTCTGAGCATGCGCAGTGACAAAGTTACAATACTTTATCGTTATTAGGGAGTTTTTGAACCTCTCATTAATTTCAACGTTATTAACGTATTCCGCTATACTAAGCATGCGCAGAAAACAAAACATCAATAACGGAGAAGAGACAAAATAGAGATTTTGAAACACGTTTTTAACGTTTAACGTTGTGTCATCACCATGTCATCTGTCATTATAGTGATAAGATTTGTTGTGTTTTTGGTTTTTGATGTTTTCATTTTGTGATATTTTTGCCAAATTCCTAGAAGAGCAGCACGAATTATGAAATATGGAATATATTTTGGCCCAAATTGGACCAGATTCAAACTACCAAATGTAAGGTTTACATCTTATTCCACGTCCACTTGACAAACGGGAATTATAATATTATGCTACCATCTACATTGAATTTGTGTTCAAAGTTACTTTTACGCCAAATTCAATGTGGATGGTAGTACATAATTCCCGTTTGACAAGCGAAAATCTGTCCGAAGCTAAATTAAATGTAACTCAGGCAAAACCACGAGTATCATGGGCAAAACACCGACTGGAATGATAAACAGCTGATCTCCATCAACATCAATTTAGATTGAACTTTGTATGTTTCACGATTTCTATGTAATAATTAAATAATACTGTATATCAATATGACAACATGAGAAAATAACCGACGGTTATTAGGCGAACGTTAAGGCTCCGTAGATAACGTAACACGTTATCGGTTAATAACCGATTCGGTTATTTCCAGATATCTGCGCCAGCTCAGAATAACCGGCAACGTTAATAACGGGTCAAATAAGAGCTTCAAAAACTCCCTTGAACCTTCTATTGATGTCAACGTTATTAACGTATCCCGCTATACTAAGCATGCGCAGAAAACAAAACAATAATAACGGAGAGGACACAAAAAAGAGATTTTGAAACTCGTATTTAACGTTTGACGTTGTGTCATCTGTCATCATAGTGATCAGATTTGTTGTGTTTTTGATTTTTGATGTTTTGATTTTGATTTTGTGATATTTTCGCCAAATTCCTAGCGGAGCATCACGGATTATGAAATATGGAAGATATTTTGGTTCAAATTGGACCAGATTCAGACTACCAAATGTGAGGTTTACATCATATTTTACGTCCGCTTGGCAAACGGGTATCATGATGATATTATGCTACCATCTACGTTGAATTTGTGTTCAAAGTTACTTTTACGTCAAATTCAATGTGGATGGTAGTACATAATTCCCGTTTGACAAGCGGAAATCTGTCACTTCCACTTCGAAATTAAATTAAATGTAACTCAGGCAAAACCACGAGTATCATGAGCAAAACACCGACTGGAATGATAAACAGCTGATCTCCATCAACATCAATTACACTGTTGCCAAGCTGTAAAACATAGGATCAGTTTCTGTTGGATATTTAATAAAAAGACAAGAATCTTACAATTCCAGTGCAAGCTGTAGTCATTTTTAACCATTTAAATTGTACTTTGTATGTTTCACGATTTCTATGTAATAATTAAATAATACTGTATATCAATATGACAACATGAGAAAATAACCGACGGTTATTAAGCGAACGTTAAGGCTCCGTAGATAACGTAACACGTTATCGGTTAATAACCGATTCGGTTATTTCCAGACATCTGCGCAAGCTCAGAATAACCGGAAACGTTAATGACGGGTCAAATAAGAGCTTCAAAAACTCCCTTAACCATAACGGATTCCTTTAATCACGGAGAAATAAGGAAGAGCTTATCGTTGTGGTAATGCTTATTTTTCAGCAGCGATGTTGCCGGAATGTGTAGAATTAACTGGATTCTACTGCTAATAATAACTTTTCTCAAGCATTTCATCAAAATAAGATGCAAATAACTACTTCAAATGATAATGGACGATCGCGGAAACCAAAATTGAATGTTTTACATACAGAAAATAAACCCAGTAAAATATTTTCCTTCATTTCATACTTTTCCGGATTGATCTACTCAACAATCTGACACATCTTGTCACGAACTCAATCACGGAACATGACCCAACTTGGACCTCACCTAACCCTACTTTTCTGCTTCTGACATCTTATAAATATTATTATTTCGAGGGCGGGCTGGCGCAACGTGTAAAGCGTTGGGTCAGTAAGTGGGAACCGGTCCGGTGCTGGGTTCGATCCCCAGCAATGGCAATAGACCGTAAAAGGTCGAATGCCTGGTATTTTAGCGGAACCCACGAGGCAGAGTGCAAAAGGTAACTAGGCCAGAGAGAATCGAATATTCTCGTAGGGAACGAAGAACAAAGATACTCGCCAATCGGTAGATTTCACCGCGAGCGCGGCTGTTTCTCCAGTACAAACTGGTAGATCAGTACATAGGTGAAGTAGGTTCAGATGGGAAACTTATATGTGAGTCGATGGAGACAATTTGGATGACAAAGACATAGGACTGGTGTCTCCACTACCACTCACCAGAGGAAAAAGTGGGAACGTTGCCGTTTATTTAAAATTGTATTGAATTTAATTCTCATCGATGCAGGTCATAGATATTATTTATTTATTTTATTGTCAATTTTGGAAATACATGTCATTTTTGATTGCTATTATTCCAAATTTAGCTTTAATTTTGATAAAGCAGAAAAAATTGCCCCTAAAAAAGAAATTGGTTTCAATTCATTCCTTCTCAAAAAAAAAACTGGCACTTTCGAATTGGAATTTTGGTGACAAGGAGGTTTTGGATTTGAAATATTATGCGCATTTTTATTGTTGTTTGAGTTTGACGGTTGTTTGTGAGTTTTTGTTGTTTTGGAGTTTCGGACGATATTTTGTGTATTGACTGTTTTATTTTGACCGTTTGACTATTCAAGTTCTTCCCCGCTTCTTGTGCTGAGTGAAGGTAAATGTGTAGAACATTACAAAGATATTCTCTATTCAGAAACACGGAACACTAATCTATCTACCTTTCGATTCAAAATCTCAATAACAATCAATGACAGGGTGTATTACAAAGTTTAATATCCTTTGAAAAAAAAGCGATCATCAACTCCAAAATTAAATTTTCAAAATGAATGAAGCTACAAATTTATTTTCAATAAAAAAGTCAAATTTTTATTTGCGAACTCCAAAGAGTGTCAACATTAACAATCAACAAATAAAAAATTGATTATATCGTGTAAAAAAAAGTTGACCTGATAGCTTCAAAGGAAAATAAATAAAACTATAATTTGTTTGAATCTTAATATGGGTGTCTGGGTTTCTATATCACTGAGTAGGTTGAAGTCTCAGAAGTACAAAAAATTTTTATAGAATCTTTTAGTCTTATTTTTGTTCCAACTCACCGTCCTCCAAATATCTCCCAATACTTCTGGGACACCCTGTATCTATAATAAAACGTATTCAAGTACAACTTTTTATTCCAAATTGAACCAATATTCCATTTTAACATTAAAAAAAATAATCCCATCCTTATATTATTACTATTTTTGTTCCAGAGACTATGCAGGAGCTGTTGACTACACCAAATGTGTCATTGCCGTCTACGAGTAATCGGAGGAATGTGTACTCATAGTGTTTGACTTAAAAAAGCGTCAAGACTAGACACCGTAAAATTTTCCGTGAAACCCCACATTTCTTTGTGTTCAACCTTTTAACAGAAAAAATTAACGTTTTGCAGCATTTCGAAAATGCAGCAACTCAAATGATAGCAGTGTTTCAGTGTTCATAGATGGAAGTATCATCATTCTTTATGCCAAAATACCTGTACTCACTTGATTTTGAAATGAGTGTAATATACAGTGTGTCTTCTTAAGTTGGCCACATATGGGAAACTTTTTTATTATTAATTTTAGGAAAAAAAGTTATTCTTTATAAAAAGTTCTGCATGTTCCAAAACCTAAAATGCAACCATCAGATATTACATTTTTTCATTTGAATTAATGCATTGATTTAAATGTCCAATAATTAAAATAAGAGATTACTGTTTAATATTAATTTATTTATAAAATTTAATAAATTTAAAAAAGAAAAAAACAATCATTTTAATGGTAGTGTTTATTTTTCTTTATAACAATTTTCGATATTGTCAAATTTTACTCTTGAGTGAAATTCATATTTCTTGACAAACCTCGTATACGACTGAAAAAATGTAATATCTGATGGTTGCATTTTAGGTTTTGGAACATGCTGAACTTTTTATAAAGAATAACTTTTTTTCCTAAAATTAATAATAAAAAAGTTTCCCATATGTGGCCAACTTAAGCAGACACACTGTATATTATTAATTTTTTTTGCTTAAGATCTGAACCTCGATCTGAACTATCTTTGAAATTAATAATAAATTTTATTTTGTTATTTATATTGACATTATATACGTTCTTACTGAAAAGTCTATTGTGTTTGGAAGTATTTCGATTATACCTGCTCCAAACTTTTATTCTATAAGATTTGATTTAAATGAATTTGTTGCAAATGGAAATTGGTTAGTGTAAATTACCAAGTTTTCATTTTCAATTATAATTGAATCAAATCAAATGTTGTAGAATGAATTCTCCTTCTAATAAATAAAAAAAATAATTTTGATTTCAAATAAACGTTATGGCGAAGGTTCCAGAAGTTAGTTCAACTACTCAAATGAAGACGGCGCTCGCCGCGTGGCTTTCTCGTCAATGGGAGATTCTCATCTGAATCTGTGTAATCTATGGATCAGTCTGTGCTCCGATGGGGTCGAGGACCGTGGTTCGGAGTCCACGTTAAAATGTTGTGTTGCAAGGAATGTGAAAAGCCGGTCTTCCCTCCCTACCCCACGATCTCGTCTATCGTCTATTAAGTGCCCTTACATATCTATATATACTGACCTGGCAAATCGCCTAGCAGCAGTGCCAACCGTCCCTACAACCAACCAAATATTATTGTTGTTTATTGTTTATGCTCTGTACAACTAACTAATCTGTGTGAGTCTGTACTTTAAAGATGACTTGAAAATAGTTGAAAGTCGGAGGTGGAACTCGTTTTTTCAGCACCGGTGCTGTGTGTAGTTACAAGTCTGTCCATTTTAAAGATGATTTTATCAATCCCCAATTTTATCATAATTGGTATGGTACCTATCGTTCAGGTATGTAAAATAAATAATCAAATAACAAGAAATAATCACGAAAACTGTCATCAGTTTTGCCTGTTGATCAGACGCAAGATGACGAATAAAGTGAAATCGTAGTGGTCTCCTGATAACGGATAAAGTAAATGTCCTTTTTAATAAAGCTAATCATAACCCATAACGAATGAAATATCTGATGTTATTAAGAGGTGCAAAAAGTATCTAATCTTATACAAATTCACCGTTATTGTCAATGCTCGATGAGTAAAAATTATAAAAATTGTTAATTTTTATTTGAAAAAATGGATTTTTGATAGTTTTCTTAAGTTTTTTTTTTTTAATTTTTGGGCCATCCTGTAATAATAGTGATCAAAATATTGTGAAAAATGTTTAAAAGTAGGTCCCTTTTAACAAGAAATCCAATACAAATTGTACAATTAAGGCTTTCTCATACGAAAAATTTACATCTGAATAGGAACCTACAAGCGTCATTTTTGACATAAAATCTCAAATGTTCCAATAACGCTTATACTTAGGTATACGACATAAAATATCAAATCTGTCTTCGATTTCACGTGGAATTCAAAAATATAATAATATATAGTGTGTTCCACTCGAAAAAATCATCAACTTGTCAATATTGTCATGTGAATGCGAACGGATCAAAGGAACATTGAGTAAATCACCTCACTCAAATGAACGACGCTATGCAAAGTCAGCACATTTTCGTGTATAAATAGCAGCCCGATACGCTATTCAAGGGGTTGGAAGATTCGTGATTTAGTCCGATCTTCCTTCCCACGAGCAGTACCAGTCGCAAGACAAGAAGTCCTCTCGTTTTCACATTACACTTTTGCCCCCGCAGCGAGTCTACTGTTGGGACCCGGACTGGCCAAGGTCCAACATACTCATTCCACTGTGTCTGCTGTAGGCTGTATTTGGAGAGACAATAGATGTTGTTATGTGCTGCTCTAGTTTTACTCCCGTCTGACGGCTACGTCCCTGGAGCACAATAGGTGAGGGTCCAGACGAAGGCACAATCTCACGCCTATCGTGACAATATTTGACAGTTTTCAACATTTTTTGAAAAGTTGAAAATAGGCAATAGTTGTTTTCCCAGTTTCCGAGCATTCTTCATTTGATTTTCTTGCGAGCCCGTTTTGAGCCACAAAACTAGAGAACAATTATAGGTATCCAATGCGCATTCGTTTGTTTCGTTTCAATAACATTGAGCATAATTTTTCAAATCAACCCCGCGTAATAAATACTGTAACCATTTGTACAGGGTGTCCCAAATTCGAGCAGCATCATTGAGATATTGGAAATGGTAAGAGATACGGAAGAGGTCAAATCATGGCAAAGTTGTGCATTTTGTTGCCGAACACCTCACCTAAAACTGACTACATTTGAAGAAATATTGATAATTAAAAAAAAAAATTCTCATGACAGTTCTCTCTCCTCTACAAGATGCCGTCATCGAAATATCAATCCGAAATTTGATTCCGTCATTCTAGGACCATCATCAAATTGATTTTTCAAATACGGACCTAGATTTTTTTGAGAGAATTTGTAATTAGAAATTCAATGATGTTTGACACTATCATCTTCAAATAGGATTTGAACTGGAAAACAGATATTTTCAAGTTGAGGTCGCTACCTGCTAGCCGTCTCTGCTAACATTTTTCTCAACTTGGAAATAGTTTATTGATTATTATTGCGGCACATGTTGATAAAGTTTATTTTTTAAATACTAGGAAATAGTTCAAAGGGTTCAAGTCGGGACTCTGAGGTGGCCATTGAACATGGCCTCGGTTTCCTATTCATCTATTAGGGAAAGCACAATTTTATAACACGGTTACAATTCTACCGTTATGTGGTGGCGCTCCATCTTGCTGCCACCATAGGCCCCGCAACACTGCAAGTGGTTTATTCTCCAAAGCGTCAAGAACGTTGCATCTTTGTAGTCCCAAATAGATTTTAGATGTTGACCTTCCATCATATCGCAACTTTGGTGCAACAAGGGCACATTATTATAGGAAACGCTCAGGTAAATGTGTCCCTATTGCACGGAAGGTGCGAATATAAAATGACCAATAATTTTATTCTGGAACATCCTAATCCACACGTTAATAATGTTCACTATTCCAGTTAAACATCCCACTTGTAGTGAAGCTGCACTCGTCAGTCCAAATTATTTTGTTCGAAAAGTTGCCATCCCCGTAAATTTTATTATTCAAAAATTCATAAAATCCAGACTCTCTCGTTGTCTCTAGCTCTAAGACCCTGACTAACACATATTTTATAGGGTCTTTATCGGTGTCTAACTAATATTCGATGTATTCTCATTCGTGGGAGACTAAGGTCTTAAGAAAACTGTCTTGTTAGGTTAGGTTAGGTTGCGAAGGGTATGTCCTGCTTCGGATTGCTTTGAATCGGAGGCCAAATAACCCATTTTGTTTCCTTGTTTGAAGAGGTGTCCCCTCGGTCTTGACCTGCGGCTTTTCTCTTCATCGTTCTAAACCATCCCATGGTTTTTACAAAATTAGCACGATGTCTACATTTGCCACTTCCTCCAAGTCATCAAGGTAGTATTGACCCATATTCCTGAGGCGTCCTCTCAGAGCTGGGCAGGGGCACAGTAGATGTTCTATCGTTTCATCCACCTTGATGCTGTCCTTGCAGAGATCATCAGTCCCCAGGCCCCATTACCTGTGGCTACTCCCACAAGGGTGATCACTGCGGATTTGCTCTTCTTAAGTAATTTCCCTGTTTTTTTCCATATCCAAGTTTGGCCACGGAGCTCTCGATGTGTTGCAGTCGTTTCGATTGCTCCACCTGTCGCTGTTTAGCTTTACCATGTTTTTATCTACTGTATCTGTCAATAGTTTGATCGTTGGTAGCGATGTGTTTTCCATTTCGACTTCGTCCTTTCTTAGTCCCAATTTCGCCAGTACATCTGCCATCGTGTTCCTTCAATATTGCCCTGTCCAAGAACACAGCATAGAATATAAGCTCCTTGTTCCTGATCCAGGACAATGCCTCACGGCAACTCATCACTACCTTTGACCTTACTTTATCTGATTCTAGTCTCAACGATGCTTGGCTCTCTGCGTAGATTGTGACGTCTTTTGTTGTGTTGTCTATTCTTTGCAGCGGGTTGGCTGTTTCTTTAATGGCAATGATTTCTGCATGCAGAATGCCACATCCTTTTTCTCAAAGATTGCGAGATAACGACAAATTTTATGACGTGTATTATGTTCGCAAATTTGCAGGGTTTTGGGTACTTAACAAAACTAGATAACAGCACACAGGGTGTTCCATTTGAAAAAAATGTTTTGTACCTGCTGTAGAAAACACCCTATATAAATTATAGCGATTTTTTTTTTCAAAAATCAATTACTTTGACTCTAACATTGAAAAATACGCATATTTGCAAGATTTAATTTCAAATCTTTTGTTTTTGTAGCTAGTTTACCAACATAATGTTTTTTCTTTTAATTTTAGTGAATCCTCGATAGCCTGACAACACAGCACATTCTGGCAAATAAAACCACTTTATCATACGTAGAATACGCTGAATCCAAATCTCGAATCAAGAGTTCGGGTTGCTATTTGAAAAAAGTGTATTTTTTGATGCCACGGTTTCCTAGAACACTTTGTTTTCACAGTAATATTTTTAAATTGTGACCCTGCTGGAACCCTATAAGTTTTGTCTTGAAAATTTTTTCCTATCTCTTTTGACACGGAAGAAAATGGACTTCCACACACTAATGCGCCACCCTCTATGTGTTCTGTGTATCAGTTGTTCTTCATCTTGATCAATTTGATTTCCGTACTTGACTCTTGGTTTATTGAAACCTCCGTATAAGGATAAATGCCTATCCAGTTCATCAAAAATACAGTAACCAGGCTGTGACCTTTCAGGATAAGTTTCTACATACCTTTCGGCAGAAAGACGTGAATTCCCATCATTGAAATAATAAGTTCTGATCATATCTTGCTTTTCTTGGGCAGAAAATTCCAATTTCATAACAACGCACACCAATAATTTGAGAAATAAACGCATATAACACAAACGATTTTTTGAATCCTTAGCAACCGATATGTATTACAATAATGTATGGGTATTTCAAGCAGAATAAAGAAGGTTGCGACAGCTTTAGTCGGATAATCGAATCTTTGAACTTCAGAACTCAAAATAAATGATATCAATGATGTGAAGACGGTTATGGATTATGTTTTTCAACATAACATATTTGTTTTGGGATAAATTTAGTGTTTAGAGGATAATTCTTGTTTGTACAAAAACTTTTTAGTTTTAATTTTAACAAGTTGGATTTTTTTAATAATCTTTTTGCGTTAAAGAAATCTATGATTGAAGAGCTTTCATAACGCAAATAGTGTCTAGTCAATTTATTCTGGGACGGCTCGCAGATGAACGTGAACTTAAAAATGTGTTTTTTTTTTCAGTTCAAATCGTTTTCAAAGATTATATGAGAAACATAATGAAGTTTCTTAACAAATTCTCTCCAAAAAGTTGTACAAAAATCCAGTTCCTTATTTGAAAAATCAAATTTGATGATGGTCCTTAAATGACGAAACGTCGAATTGAAATTTCGATGACGGCTACTTGTAGAGGAGAGAAAACTGTTATGAAAAAGTATTTTTTTGTTAATCAATATCTCTTCAAATAGTTTAAAAAAAATAAGATTCAAAATGAATTTTAAAACTTTCTAACCGGCATTTTGCATCAAAATGCACATCTTTGCCATGATTTGGCCTCCCTCGTATCGCTTACCGTTTTTCCAATATCCCAAAGATGCTGCTCGAATGTGGGACACCCTGTACATCAAGGTATTGGGAAAATGTGAGAACACAGTAATAAAATGAAATGATCAGTTGGGAATTTTCTTAATGAAAAATATATCAGAAATTTTATAAAAAACGAACACGCAATATTATGCATCTATTTTAATGGACAATTTGCATACATTTTCAAATGCTTGAAATTTTATATACGTATTCTAGACATTATTTGAAAGTCACCTGCGAAAAAAAAAATCCGAAATACCCAAAAATATACTAAATAAATGAAAAAGAAGACGCGAATTCCACTGCATGATCGCAAAAGGGGTGGGGCCATATTACCCTCCCGAGAGAGAGAGAGTCATCTCAGTCAATGTGTCAGACGGAGATAGATAGTGTATTCTGTGACGTATTTGATGTTGATTGGCGCTCTCTAATCAGTGATTACTACATTATTAGAGGTCGTAGGTTGATTTTTTAAACATCAATGGCATCAGTACTTACTAATCTCTATATTTTTCATATTTCCAAAAAATGTGCAAATTGTCCATTCTGATTATTATTAATCATATTCTTCGATCATCTTGCAAAGCAAATTCTTATCAGACAATTTGTTTTTCAGGGCTTTCATTGATTATTAAAGTTCAAGTCAGTCCACATTTCATTCACAAAATACAGAATATTTTTGTAAACTTATAGAAAAAGTACAGTGTGAACTACTTAGTTCATTAATGAGAAAAAAAATCACTAATAAAAAATTACTTTGAAGTTTTGTGAAAAAACCTTTTGAGTTTTTCACTTATGTGATGCATTTGAGAAATAATTATTATTATGATTAAAAAATATGGGATTTGTGATCTTTTGGTTGGGTTAGTATGATATAATTATTCCAATGACTTCAGATTTATAAATTAAATTTCTAGTTCACCGATTTCGCTCACCCCACCTGATGTTTGTTTTTTGAATGGGAAGCGAAAAAAAACGTGAGCAATCGTTGTTTCCTTGTTCGATATTCAACACCGCAGTATTATTGTTCTACCCATAATTGTTGATTTTGCTATGTTATTGTTTCACTGACTTGTCATCATAACATAACTGGAAGTGTGCCAATGTTTATTGTTGTCCATGAGCAATTTCCAATTAAATTTAAATTTGACAAAATATTGAGAAAATATATTTGTACTAGTTTTTTTCCATTGTTCACGTAATTGTTCACGTAATGTATACTATTATCATGTTTTGTATTGTTTTTAATTTAGCATTTTGCATTTGTATTTGCTTTGTCCATAAAATTTATTTAAATTTTTTTGTGGCAATAAAGCATATTTGATTTGATTTGATTTGATTTGATACTTATATACGATATACAAATAGTACTTTTCAACTACCCAATTGAAAACGATATGTCTACCAACAAAAATTTCAAGCTAATTGTGCTGATGTGCATTTCAAATAATTACGTGCTTAGGCAGTGCTGGTGCAGTGCATCGATGATGGACTGGCAATTATATGAGAACCAAACAAACTCTGGATAATTGGTACAACATTTCATAAAAATAGATAGTTCAAGAAACATAATTTACTTGATACTAATTTGCAAAAATATGATCATCCAGAGATATGTGTTGTTCCTATAAAAATGCTACCAGCATAGTGCGTGGAAAATTATGTTGAAAAAATACACACCCTGGCTGTCGTGGAATCTCCACTCACCCTATACCCACCCAAGTTATTAACCACACAGGTGAATATGGCGTCTCTTCCTTGGGGCACTGTTAAATTTTCTAGAGGATACAGAAAGTCGGGCTCAAAGCCTAATACTGCATCTGGAAAGAAAACGAATAATGTACAAAGATCGACGTCGAGACAATTTTAAGGGTGATTATATTGAAAATGAAATGTTTTTATTTCATTCAACAAATTAAATTATTAGGCTTCCAGGGAGGATAGAAGAGAATGATACTCGTTCCATTTCGTTCTACGATAACATTTGGAACTCACGCCTGTTTGCATTGCCAACACCGAGTACACAGAAAAAGGAAGTGTTTACTTACATTTTCCGTTATAGCTGATAATAAAAGGTTGACGCCGTCGTCGGGTAAGTTAAACTCATTTTATGTTTTCACCTTAAAATGATATCGCGAGTATAATTTCACTAGGTAGATACCATATAAATTTGTAGAAGCAACTGCAGCTTTTTAACGACTTGAAGTTATCAGATATTGGGATAATAAATTGAGCAGGCATGTCTTTACCCTGGACCATAGTTGATGAAGGAATCAAGAGTTTGAAAATCCAAAACGTCAGGCGGAATAATTTCAACTTAACTTCTGATCATGTGGTGTTAAAGAAAAAAAAAAAGGCTGCAATTGTCAAAAATGAAATTGACGTGAAAAATCGATAAAAAATGCTTTTGAATTGAATAAAGGAAAACCTCATAGAAATTTTCACGCAACTTTTCCATTCCAAGTAAATAAAAAAAACAGGAATTATATATTAATTTTCAGTTTTCACCTAGGATTGCCTACTAAGCGGATGAAGTCAATAAACTGGAATATTTAAGGAATGACCAAATCTAATTTGATGAGCGATGCATCATTTGAAAAGAAATGCAACAACGCTTTTAATAAGCGAAACAGTTGGTGAGTGGTTCATTAGAGAATCATCAACTTCAAATCTCAAAACTAAAAAAGATATTAAACTCTTTATACATCATCATCGCTAGTGATTTGTTCTATTGCTCTATTGCTCCTAAAAATAACCAGAACTTCAAGCCTCCACATTTGGGACACACTGTCATACTCATATACAATCAATTTCACTTCGAAGAAGAAGTGACAGATTTCCGCTTGCCGAACGAAAATTTTCACGCCTAAGGCGATATCGAATTTCTGCAGAAATATGTCAGTCGCTGGTCGTTGGCGACTACGACCCAGTCGCGGCGACTAATTCGTCATGAACTTTCTGTTTTCCTCCAAATTGTGACACAGAACGGATTGGCTTCGTGAGAATGGATGTCTCTATCAAAACATTTTCAATTTAGCTGTTGCTAAATTATAAAGATGAGAGAATGATACAACTACCATAATCATACGTGAAAAAAGGTAAGAATTTTCACCAATAATCAAAAGAAAAAAGATGGAATTCAAACATCTTTTTCTACAACCTACAGGGTGTCACAGATTCGAGTGCATGCATGAGGATCTCAATTATTATAAGAGATACAGGGTCAGTTCAATGTCTGCAATTTAGTTGCGCATTTTTATATTAAAAAAATGCCATTTTGAAATTTGAAAAATTCTAAATACTTCCGAAGATATTAGATTAAAACCGAAATTTCGCAAAAACGATTATATTATTTTCTGCGTTTGTTTGAAAAGTCATTCCAAATAAATTACACTTTGTGATTGCCAATTTTTCTCCTCTACAAGATAGTGGTGTCAAATTGAAAATTTGACGTTTCGTCGTCGAGCTGCCAACAACTTATTTTTTTTAAATACGGACCTGGATTTCTCATATTATTTTTAGTTATTTTTTGACGTCCTTGAGGCATTGAGGGGATTAAATGAGGGTGTAGAGTGATATGGGTTGCCTAAGCAACCTCAATATTTTCAATTATTAGTAACCTATTATCGGTATTTCTAATATTTTGTTAAAATGACAATATTTTTGAACACTTTTGTAAAAATTGATTTAGTTTTTTATTTGTATTTTTTTTCATTTTCCATGTGATTTGTGGATTTGATCTAATTTCATAAAATTTATTGTTATTAGAATGTTATTCCGATTTTGAGTCAGTCAATGAGTTCTTTCAGTCGTGCAGGTTTCTTCATTAGAATAACGTGTTGAATAAAGATGGATTTATGAACCAAACTATGTGTAAGAGAGACAAGGATTGCCTTATTAATTTTCTCTGGTATTATTTTTTAGATGAGTATTTTTTTCGACGGTTGCGATACCTCAATGCATTGAGGACGTCTAAACACATCTTAAATCAAAATAAAAAAACCAGGGCCGTATTTAAAAAAATGAACTTGATGCTTGCCGTCAAAGACGAAACGTCAGATTTTTAATTTGATACCGCCCTAATGTACAGGAGAAAAAGTGGCAAAGAGAAAGTGCAATCCATTTTTTAATATCTTCTCAAATAAAATCGGGAAATAATAATAATGTTTTTGCAAAATTTCAGTTTTCTTCGAATATCATCGGTAGTAGCGGGAATTTTTCAAATGTCAACATGACATTTTGTTGAGCATGAAAATGCGCAGCTTTGCATCTATTTATTCGACCCTGTATTCCTCGAAATAACTCAGATCCCCATGCATGCACTCGAATCTGTGTCACCCTGTATAGGATTTGTCTTCGCAATCATGAATTTTTGGATAATGATCAATCAATAAACAATTTGTTCATCTTCCGCACTTGGAAAAGTATCCAATTTTCTTATTCACAATCATGTTGATCTCAAATTCGCAGCGATTTAGTCGCTGGACTGCTTCCATGGAAGCAGTCAGTCGCGGCGACCCGAGAATGCAGTTGATGGCAGTGACTAAAAAAATAGTAGAAAAAAAATTACATTTTAAAAGCATTATTGAGAAACTGATTATTAAATATTCAAAAGCAAGAAAAAATCATTCGGATTCCCGAATTTTCATTTTTTTTTTGCCAAAAAGACCCACAACCAAAAAGTATAGTTTTTTATAAACCTCGATACATTTTATTGTGAGACAGTACCTATTGCAGAATAAATAAACCAATATTATAACTTCTTGACATTGATTGGAAAAGCTAGAAATAACAACAACTAGAATCTCATTTCAAAGAGATCGCTGCTCGAAATATATTACGTGGAACCCACTAGAACAGATAATTTCAGGTACAGGTTAATATAAACATAATATACCTGTCATACCAGACGCCATGTTGTCCATGTCAAGACGTTTTGCGATAAAATTGTGAACCAGTGAGTAATATTGATGAAAAAAAACTTTACAAAAAAAGTCCAGATGTTTGATGTTTCAAATATCAGATCTCCAAGAGGTGTTTCACGATAGTATCAGTATCTAATCTCAAGTGCAGCCAACTTATTTTGCGAGGATGTGAGGGCCGATGTTTCCGTTGATCATTCAATTTTAGTCATCCTATCCATCGATTTGAAAAATAATTCATTTGTTGTGAATGTTTTTGATGTTGATAAAAATGATAAGTTTACATTTATTTGTTCAACTGTTCCGTCATGCGTCATCTTGATGGATAAGGTGAATTCGGCAAAATAAAATAAATCGTGTTATTATTGACACCCTTCAAATTCACATGAGCGATATTACACCTGAATGATCCGAAGTTATTTGTTATAAATATACAAATTTCAGTTAAAAATAATCAGCCTTTTTCAAGATATTAACAATAGTCAACCTGCTCTATATTTAAAAATAATTATTCAAATTTAGTTAATCAAAGAAGCTGCTGCAGAGTAGTATGTGCATGATTACTATAGTCACCGAATATCAACTAAAGACTCAAATAGGAGCAAGAACAGGAATAATTGATCACATGCACAACAACACCAAAAATCTTTTAGCCTAATTTACCCTCATTCATTTTCAACCTAGTCACTTCTCACCTAATATCTTGCTCAAATGATCAGACCCAAATGATACAATGAGTTTTTCATTTAAAGAATGTTCGTGACGGGGTAAATCATGACTTCTGAGGGACATGACATTGTTAGACATTGTTTTCCCTTAAATGTATTGCCATTAGAGAGGCTCCCGAATAAAATGAGACGTCAATAACAATCTACAACAAAGGTTTATGGAGGGATGAGACACAGATAATAATCACATTACAACGCAAATAGAATTCTGGACGACAAAACGTAGGCTTATTGCCAACAGAGAAAAATATTATCAAATAACCTCTAAATTATTCGATATTTTCAATTTGCGTTTCATATAATATCTCTTTGAGACTGCGAAGAGGCTTTCGAGAAAGAGGACTTCTATCAGAATCTGGGACCTGCTATTTACGCGATGACAGATCTGTAATTGTTGGAGGTGCCATATGATGCTCCCTTTTCAAATTGCATTTTTTTTTATTGGTTGTACCAAATGATACAACCAATGAAAAAAGGTCTACGCCTCATCTGAAAAAAATGCTCAACACAATCTGAACATTCTCGTGTAAAAAGGTGAGATGAATGTGAATATACAGGAGGTAGGCAATAACTGGGCCAAATTACAAACCTGAGCGAAGTAGGCTTTTTATTTTCTATTTATTCTCTGCTAGCGAGCAAGCAAGATCGAGATCAAGCACAATAGACATTATTTGCAGATGCAAAAGTTACAAGCCGATCTGTTTTCAAATTTAGAAATAAACACAATGGTTGTAGTCCAGTAATACAAGGTTCAGAAACGACGTTTGCAGGACAAAAATGTAGATGCTTTTTTCTCACTGGTTCTATATGTTTTTTGAACTGTTGAATCCGGATATGAGGTTTGATCCCTTGCCAGGTGTCGGTTTCACAACGAAAATTGCAGTAAACATCAAAATTTCGGCACATTTTTCAGTTTTTCAAGTATATCTCGAAAATTAAGCGTTTTTTGATATTAACTATTAAATACCAAATTGGCATCTCTTGAGTTTAGGTCAAAAAGATGAAAACATCATTTCAAGTCCACGCTTTACACACCCTCAAAATAAATTATGTTATAACTACCTGCATGGTATGTTCTGCTTACAACTAAGGAGTTGGCAAACGAGTGAAGTCCATACAGTGCGAGTCTCTAACTTGGAATAAATTCAGTACACAAAAGACCGTTTTTTTTTCGGAAATATGTTCGGACACGTCGATTAGTATTTTAAATTGCGCTCTTTTTCATGTAGAAAAATTTTATACAGTGTGTCCCAAATTTGAGATATGACGTCATCGACTATTTTTTTAAATGGTAGCCCTAATTTTTTCATGACTATTCTTAAAGAGTATATCGAGTTACACATGCGTACCAAATTTCATGTTTTTATTCCTTGTCATTTAAAAGATATTTAACAAAAACATTAACTAATTCGAAAAATGAAGAAATCTGATTCAACTCAATAATTTTTCTTCAATAAATGCTCAAAATGTTGTCCATGTACTAACTGACAATACCCTAAACGGAATTGAAACTTGTTTTGAACATTTCTAATTACTTCAGCGGAAATAAGCCTACACTCCTGTCTTATTCTTTCTTTCAACTCCTCAATATTTTCCGGTTTGGTCCTAAAAACTTTGTTTTTCAAGTACCCCCATAAGAAATAGTCCAGAGGTGTTAAATCCGGAGACCTGGGTGGCCATTCAAAGGGTCCTCTTCTACCAATCCATCTGCCTGGAAATGCATCATCCAGATACTCACGGACAGGTCTAGCAAAACGTCTTGTTGAAACCAGATGTTTCTATTCGGGAAATCAGCTTCAACCGGATCAGGGAATAGAGTAGCCAAATTTGGAAGTAGTTCTTTCTGCAAGAATTCTTAATATCTTGCTCCATTGAGATTTTCTTGGAAGAAAATTGGTCCTATTACTCGATCACCAATAATCCCTGCCCAAACATTGACTTTTTGTGGACGTTGAGTATGGCCTTCCCTCATCCAGTGTGGGTTGTTGTCTGCCCAATAACGATAATTTTGTCGATTTACCTCCCCATATAACATAAACGTTGATTCGTCAGAAAACAGGACGTTTTCTATGTTGAGAACATTTCTGTCTAGTAGGTCCATCATTTTTTCGCAAAACTGGAGTCTTCTATCCGGATCATCTTCGGTGAGTTCCTGGAGAATTGTCAATTTGTAGGGATGAAATTTTTGCGCTTAAAGAGTTCTTATAACTGAAGACTGGCTAATTTCGAGTTCCCTAGCTATCTGCCTAGTGGGGACATGAGAATTTTCTTGAACAGAGAGAAGTACATTAATTTTGACCTTTTCATTGAGCGCACTTTGACGATGATTATTTGTTTTTCTTAAATGTCCGTTTTCCCGAAACTGTTTTTCAATCTTGCTTACGGTACTTTGTGATATGAGTGGTAAATCAGGATACTTCTCTCTGAATAAATGAATAACTTCATTTTGTGTTTTTGTCCTATCTCCGTAGCCAATCATCATTAAAATTTCAATTTTGTGGGTGTCAGTTAAGTACGGCATGTTCGTGGATTTTTCAAAAAACGGTGTTTCTGACAAAACCACAAACTAATAGGGTTCTCGCTCAACAACTCGAATACGATGCAGCTCTTCTTACTTGTTTTTATTAACTTGTTTTCTTGTTTTTATAACATTGTGATAAGACGTCAAACCGATTTGACAAAGAACGAATACCTTTTGACGTGCCATTTTTAAATAAATAAATAAATAAATAATAATCTTTATTTAGCATGTAGCTATACAAAATATACAATAATTTGAAAACTACAAGGCTAAGATAAGTACAAAAATATAAAATATAGATATGTTCTTTAATAAAATACAAGTATAAAACAAATATAATAATATGATAAGTTAAAAACAAATAAAAATGTAGACAACACATGTTCCCTAAGCATTACTTTAAATTCGACCAAATGTTCACAATTTTTGATAATACGAGGTAGACCATTGTATTCTTGCAACCCCTTATTCAAAATGGAATTATGCATTTGTGTAGTGTTACATTTGTTTGTTAAAATAAAGTCTTTGCGATTTCTCGTATCGTAGTTGTGCACATCACAAAAATATTTCACTTTATCACATATGTATTCAGGTACCAGTTTTATATGAATCTTAAATATAAACAGACATACATTGAAAATTATTTTTTGTTTAACAGACATCAAGTTCAAAGTATCCAACATCAATTTGATTGGTGTATATTTATCACATTTAAGTATCACGCGCATACCTCTATTTTGAATTCTTTGCAATTTTTCAATCATGTATTTTGGTAACATATATAACAGTGTTGAACAGAACTGCAGATGGGGTGCTACTATGGCATTATACACTTTCATTTTGGTGAAAACAGACAGTTGTTTTCCAACTCTGGCCAAGAAATGAATTTTTTGAGACAGTTTGCGCATAACATAATCAGCATGTGGAAGAAATGTCAAACTACTATCAAACATTATTCCCAAGTACTTGATAGTATCTACCCGTTGCAACTTTTCATTCTTTATTCTAATATCTAAATTACGAATATCTAAGCTATTTAATTTTGACTTTTTTGCAAAAACACAGCATTTAGACTTGTTAGTGTTTAAACTTAAACTATTATGACACAGCCAGGTACTTAGTTCATCAAGTTCACTGTTTATACAATTTTCCATATGTTTGATGTTCTTACCAATCAAATATATCATTGTGTCATCTGCGAACAAAACAATTTCACATTTTGATATAACTTTGACAATATCATTAATATAGAGTAAAAACAAAATTGGACCTAAAACAGTTCCCTGAGGAACACCAAACTTCACATCAACAGTATCTGACAAACCATTTTTGAATTTGGTACGTTGATTTCTATTAGACAAATACGATATAAACCACTTCAAAGCACATGCTCAAAATTTCATTAAACTTTGATTCTGCATCAGTGATCAAGAAGGTAATGATGCGTTTGAGAACTTTAATCTATTTGTCAGTTTACATGTGGGGATTTTATCAAAAATTTGTTAAGGGCTAATTTGTCACAGTAAAAAAAAAGATTGAAAGATTGAATCTTTTTTTTTTTGTGTAATTACTTCTTAAAACTTTGTTCAATTATCGTGAAATTTCCAGAAAGTACATACAGTGCAATTCTTGAATGCTCCCCCTCTTCTAACTTTTGAACCGTTTGATATTACACCAGGACGAAATTTGGACAGACCATTTGTGAGGACGTGCTGCAGTTTTTGACATAGTCGTGACAGCTCAAAACGTCAAAATGGCAGGTGGGCGCCATTTTTAAATCAAAAATCAAATGAAAAGGTGGTCCGACTGACACCTCATTTGGAAGGTTTTTTGATCCTCATTACACCCTGAAAGTTTGAAGTCGGTATCTCTTTTCAATATTAAGCCAGTATTTTCATTCAAAATGGCACCCAATTGCCGTTTTGACATTCTAAGTTGCCACCACTGCGAACTTTCTTACACAGTGTAAGTTTTTGATGTCCCCACACCCTTCTAACTTTTGAACCGTTTGATATCTTGGAATGAAATTTGGACCAATGATTTCAGGTAAGCATTTTCTGATTCTCTTTTTCTTAACACACTAGTGACAGCTAAGACTAATAAGAGTGTCAAAACGGCAACTAGACGCCATTTTGATGAAAAAATATTGGCTCAATATTGAAAATGTTTAAAGAGAGAGCGACTTCAAACTATCAGGGTGTAATAAGGATGGAAAGACCTTCAAAATGAGGTGTCACTCGACCCCCCTTTTGATTTGATTTTTTGTTCCAAAATTTCGCCCAGCTGTCATTTTGACATTTTCAGCTCGGGTGCCCAAAATTAAAAAACAGTACCTGACATTTTTATCACAACAAAAACAAAAGAGAACTTGCCGAGTTTTACGCACATTTTGATTTAAGTCCGAACCCAATCGGTGAATAAATAACGAAGTTGTGATACATGCTGAAATTAGTAATCACACCCATACTCATGCCTTTCCCAACTTGATACACAGTAACTCCACGATGAAAAAGAGAAAGGCAGGCAAAACACACCTGCGAAGCAGTTCGCAGGTGTGTTTTCCTACAAGAGAGGTTTCGGATATAAATATTTTAAATACATAATATGATTCAAATATGTATTATTTATTGTCACTATCCGCATAAAGAACAATTCTTGAGAAGTTGACAACAAAACATACTGGCTCCTATTTGAAATCCACGTTTACGGCTCCTTTGAAGAGTTTTTATTGAATATGAATTATGATTAGAGGCAACTTTATACTTTCTTTTACTTCCGGTTTGTATCACTATATATTTTGATTTAGATATCATCAGGGAGATTGATTTTTATTGTGCTGAGATGTAGAAAATGCCCATGATCGTAGATATGATGTAGACGAACTGATTCTTCGGGGTGATGAGGTTATATACCTCAGCTCTTAGACCACACAGTAGGACCATTCTGTACCTCTAAGAGGACACGTTGCTCTATTGGATCGCCGTCATCGCAGATTTGACTAGATTGCTGATTAGGAACATCACCTGGTTAAGTTTTGAATCTGGGGGATTCATTGATTCAGAACAACTATAAACTTTCTGACTATCAGTAATCAGATTTACAGCCTACGTTCATTAGCCATTGAGAGTGCCGCCAAATTGTGATGCTTCGTATTTTTTTTAAAGCAATTATATTCTTTAATATTTGACAATTCACTTGACAAATTAATAATAACAAGATAGGTGAATGAATATGTTCCAATAATATCATAACACCTCCCCGTAATTGAAAAACTATTCCAACTATTCTTTCCCTTCACCAACCAAAGGTCAAATATAGATTCTATTTCTTCTCAATACTCTTCCACTTGGAGTTTTTATTGTGTAACTTCTATGAGTCCCCTTTTCAATAACAATGCCATCACCATCCCATCTTTTTGAGAATTTATCCTGAATTCTCACTTTTTGTCCAACTGTTAATACAGGAAGATCCTTTGCACTTTCATTGTAAATACTCTTCTGATAAATTCTATTTCTCAAGATTTTTGTATCACATTCTTGACTGGCCTTCTGCCACTGCGTGAAGAAAGGCTGGGCTGGAACTAACGAGCCAATAGGATGACCATACAAAATCTGAGCGGGCGAACGACCATCAATTCTTGGGGTATTTCTCCATTCCAAAATTCCAGCTTCATACTGTTCCTCATCTAACTGTCCATTGTGCAAGCATTTAGTGATCAGATATCTCATTGCTTTGCCCTTTGGATAATAAGGTGTCGAAGGACATCCATTGATATTCCACTTTTTTAAAAATTACCTAAACTCAAAAGAAGCAAATTGTGGTCCATTATCTGATCTAAATTGAATTGGAACACCTGTAGATGAAAAAATAGTTCTTAAATGGCTTATTATTTTTCGACTTTCCGGCATTCTACTTTCGTACTGACAAACAAATGGCCATCCTGAAAGACGATCAACATAAACCATATAATGTTTACCTGCACAGCTAAAAATATCAGCAGACACATCTTGAAATGGAAGATTTGGTGAAGGATCCATTTCATCTTTCTCTAAAGTTTCTTTGATTTGTGAAGGTCTCATTGCTTGACAATTTTCACAGTTTTCAATGATATTAGTGATGTCATGTGATATCTGGGGCCAATAAACTGTTTGCCGTGCTCTTCTTTTTGTCTTTTCAATACTCTGATGAGAATCATGTAAGCGTTCTAACACAAGTCGACTTGCAATTTTTGGAATCACTATTTGAAATCCATTTAAAACCAGCTTATCGTCATAACTTGATTATTGGTCCCTTATAATCCAATATGGCTCGAGTTCCGGATTTAATTCTCGTTTTTTATTTGGAAAACCTCCTTGTATTTGTCTTATTAAATCATGGTAGTTTGAATCCTGTTCAGTTATTTCTTTGATTTTTTCCAACATGGGATCTTGGAAATGGCAAGTTTGTGAACCTTCTTAAGTGTTATCCACAAGACCAATGTTATGCTCTATCATCGAAACGACATGTTAATGTGATTCTTCGCCTAACAAATCTTCTTCAAGAGGTTTTGAATGTGGTTTTCGGGAAAGAGCATCGGGTATGTGATGATCTGTACCTTTCTTCCAGGTTCCAATAAATTCATACCTCGCTAGCTTTTCTTTAGGCCTTTGTAGACGCGGATTTTCTATCAAGTCTAAAGTCTGATGGTTCAATATTGATAGAAGCGGTTTATGATCAGTGATAATTTCAAATCTTTACAGGCCTAGTAAATATATTCTACATTTTGAGACAGCCCATGCAATACTTAATAAATCTACCTCAATCTTAGCAAACCTTTATTCAGTGTCAGTTATAAATCGGGAACCACATTGTATAAGCTTCCATACATTTTCTTGTTTCTGCATTAGAACATAACCCAAACCATTTAATCTTGAACCGTCAGTATGCAAGGTTGTTGAAAGTGACATATCAAAATTTGATAAAATAGGAGGCTCTTCCAACGCGTTTCTCACTTTATCAAATGCTTCATCATGCACCTTGGACCAATTAAAGAGATTTTTTTTCTTGATCAATTCTCTCAATGGCAGTGCACAACTGCTTATTCTTGATGAAAATGATCCTCATTGATTCACAATGCCCATAAATGATCGTAGTTCAGAGATATCTTTGGGTTTTGAAAAATTCTGTATCGCGTCAACTTTTGATGAATCTGCTTTTATTCTTGTTCTATTAATTCTATGTCCAACATAAGCTACTTCAGATTTAGCAAAAATAAATTTGTTTGGATCCAATGATATTCCTGATGATCTGCACCGATGTAGAATATTGATCACCAGTTCATAATGTTCTGAAAAACTTGAATCATATACAAGAATGTCATCAACTACTTTTTGAATATTCTCAATACCTTCTAACGCAAAGTCTCCTCTTCTACAAAACTCATCTCCAGAACTTGCTAGACCCATTGGGCTTCTCAAAAACTGGTTCCGTCCCCAGGGTGTAAGAAATGTAGTGAAATTTTGGCTTTTTTCATCTCGTTCCAATTCCCAGTATCCAGAAGTAGCATCCATTGCTGAAAAAAATTATGAATTTTTCTTAAGACTTGAAACAGCTTCCCATGGTGATTGGAGGGGTGTACAGGTCTTAATATGAATTGATTGACTTAAGTGTAGTCTACACATATTCCAAGTTTCTCGTCTGGTTTCTGAACCACCACTACATATTCAGAAATGCCCTCTTCAACCGGCTTGATGATTTTCTTCTTAACCATATTTTCAAGTTCATCTTTGACTTCTTGTCTCCATGCAAAGGGTATTTTTCTTGGGCATGTTATAGCAAACGGTATTGCATCACTCTTCATATGAATATGTACTGGCGGACCTTGCAATTTTTTAAGTTCACCATCAAAACTGAAAACGTCAGCATATTGTTTCAGAATATCTTCTTTTATTCTTTTTAGCTGTTCTTCTTCTGGGTCTTTCGAATATCCATATTTCTTCTCCTCAACGTAACTTATATCATGTTTCAATGGTTTTGGAAACTTTTTAGGTAAAATATGAAAGTCAATCATTGTTTTCCCACTCATCAAAAATGATTGAACTCCTGAACATATATATCATAACATTCATTTCTTGATTTTCATACCGAACTTTACACTCTACTGTACCCAAAAAGACAAGCTTAGAACCATCTGCGGACTGCAAACTATCATTGGATTTTTTTAAAGCTTTTAATGGAATTGACAATTTTTCAATGAAGCTTTCACCTGCTACACAAACTTCAGATCCTGGAATAGCATCAATACATATCTGCTTTTTTTTGTTTTTCACTTCAACCTGAATTCCGCAGTGTTGTATCTCTTCTTTATTAATTGTTAAAATTTTTATATTTCTAATTCTGATTTGGGCATCTTTCATTTCAATCAAAGATTGTCTTTTATTAGATCTACAGAATTCCGTGAAATGTCCCTTTCTACCACATTTTTCACAATTGAAGTTTCTTGCTGGACAAAATACTAACGACTCATGCCATTCCTTATTGCATTTGAAGCAAAAATGCTTATCTAAACAAAGTTCTTGTCTTCTCTCTATTTTAAGAACATTTTGTGCTATTTCATCAGTGCCTCTATAACATGATCAATTAGACATCCTCTATAACAATGAGAGCAGAGATCTGTTAGTTGAAACAGTTTCATTTTATTTTTGTAGTAACACATAAATGGCTCTCCTTCTTCTTGTTTGCTTGTCATAAAATAAGCTCTTCTCATTCTTCCATTTTCTTTCTTGCTAAAATAACTCTCAAGTTTGTTTAGAATTTCTCCGTTCGAGGTATTTGTGTAGTCTACATTCAGGACAAGACGTACAACATCATAAATATCTTGGTTGAAATGTGATATCAATAAAGCGATACGCTGGCTTTCCGTTGCATTATTCAAGTTTTGAAACAATGTGTAATTCTTGTATTTTCTTCGCCAATCTTTGAATTGACCAAAAGTAAGGTTTTCAACTAATTTTGCTGGGCCGGGTACAGCATTTGATATTTGAAAATTCCTTGAATTAACGGCAGCATCATTACCTGTCTCGGAAGAACTACCATGTGATTCACTTTCCACAATGCCAATTGCTTCAGATGAATTTGTGTTCAATTTGTGTTTTACATTTTAATACTTGTGTGAGCATGCTTTGCATATCGTGAATTTGTTTTTCCATCGGTTTAATCATATTTTCAACAACATCTTCCACCGATTCTTTTACATTCTTTCTTCTAGGCATTCCAGTAGATACTAATAATTGCTTCTAAAAGATTACCCACTGCGCCATGTGTTGTTTTGTATTTTTTTTTATAGCAATTCTATTCTTTATTATTTGACAATTTTACTTGACAAATTAATAATAACATAATAGGTAGATGAACATGTTCCAATAATATCATCACAGCCAAATTTTCAAACATGAAAAATACTTCTCACCATAGAGATCGAACCCACGTCCATCAAGTGGCCAGACAAGGCCACTCAAGTCTAGCACCTTACACTCTCGACCACCGATTCCCTAAACGTGAATAAAGCACTCACTGTTCTCAAAAGGGATCTTCAAATTACTTCTTCGATGAGAGGACTATTTAGTCACCGAATAAGTCCCAACAATTTTCCATGAATTCAAAGTTCAAGTCACTTCCCAGTAAAAACCCATAGTCGTCCACAAGGTAATCTTACCTGTTGATCTACAGCTTATAACAAATTGGATAACTATGTGTGTTTTGCCTTCTGCTGTATATGAGTTTATGAAGTTTCTGCGAACCTAGTCAACGCGTCTAGTTTGCGTTCAAATTTATTGAACATGAACATTTCAGAAAGTGAAGACCTTCAAAGAAAAAATCGTTGCTCTCAATGATGAGAGTATCTTTGCAAATTATGAATTTTGAAAATAAAAACGTTAGGGCGCAAGATAGTTCATCAGTATTTGCATTGCTCTTCTGAAAACTTTTTCATGTGAAAAAAATTAATAATTGTGTATCTGAACTTTCAAATTGAATGCCCGCCCAAATAAAGAAATAATGGTTATGATAAATCATGAGATAGCGCAAATCTTTGTGAAGTTCATTGCTTGAACCAGAAGCATAAACATTTTTCAAGTGCATAAACAATTAGAGTACCCACCACAAAATGATCTCATCTAGTAGTAATTCAAAGACGGGATGGTGTGAAACACATTTTTAATAAAATGAGGATGGTTGAGTACACGTGAGCTAGTTTCAAAAGAAGAATTTTGTATAGCGTGTATCTCGTAATGTATAATTTAAGGAAAGCGCTTTTGGTGAAACCACCTTCATCAGTGCCTTTCTACAAGAAACCGAAAGCGCTTACCTGACCTATTGTGTTTCTTGTAGAAAGGCACTGATGAAGGTGCTTTGCTAAAATTATACATTACGACATACACGTTATAGAAAATTCTTCTTTTAATACATTTTTATTGTTTCATCATTAACAATGGAGTGAGCTATTGATATAATGTCACGATAGGCGTAAGATTGGGTCTTCGTCTGGACCCTCGCACCTATCCTGCTCCAGGGATGTAGCCGTAAGACGGGAGTAGAATTTGGGCAGCACATAACAACATCAATTGGCTTCCCAAATACAGCTTACAGCACAAAAAGTGAGATAAGCATGTTGAACCTTGGCCAGTCAGTAGACTCGCTGCGGGGGCAGAAGTGTAGCGTGAATACAAGAGATCTTCTTGTCTTTCGACTGGCACTGCTCGTGTGAAGAAAGAAAGGAGTAATCACTACTCTTCCAACCACTTGACTGGCGTTGCTGACTTCTATTTATACACGAAAATGTGCTGGCTTAGAGCGTCGTTCATCTGAATGAGTTGATTTCTCCATGTTCCTTTGATCCGTTCGTATTCACATGACAATATATCCTACATCATACTCCTGGTAAACAATAATGTTAGTATAATTGACTCATTGGTCGCTCTGATTATACAAATTCAGGGCTAGAGAAACACAAGAAATTGGTCCTGTGAAAATGACAACAAGGCTCGGCTTGCCGCATTGTAACTGATGTCGTACTCAACGATCGTCATTGTTCGCCGCAGGTTTGGATTGAATTCTAAAGTCAATTCCTCTTCGCAAGAGACAAAATCATAAAAATTCTCATACCACGATATTATAATGATATAGATTTATAAATGCTTACTGGCAAGGAAGCAGTCAAGTACGACAAACTATGATCATATTTATTCCAAACGCTTGAATTGAACTACGCGTACTAGAATAGCTCGTATACCTCCTTTAAAAGAATACGTTAGTCTCATCATCGTAACTTGTGTTACTCAATTTCAAACTAGGAATCACGTGACTATGTACATAAGTAAGTATTCTGTAATCTCAATGATGTATTCTGAATGTTGTCTGGTAGTCCGACGAGTTTTCCGAAATTTTACAAGATGAGTACCTCTTTTAAATATGCCTGATGGAAAAATCGAACATTTCAAAGAAGGAGGCAAATCCTGATATGCTTTTGACTCGATAACAGAGAGTTCAGAAATCTGCACACTTCAAGTCATCTGTATTTCTATACCCAAGGCTACAAAGAACGAGTCAGGTCAAACGTCAAAATCAGGCATTTTGCAGTTCATTGAAATAACCGACTTTATACATTATTTCAAAATTCTTGAACTACTTGCAACTCGCGGATTCTAAAGACCACAAGCAGAACACTAATGAAGCTGATGATACCTTCATAATAATTATATGATCTCATGATATTTGAAACTCTAACGTAAGCTTTAGAAATGCAGCTGAAAGCTTTGATATTTCAATGAGTCTTCTAGAGTGGTACTTGGGAAAATGATGAGACCGAAATGATGAACCGAGTTTTTTTTTTCTCTTGAACATTGGTTTTCATGGATTATTGCCCGGATGTTATGAATATTGACTCGGAAGGTCAAGCATGTTCACTCTAAAAACCAAATCTTTTTTAATTATTAGTAATTAAACAATAATAAATCCTATTCTTCTCGATATCAAGTTGTTTGATCGATCAAGTTGTTTGAGAATTTGTGGCAATTTCGCAATAATAAGAATCAGATCTTTACAATATGGTATAAAACAGTCGCTTTCGACTGTTCAATGCAACCTCTTTTTATTCTTGTTTAAACCAGTAATGTTAGATTTGACGACAAGTTGCAAGGTGTAGACAACGGCTATATCTTTTTCTAGATGGTGTACTTTGAATATAGGTATTTCTTCAAGGAATACGCTATTTTTATTGTATACAAGATCACCAAACGATTTAACATGGTTTGAAAGTTCTTGAAAATTAATGTTGAACTCGAATGAAACTGTGGGCAGTTGAAATTACTTGGATCCAAAATGAGTATTTTCCCACATTTTTATTCTATAGCTGGTGAATCAAGGTGCAATGTTTTTGTTGAGCAACTCGGTATATAGCCTGACTACATTGATCGACTCTCAATCTGAGATTCAGTCGAGAGTATATTGTACCCTTCAATCTTGGATCTCGCGTCTCAAGACACTCAAAACGTCTTACACTCAAGTCATCTTCTCTGGTATGTCAAGATTATACAATATTTTTGCGAGGGGTCTTTTGCGAATCTCCTGATATCTTGACTGGTCAAATCATATGCATATGTATAACCCATGAAAGTTCCTTAATAGAATACAACAAATAGAGTTTAGGTTCAAGTCTCTCATCTTTTAGTTTCAATCTGTTTATATAGCCAGAAGATCAAAACCTAGGGGATCTCAGGTCGATGGTGTGACTTTGTCAATAATTATTGAATGAACATCAATCACGCTAGAAGAAGATGACACATGAAGCAGCTGTTGGTTTTCAAAATTCCCATTACAGCGTAATATTCTATCTAACGAAGATGAATAAAATCACACCCGAGTACACGTCTTTACAGTTATTCATAATAACATCATTCAAACAATCACCCGATGAATGGATAGACGGAAGAATAATTCTGTGCCTTAAATGTATATTTATGATATTGCAATAATCGATCAGTATAACATATAGGATATCAGGGTATGTGCGAAAGTGATTATAATATAATATAATAATAATAATGTGATCCTAAGGTATCAAAATAAAATAATACCTTTTTTGACATATCATCGCATAGCGGTTCAAACAAGTAAAGGAATGAAAGTGACAGGGACCGGCGGACCGGGCTTCACATCAAACCAAACAATAATTAACCAAACTTTTCCTCTTTGGCCACAAGACTGTGATAGCGGCTCCATCCAAAGTTTCTGCGTCTAAGTTCTTCTTTCGGCTAAGTCCAAAGGCTTGAGTTGTCTGCCATTGGCTTCTATTATAGGTTGAATTATAATATTGGTGGCCTGTTTTCACGATGTTGTCAGAAATTCATGTCAGTAAAACTGCCAAAAACAATCAGTATAAGAGCCAGTGACATTTTCCAGTGATGATTTAGTTGAGGCCTATTTTTTGAGGGAATGTTGTACGGCCCCTTATCAAGTGTCATCCGGGTTTGCCCTGATCGCGGTTACAAGGGGGTGGCGGAACGCCCCCAACATGTAAAAAAATTTGCGTCTTTTTATCATTTAGTTGAGGCTGAATTTTTTACCAATTTTGTTCTTTGGTAGTCCACAATCATCCAGAAAATTGGCGGATCGACTGGCCGGTTCCTTAAGGGTGGCGGATCACCTTCAACATGTCGTGGGACCGATGAACTTTTTATGATTTGGTTAGGGCTAAAATTTTGACCACCTGTTCTTTGATAGCCCACAATCATCCAGAAAAATTGGCGGATCGATTGGCTGGTGCCTTGAGGGTGGCGGATCAACCCTAACATGTCGCGATAATATTGAACTTCTCATAATATGATCCAGTCAAGGCTAAATCTTCCACCAGTTGTTCTTGGGTAGCCTACAATGATCCAGAAAAATTGGCGGATCGAATGGCCAGTTCCTTAAGGGTGGCCTAAATTTGATGATAAGAAGTCGCATTTTTTTTTACATGTTAGGAACGTTCCGTCACCCCTTTGGAACCGCGATCAGGACGAACCCCTCTCGGATGACACTCGATTAGGGTCCGTACAACATTCTCTCGAAAAATAGGCCTTTACTAAATCATCACTGTAAAATGTCACTGGCTCTCCTACTAAATGTGAAAACGAGCAATGCATTATCAACATTTTCTTGGACTATCGAAACATGATACAGTACGTCTGGCGATGGGGACGACAGGAAGACAAATGAAATGGAAAAGACAATCTTCATAAAAATCTTTGCTTGCTAAAACAATACGATTGTCGATTGAAAAAAATTAAAACTGGATACATGATACATGGTCTTCAAATAATTGAAAAATATTTTTTTCCCAATAATGAAGTACTCATATTTAAAAGTTTTTAACAAAATGAAACTTTTAAACATTTTATTAGTTTAGAATACTAACAGCAGATAAAACAAATATGTTTTTATTCATCTATTTTTTTTTGATAACAATAATCAGTTGGTCTATGTTTATAGCATATAATAAGTTAAAACATCCATTTTATTTGGAGTAATTTGAAATAAACAAATGTGTACTACTGTACAGGGTCTTCCCGTATATTTTTGTACCCATCTAGAAAGCTTATTTGCAAACATATTCAAACAAGGTGAATACAAAAGTATCATGTTCTTTGAGAGCTTGTAGGCTTCAATTTGTATGGACATACTTGTTTTGATCTCCAATATATACACTGTTTGAAAGACAATTGGATAATATGGTTTGATGTGGGGTTGAATCAGATTTTACTACGGCTCCTCAAGATTAAAATTTTGAAATTAAAATAAAGACACAGTTACAGCAGATGGGCTGATATCTATGCACTCAAGTGTTTATATTTTTGTAACCTTTCAAGCATCAGGTTTGGAACAATAAGCGTCACGTCACATATTAAGCCATGTGAAGACCATAGAAACGAGTCAATCGACGATCAGTTTCTAAGTGGGATTCAAAAATATACGGGAAGACCCTGTACAGTTACCGGCTAAGTTTAGGAACAAATTAATTTTGAATTTAGGTTGTTTTTGTTTTTTGTTTTGTTTGTTTATTTATTTTTGGAAGCGATTTTTTTAATAGCAAATTCTATTCTACATAAATAATAAGTCACAACAATCAATTTCCTTTTTTCAAATGAAAACATGTAGGTAATATAAATTTATATTATTTATGAATTCTGAGTATATTTGATGTAGCACACCGCATACCTATATCCAACCGTTTTACAGAAGATGACATTTCATGACGTTATTTAAAAAAACTGGTTAATGTTCTTCTTGGTTAAATAAATTGATTGAATGTCCATTCGGCAATGATATTTTATGACGTTATTTTAAAAAAAAACTGGTTAATGTTCTTTTTGGTTAAATGATTTTATTGAATTCCCATTCAGCAACGTAAACGAGTGATAACTCAACAAAAAAAAACCGAATCGCGTGGTTAGCTACTGTTAATAATCGCTGCCTCCTGGCTGTGAATATGAAAATAGGTAACTACGCGATTCTGTATTTTTGATTTGCTTAGTTACCACCTGATTGTCGTTGCTGATTGGACATTTAATTCAATTATTGAACAAATAAGAACAATAACGTGTTTTTTAAATGAAAATATCATGGATTGATAATGCCATTTTTTCGAAAACGGTTGGATATAGGTATGGGGGTATTTAAGAAAATATACCTGAAATGGACAGTTTTTCTTAAAAAAACTGCATCTGAAAAAAATCGACGTGTCCGAGCGTTTTCCAAAAATCCAAAGCCTATCACTGTATAGTTACTACGAAAATGATGAATACATTATCCTCTTGTATTATTATGGTGTAGAACAAAATTGATAATAATCAGTGCCTGACAAATTTACAAAACATTTTGAATTCATCGCCAACATTTTTCTTTTGGTCTCGGTTTTCGTTTCTCTTGGTAATCAATTAATTATTGTCTTGCATTTCGTCGGCGTGTAGCAAACTGAAAAAGCGCTCACCCGACATTTCAAATTGTGTTAATTATTTTTCACGACTGAAGTTGAAAAGTCGCACCAATATGGGCGTGGAATGAATATTACAGATTTTAAGTCTGAAATTCATGAATTATGAACAGTGATATGCAACTGAAGGTTTTGAGCGGTGATTATGCTGGGTACTTTCTTTGTTTGCGTTTCATTTTTGTCCATTATAAAGACATCTTTCCAGTTGAATATACATGCTTCACCGGTGATTTCGTTACGCCAATTATTTATAGAAACGGCATGAGTTCTCATATCCCTGTACAAATTTTGGAGAGTTGCTGGTCTGCTTAATAAAAATACGTTTTGAGGTGCACCCTCATGGAAAGATATACTCACCACCAGACATACTCTACTGAACATTACATTGTGGTCCCCAGCAACTTACATAGCAACGTGCTTGGTGGTGTAACGGATTATGTTTGGCGCCCGATATAATAATTATTTGTAGGGCATTGAGATTGATAATATAATCATTCAATAAGCTTACAATGAAATGAGAAAGAAAAATATTGACGACCAGTGTTATCTTTGATCATCACCATCTGTAAAAGGCGCATTAGGCGTCATGCTTTACTTCTGAGTTTAGTATATTGAGCAAGTGTGGAAAAACCCGGAGGTTCCTCGAGCTTGATGTTGGGAATCCAAACCAGTTCAGACCAATAGTGTCTGCTTTTTTTAATGTGATTATTATTTATTTCTGATTCTGCTAACTTGATATAGAGATTCTTTGCCACTCTTTTAATTTTTTCGAAAACACATTAGACATTGGGAGTTATCAGGAATGCATTTGTCGTCACCTGATGCTCAACTTCATGTTGTGCCTTGCACTGAAAAATTGTCTCCGTTATTTGTTCTAATGAGTAATCCTTCTACCAAAGATCAATAAATTGAGTTCACCGCGTGTTACTATAAAACTGCAATAAAATCTGTGAAATATAGGATCTTTCAAAAAACATCAATATCACCAAGATGACGAGTGACTAACCCATTATGTATGTCCTGTTCATTAATTGTATTGGGGTACCAATATATTCTCTACCTATCTATATTCTCTTTCATATGAGCCCAAGTTCGTTAAAATCGGTCAAGCGAAACGGGAAAAATCTCCGTTTGTTTAATAAAACAATTGAACTTACCCCACCACTTTATTATGATAGATAGAAAAAAACGTTTTAGACAAAAAGTGTAGGTGAATAGTCAGTTAATCCGAAAATGAGCTCATCGATATATTTTCATTGGACAAAATTCCATAAAAATCATATTTTTCTACTTGGTGTTGGTTGTTACGCCCTTCTAGCGACCATTTCAGAAACTGGAAAATATTTTCCAGGTTTTTTTCTTGACCGTTTTAGTGATAAAATTTTTTGCTGCAAGTCTCTACGATGAATAGTTAACTGGCACCCTGTCGCTGAAAATAAATCACCCTGTACAAGCGGGTAACTGTACAATTTCACCCCAACATCATGCGAAATCGACTTACCACCTTGGAATAACAATCCCACTACGCGCACCACACATCAATGAGATCTCATCCTTTTGCATTCCCGTCTCAACTCTTAATTAGCGAGCTTGTATTAACCGACTCCATAGCAACACTGTTTTTAAAGCATTCAACATACAGATTAAAAACTAAATCGGCCCTTTTATATAATTATTGTAACATCATCAAACAAAGTTTAGCATGCTAATGAAAATTATTGATCGTGATTGATATCTTTTGTCGCAACTTTGTGACAAAAACTATTTCGATAAAATGTATATTGTCGTAGGCGTATTGTAAAACCAGGATTATAATAATAATATGCCTAGGCTTTTTTAAAATGGGCATATTGTAAAACTATGAAAATTCCACAATAAGTCTGAAAATCTTAGGCTTATTATAAAAATCCCGTAGGATATCAGGCTAATTGAGAAAATGGAATAATTTCACAATTCGCCTGGTTTGATTCGGGCGTTTCATAATATGCCTTTGCCTAAGTTACGCTTTTTCTAAAATTAGGGTTTGGGTTACGGAAAGAATCACAGTTTTTTACTATTTTTTCATGATTTTCAAATTTTATTATACAGGGTGTACCTCCGGGAACAAGGTCGATCTATATATGGAAAACTAAATCTAGGAAAATTTTGAAAATTTGACAGTATAGCAAAGTCCATAAAGGCACACAAGCTAAAGTATTTTCAAGTCGGTGTCAACTTGCTTATTTTAAAAAGAACACCCTATATTTTATAACATTTTTGGATTCTACGTAAAATTTGAGGACGATTTGATGTACCACACCCTATATTTAAGTATAAGGGTTTTTGAAATATTTAAGATTTTATGTCAAAACTGAGGTTTTAGGACCTGATTTAAATGTAGATTTTTCGTATCAGAAAGCGTTTTTATCAAGTTTGTGTTGGATTCCTTATTGAAATTGACATCCTCTGATAGATTTCTCAGAACATCTTAATAACTATCAATATAGGGTGGTCGAAAAATAAGTTCAAAAATTAAATTGTGAAAACTGCCAAAAATCAAATTTTTCAAATAGAAACCGACAAATACGGTGATTTCGTGTTGTCGGGCATTGAAAATAAAGGTGAGTTTGCGTGAGTTTGTCCTTTCCAAAAATATGTATTCTTGGAAATATTGCCAGTTTTAATTATATTTTTCGATGTTTCTATGGATTTCAAGTTCAATTATCCTTAGTTTCTATGACAATGTTGAGAAACAATCAAATGTTAGAAAGTGCATTGAGCATTCAGTGCCATTCAAAATCTTTTTTTTAATCATGCCGCAGCGCTTAAATTACACAAACGTAGATCACTTGAACCTGTTAATCATTTATGGAGAATGTAATAAAGTTATATCAAGAACCTGTCACACATTTGCCATTTGATTTCCGGAAAAACGAAAGCCCTCAAAAGATGCTGTTAAAAAAATCATAGACAATTTCAAGAATTTTGGATCCGTCAAGAGAGTAGTGCAAAGGAATACACCTATGACGAATGATGAGAATATTGGAATTGCCATGTCTCTAAGACAGTCTGCGTTGGAAGCAGGATTATTATATCCAAAAATACCGTTCATAGGATACTACTCAAACATAAATTTCATCCATACGCATTTTTCCGAGTCCAACATCTTAAAGAAGGTGATTTTCCAAGACGAATTGCATTCTGCGAATTTACCCTAACTTGGACCCAAGGAAACAATTTATTTTAAGACAATATCATTTGGAAGGATGAAGCAAGATTTACAAAAAATGATACTTTCAATCGGCACATTTCCCATTATTGGAGTGATTCGAATTTGCATGTGTTTCGGGAGCAAAATTCCAAGAATCTTGGCATTTCAATGTTTATTGTGCAATAAGAAACGATAGCGTCGTGGCATTACATTGTTATCTAGAAAACTTGAAACAAACAAATTTTTGCATCATTCTAGATATAGAATATTATGCTTGTTAGCTTCTAGGTTTGAACATCCTACAGAATTTTGAAAATGAGTATTTGGACAATATGTGCCGCTTGCTGTTCGCAGAAATCTTTTTCATTAACATGATGGAGCACACCCACATGGCAGCCACCTACCACCTAGTTGGAAATTTTCTCCAAAATGCGTTTGATCGTTGGATAGCAAACAATGGTCCTTTTCTGTGGCCACCTCGCTCTCCCGATCTGACAGTGCTCGATTTTAGCATTTGGGGTACTATCAAAGATCGAGTGAATAAAACTCCCTCAACCTCGTTGAAAGATTGCATGCAGCGAGTAAGAGACGAATTTGCTAATTTAAGTCACGGGTCAATCAGAAAAGCGACTCATGAATAGGTGCTGCTTAAATGCAGGAAATGTCTGGAAGCCCAAGGACGTCAGTTTGAACATCTACTAAAATAAAATTAAAGCTAGTAAGATCAAAATTTTTCTTAACATTGTATTCATTATGGACTTGAATTAACTTTTCAATGTTTTGATATTTCAATATTCAAATGTGTGACATGTTCTTGATATAACTTCATTACATTCTCTATAAATAATAAATAGCTTCAAGTAATCTTCGTTTGTGTGATTTAAGCGCCGCGGCATGAATATAAAACTGATTTTGAATGACACTCAATGTTCAATGCACTTTCCAACAGTTGATTGTTTTTCAACACTGTCATTGCATCAAAGGATAACTGAACTTGAAATCCATAGAAACATCGAAAAATATTATTAAAACTGGCAATATTTCCAAAAATACAAATTTTTGGAAAGGACAACCTTGCGCAAACTTGCCGTTATTTTCGATGCCCGATAACATGAAATCACAAAATTTGGGGGTTATCATTCAAAAAAATTGATTTTTGGCAGATTTCTCAATTTAATTTTTGAACTCATTTTTCGACCACACTATATTAATAGTTATTAAAATGTTTTGAAAAATCTATTGAAGGATGTCCATTTGAATAGGGAGTCCAACACAAACTTAATGAAAACGCTTTCTGATACGAAAAGTTTACATTTAAATTAGATTCTAAAAACGTCAGTTTTGACATAAAATCTTAAATATTTCAAAAACCCTTATACTTAGGTAAAGAGTGTGGTACATCAAATCTGCCTAGAAGTTTACGTAGAATCCAAAAATGCATTATATATATATGGTGTTTATTTGAAATAAGCAAGTTGACACCAACTTCCGTTATAACCGGAAGTGCCACCACTTTGAAAATATTTTAGCTTGAGTGCCCCCATAGATCTTGGTATACTGTGAAATTTTCAAAATTTTCCTACGTACTTTTTTCCTTTTATGTATAGATCGAGCTTGTTCCCGGATGCGTATTGGCATTCCTTACTACGATACAGAGCATATATGATCTGCATCGCAGTAAAGTATGGCTGGACTAGGTGCACAATTTCTTCAGCCATTGTTTACTACGGTGCAGACCAAATGCGCTGTTATGGGAGTAAAGTATGGCAGGAATGAATTTGTTGACTCAATTCATTCATTATCGTTTACTACGATGTATAATCACATACATTATTATTATTATCTATTATAATGGTGAATCTAGAAATATCCTACTATAATTTAATGTGACGATGTGTACAATGGCTTTACGGAGTTATTTCTAATTTCGCAAATTAGAACTGGACAAGGGTTCAACTTCAACAATTTGTGTCTATATAGGGTGTTACTCAATGATTGGCCGTAATTCCAGAGACGCATTCCTAAACCAAATTGAAGTAGAAAAGGTCTTGTAAGTAAAATGTGTCCTAAATATACTCAGTGACAAGTGTTACACCGACTTATTTCCCATAAGACTCAATGTAAACATGACCTACATAGCTTCATAATAATATCTCCTTTGAAAAGAAAGATATCAAATTAACCAAAACAGTATCTTCAGGATGAATGAAATTTCAATATTTAAGCATAGGAGGAATTGCATTTCCACCAGGAAACTCTATAGAGTGTTTTGAATTTCCAACACATTCTATATACCCAATGCTAATTGCAATGCTAGTTTGACCACCAAATTTTGAAATACTTTATAGAGTTCACTGATAGATATGGAATTTCTCCTACGCTGAAATATTGAAATTTCAATCATTCTGAACATTTTGTTTTTTTGGTTAATTTGGAATATTTTTTTTTCAAAGGAGATATGAAACTTTGTATTAGGTTATTATGTTCACAGCTTATGGGAAATCAATCGGTGTAACACTTCTAATGTCACTGAGTAAATAAATGGTCTGGTTTTCGAAATACAGGTTTAGAAAAAAATCGGATTTATCATTAGTAAATCAAGTAAACTTTGCTCGTTGCTATGGGGAACGTTGTTTTGTTGTTATGAATATGATGTTTTGTACTTTCTTCGACTGCCTATGATTTTTCATGTGGTCAAAAAGTTGATTTTTCTCTAAACCTTCTTTCGAAAAACAAACTATTCAGGACAAATGTTCATAAGGCCTTTTCTACTTGGAATTGTTTCCGGAATGTCTCTTTGAAATAACGGTCTATCATTATGTGAACGCCAAGTCAAGCATACTCAATTCAATACCAATTGAATTCAACGACGTCTCGAACAAAAACACGTAGTGTATTATGCTCAAAAATGAAACTATGTTTATATTCAATAATATATTTTATTTTTACAGCGTACAGGGATATTTTGGGTTGGGGTTAGTAAAATAAAGTTAAAGTGGGACTCATTTGAATGAAAGCACTGTATCAACATATCTGCATGTTTGTGTATAATAGTATTACCCACCTCCACTTCTCGTAAAGATGTTTAACTTGACGTTCAGTTGGATTTTTTTGGGCGTTGGCCAAAATAAGAGCAATATTTGTGCCTTCTGCTTCTTGGCAGCTTTGCAGCATCATTTCATGATAATTTCTTGCAACAGAGTTGGTCATTCCCTCATTTAAGTATTGTAGAAAGGTTTGTTGTACATCAGGCACCATTCTCAGATAGCTATAAGCTTCTGCAACTGTGGTGCGATGCGAATGTTCAAATATAATCTAAAAAAAGTAATAACTTATCAAACTTTGTATATCGAGAGAGAAATTTTGGATATTACAAAATTTTATAGAAACACCCCATATTTATAAAATGCGTATGAACAGGGTCATTCCTTAAAATACCCTTCCACCCTTTAACCGTTATTTAAAGCGTTATAGAAGAAGGGTGAATACAAAAGCTCTATTTGGTCTAATTTTTATAATCTGGTGTCAAAAAGAAACACATGAATCATTGGTAATGAAAAAATTCTGAAAAATGTTTGTTTTCCAAATGGAATGGTATACTTTTGTCTTGAATGAAAGATCTTTTTCTTGTGAGTTCATAAATTTTATATTGGTTGATGATTGCGTCAGCCGTGCTATTTCAGTTTACAGGACCATTTTTTCCCTTCCAACTTCGGATACAATCTATAAATTTGATTGCTATGGAAAACTAAATAAATAAGTAAATAACTAATTTTTTTTTGAATGTTGACATTTCCTTTATGCTTTTTTTTCAACCTTTCAAAAAATTAGACCAAAAACAGACAACTTTGGTATTTATCATTTTTTTATAACTCTTAAAATAACGGCTATAAGAGGGGTGGGAAATTATGATGAATCCCCCTCTGAATCTACTGATCTACTGAAATTATGGTACATACTGAAAATATTGATAAAATAAGCGAATACTAATCCTTGCTAAGTAATGTACGACATTTTCATGAGACAAGTGGTAGGTGTACATATGATATATGTACTTACGTTAATGCAGCAATTGAATCCATTTTTCAGTCATTTTTTATCGTGTTAACTATTTTGAATAAAATATCGATTTTTGCATCGCAGTTCTTATCACGAATGCGACAGTTCTTTCCTTTTCTATAATTTTCCTTAACTTTATCAAAACTATTATGCTGGCATTTGTAGACTTTTCGATATTCATATTTTTTGGCAGATGGATACGTGTAGCGAACAATCCAGTTACTACAGGTCTTGGAGCTGAATTCAGCAACCCAATTATCGCACCAAGTACTATAAGTCACATCACTTTTGACTTTCTTGCATCTAACACAAGCATTGAAACTCCCTTCATTGTCCTCAAACCGTTGAACTGTGGCTGTTTCGGAATTGCACATGTCATTCAATATTTGTTCGTAATTCATTTTAACGTCAACCCACCGGAAATTAGAAATACCAACTAACAACTTAAAGAAACAATATTCACCTCGAAACTCGGGGCTCGGGGGCTTCACAAGGACGATCTCGTGCGCTTTATGTTTACACTTGATCCGGCAAAACTTCTTTCGTCAAAAAAACACTGACTTCTGCGTAGCCGCGCATTCCGACTCGTGCTTATTGTTTACCGAAATTCACAAACATGTACTAAGACTACCTTATGAGAATAGAGTGAACTTCAAAAGATTAGTCCTAATCCAAACTATTCCTGAACGCTGTAAAAATGAATGGACAATTTGCACATTTTTTGGAAATATGAAAAATATACGGATTAGTAAGTACTGATGCCATTGATGTTTGAAAAATCAACTTTCGACCTCTATTGATGTAGTAATCACCGATTAAAGAGCGCCAATCAACATCCACTACGTCACATCAGAAAACATCTGGAAACATCTCCGTCTGGCGTATAGTCTGTAATAACTCTCTTTCTCTCTCTCTCTCTCTCTCGAGAGAGAGAGGGTAATATAGCTCCCGTCTTTGATCATACAGTGAAATTTGCGTTTTCTTTTTCATTTATTAAGTATATTTTTGGGTATTTTGGAAAAATGTTTTCGCTGATGACTTTCAAATCTTGTGTAGAATACGTATATAAAATTTCAGGTCATTTGACAATGTATGCAAATTGTCCATTGTACTTATTGAGATGTGTCCTGAATAATCTTGTTTTCGAAAGAGCAGGTTCAGAAAAAAATCCACTTTTGGATAACATGAAAAATCATGGTCCGTCAAGGAAAGTCAAAAACAATAGATATGTTCATAACAACAAAAAAACGTGGTCAACAGCAACGAGCAAAGTTGACTTGATTTGACAATAATAAATCCGATTTATTTCTAAACCTGCATTTCGAAAACCAGACTATTTATATATATTTATATTATACACGCACTCTACACTTCCTTTTTTGATTGGACTATTTCTACTTCAATTTGGTTTAGGAATGCATCTCTGGAATTACGGCCATTCATTGAGCAACACCCTGTATAGACAAAAATAATTGGAGTTAAACTCTTGTCATTTGCTAAATTGAAAATAGGTCCGTGAAGCCATGCATTGTACACATCGTCACATTAAATGATAGTAGGATATTTCTAGATTCACCATTATGATAAATAATAATTATTATGTATGTGATTAATTTCTATTATACATCGTGGTAAACGAGAATAAATGAATTGAGTCAACAAATCCATTCCTATCATTCTTTACTCCCATAACAGCGCATTTGGTCTGCACCGTAGTAAACAATGGCTGAAGAAATTGTGCATCCAGTCCAGCCATACTTTACTGCGATACAGATCATGTATGCTCTGTATCGTAGTAAGGAACGCCAATACGCTTCCCGGATAGACACCCTGTATAGTCAAATTATTGTAGTGTCTTTAGGGATTGCAAATTTACTGGCGGAGAGAAAAATTTATGCTATTTGATTTTTATTATGAATAACGTATTTATACCGGAAAAAACTAACCCAAACTAACCAAATCTAATACAAACTAACCTGAAAAAATAACTTTTCTCCGCCAGTAAGAAAAAGACAATCTTAGAATAAGCCAACTGAGGGCAAAGGCGTTTTTTAAAACACCTAAAGCAAACCAGGCGAAATGTAAAATACTTCCGTTTTCTCGATTAGCCTAATATCCTTCGGGCTTTTTATAATAAGCCTTAGATTTTCAGTCTGAAATTTTTATAGTTTTACAATATGCCCAGTCATTTTGATAAAGCCTAGGCGTATTATAATTAGCCTGGTTTTACAATATGCCTACGATATATATATAGATATATAGACTGTATCATTACAGAACAGAAAAGTCATTCGATATAATCATTCATTTAATTTTTCCGACAGCTTGTAAACATATTTGATACCATCATGGTGAATGATGATGTAGTTCATTTTCATCACTTTTTTTGCGTTATTGACTTTTAACAATAATTTAATTTCAATCAATAAGTTTATGGTGTTTAGGTGTTGAATGTATTCATGATGTGTTTTAATAAATTATCAAGCATCTAGGTAGTTCTCAGTCGCAGCATTAAACGAAATTCCCTAGAAATAAAACGTATTAGTTGTTAATCGTGAAAGTTGAAGGAGGAATTTCTTCTGGGAAAATCGCTTATGAAGAAAATGGGCAATGGAATACAAATATTATTGACTATGTTAACCCTTTGAACCGGTTAAACCGGTAACGGTAGAAAATATTGGACGTTGGACGTCATCATCTAATCATCAAGCAAATAAAACAAGCGTTGTGCTCACACCTCAATTCTGATACTCACGGTAGAAGAGGAACTCTGCTATGAATCCAAGTAATAATTGAGATTACATAACGCGCGGCGGTGCAGTGGATATTATGGTATGAGTAAGTTAGTTAGGAACATATTATTATGAAGAGTGTAAGATTGTCAAGTGGAATTTTGAAAACAGTTTGTCCGCGGATGCGGTTAACAAAAGGACCAGAAATTGGATGATACGAAAAAAAGTCATCCTTGATAAAAAAAAGTCTGCTTGCCGAAAAAATAGGACTCACGATGAGAAAATTGATTTTTATTAAAGAGGACGTCTCAAAAATGCAAAAACATAATGTCCAAACAGTCATTTTTTGGCCTTATTACGAGGGATTATAAATAAAAAAGTTGCTCTCAATTTAGTCATTACCCTGATTCCGAACTTACTGCAAAAAATTTCAAATTATAAAAATCTCAAGACATTGAACAATTTTGCAAGTCCGCATTTTACCACTTCCATATTATGATTGTTATACCAGACATGATTACCTGTAGTTGTTGTAGGTATAAAAGCCATAATATTAAAGTAGTAAAATTCAGATTTGCAAAAATGCAAAATTGTTAAATTTTTAAAAATTTTATAGATTTAATTTTTTTTCACCAAGTTCGGAAACAGGGTTATGACGAAATTTTGATCAAGTTTTCAATTATTATTCAACGTTAAAAGTACAAAAAATGACTGTTTGCTTTTGTTTCATTTTATGTTTTAACAATTTTGAGCATGATGAAAATAAGTTTTTTCATTGTGACTCCTATTTTTTCGGCATGCAGACTTTTTTCCTGGAATCTTTATGGCACAAAATGTCACAAAAAAAACAATTTTACTGCGAAATCACACAAAAACGAACAATATTTTTTGAATTTGAAATAATTGTTCCTTTCTTAGGTTTCACCGACGACGGAAGCAGATTCGCTTCCGAATTGTTTTATATTGAGAGGTTTTATTGTTCACTAATAGGCTTTTTTTCAGGTAATATAAAGAATGCGGTATATAAACACTAGTCTGAATGTTTTTTGATGGGATGTGGCGAAGTACCCAAAAAAACCTGGTAAACCCCGTATAGGTAATCTGATCATCAGTAGAAGTATAAATTTGCATACAGTTGCACTCATGCGCCTCGTGTGGGGTTGCTGGTCCCCCATCGGGCGCCTCCCCAGGTGGCGGATAGGGGATTGCTCCCAGATATGGGAGGTACCGGGAAAATTATATACCCCGGGGCAAACCAACACCAGCATCTTAGAACGATGTGTGACAAACCTATGGACTTTGTACCCCACGTGAGTTGCAATCTCACCGTTGGTTCCGACCGGGTGGAAGCCCCGGTGGCCAACGCTGGCCCCACGGATTTTGGGAAGGGCCAATCACACGTTCTGGCATCCGAGGAACAACCAAACCTCGATGTTACTCCTCATGAACCAACCACGGGTAACCAGGGAAGCAGTGATGCAATCCCCGGTGCCGGTGTATCTGCCATCAGTACAGGCGTTGGCAACATCAGCCTGAACAAAATGGCAAAGCTTTCCGGAGCCTGGCGAAGGGAGCTTGCGATTGAGAGAGCTAAAGCCAAGTAAGAGCCTATACGGCCTCGTAAACCGAGGACAAATAGGAATCCTGGAAATAAAACCCTTCCGAATAGCTCAGGGAACACTGGAAAACCTGATACTCGGGCCTCAGAGCCTGGAGCATCAGGTGAACCTAGGACCCCTGCAAACAAATCCAAAGAGGGTTCGCTCTGAGGGCAACACACCAACCCCAGAAAAAAGCACCAAGAAAAGGTCACGGCAGGGGGATGCTGAAGTAACACCCAGTACATCAACTGGGGAAACTTACAGCGAAACCCTAGCCAGGCTTAGAATGGCCATCACTTCCAAAAAATATCCGGATGAAACCTTCACTGAGGAGCAGTGTAGAGGCCTACAACAGTCTCTACTCCGGGAAGTGTTCAAATGTGAACCCGGAACTGGTCCTTAGTTCAAGAACAGCAGCTCCAGAGGAGGGGTGATTCATATCGCTTGCGCCAATGAAGCTGCCAATACTTGGCTGCCGCGGGTAGATCCAGGCTTCAGCCCCTACGAGGGAACCAGTCTTCGGATTGGCCTGGCACACAGAGTGGTGCCAGTCGTGAGGGCTGCCGTCTGGATACCGACAAAATCCGCGGGAATCAAGGAACCGGCACAAGCTCTCCAGTTCCCCAAAACCCAGAACATGGGGCTGAAGACCAAGGACTGGAGAATAATCAGCCACAAGACGGACAATGAGCGCATGACACTCATTGTTGGTCTTCACAGCAGATCTCTGAAGAAGCTGCAAAACCGGAATCTCTTGGCCTACTTTGGGTTAATGCAGCTAACCTTCAGATTTCTCAAGAAGGAGGCTCACGATGCTGAGGGTAATACAAATAAACCTTCAGCACAGTAAGGGAGCATCTGCTGCCCTTTGCCAACAGCTGGCATAGGAAAACATAGACCTGGCCATCATCCAAGAACCCTGGATTACGAAGGGAAAAATAGCCGGTCTAGAAAACACTGGAGGTAAAATCTTTTACAAGGAGCAATCAACAGGTAACGTGAGAGCTTGCATATACGTGATAAACGGAGTGCAGGCTCTCAATATTAAAGAACTAGATTCCAGGGATCAAGTAGCCGTCCAACGAAGCTTCAAAGAGGAAGGAACCCAGAAGGAGATCATAATAGCCTTGGTTTACCTTCCCGACGATGCACTCAGAACCTCACCATCGGAAGACCTGGAGAAACTAGTGTATCACTGTGGGCAGAGAAACCTACAGTGTATAATAGGTATGGACGCCTACTCGCATCACACCATCTGGGGGAGCAGCCATATCAACAAAAGAGGTGAGTCTTTATTGGATTTTATTTTAACCCATGATTTGGAGATTCTCAACAAGGGCAACAAGCCTACTTTTGCAAACCGCATACGGTCGGAAGTTATTGATGTCACTCTGTCCACCTCCCGTATCAATCCCGATATCTAGCGGTGGCGCGTATCCGATGAACCATCCCTGTCGGCCCATAGGTATGATGAAAATCAATAGTATTGACAAGCCGTCAGAAATGTACCGCAACCCACGCAAGACAAACTGGACTGAATACCGGGAGGAGCTGGAGGCGGGGTTTGAGCGGGATCAAGGAACGTATGCGTAACAGATTTGATGTTGAGGTGTTAGCGGAACAATGGGAACACTTAAGAAACCAAATAGGAAATACACGAAAAATGGTGAAGAAACCATGGAGACACTACTCAGGGCACACTTTCCAGACTCGACCACAATCAACTCGCAACAGGGAACCAACTCCCTATCTCCTGAGATCCTCCGGATGAGAGGATCAAGAGATGATTGGGTCATAGCCCGACAGATTGTGACACTAAATAGAATCGAATGGGCCATAAACTCATTTCAACCATACAAAGCACCTGGATGCGATGGGATCATACCGGCACACCTGCAGCAGGGCGAAGCCCAACTCATATCGATGATTTGCCAACTATTCAGAGCAAGCCTGGCAACGGGACACATACTCATGATATGGAAACTCTCACGAGTGTTCTTCATACCGAAACCCGGGAAAGATAGCTCTCAGCCCAAGGCATTCAGACCATTAAATCTCTCGTCGTTTCTACTCAAAACGATGGAGAAAGTGATTCAAAGGCACATTAGGGAGACCTCCCCAATAGAGAGGCCACTACACAAAAACCAAAACGCCCATCAACCTGGTAAATCATGTGAAACTGCTCTGCATGAACTTGTTCATAGAATAAAGCAACCACTGGACAACAAAGGAGTTGCCCCAGCTGCATTCTTTTATATAGAAGAAGCATTTGATCACACCTCCTTCGATTCAATGACCACCGCAATCAATGGGCGTGGAATTAAAGACACAGTTTGTAGGTGGATGAGAAACATGCTGAAAGGTGAGAGAATTCAAGCAACTATGCTTGACAAAACTGTAACTATAGAGGCAGCTAAAGGCTGCTTCCAGGGTGGAGTCTTGTCCCCTCTTCTCTGGAACCCAGTCGCTGATGAACTACTGGTAGAGTTGAACAGCAAAGGTTTCTACGCCCAAGGCTATGCCGAAGACATAGCAATACTTTTCACTGGCAAACACACCAAGACAATGTAAGAACTGATGCAGACAGCTCTGACAATCGTAGAAGATTGGTGCAGGAAGGTGAACCTGAAGGTCAATCCTGAGAAAACCTCCCTGGTCAGCTTTACGAGAAAGAGGAAGACAGCGGAATTATTCAAACCCATGTTCTTTGGACAGGAATTGCAGGTGGTTAGAGAAGTGAGAGAAGTCAAATACCTAGGCATCATCCTGGATGACAAACTCACATGGAATTCACACCTACAGAAAATAGTGAATCGAGGTAAAGCCACAATAATGGCAACAAAAAGAGCGAAAGGAAAGAATTGGGGCATAAATCCGCGCATGGTACACTGGCTCTACTGTACCGTGGTAAGACCCACCCTTGCTTATAGCTCTGTTGTCTGGTGGCCGAAAATCGAGCAGCGACAAGCAGCCACGGAACTTGCAAAAGTTCAGAGGCTAGCATGTCTCTGTGTAACGGGAGCCATGAAAACTACTCCAACACTTGCCTCTACCTACCTCCTTTAGATATCTATATCAAAATGGAAGCAAGAATGGGAGCATATAAACTAAGCAACACCAGGAACTGGAGCCACTCAAACTCCCAAGGACACACTAAGATAACCAGCACAGTCACGAACCACTTAGTAACAATGAGGAGTGATATTATGTTGAAAAATATCAACTTTAGCACGTCTCCCAAGACCAAGCTGATATGGGAAGAGGAAACGGTGAAACAACTCCGGATTGCTAATGAGGCAATATGGTACACAGACGGCTCCAAAACAAGCCAGGGACTGGTGCCGGAATCGTAGGTGAATATCCAAAGTGGGAAAAATGTGGACCACTCGGGATGTACGCTACAGTTTTTCAGGCAGAAGTACATGCAATAAACGTATGCGTGCAAGAGAATCTCAGGAGAGGCTACAGAGGAAGGAAAATCCTTATCCTTAGTGACAGCCAAGCTGCAATCAAAACCATCTCCTGTCGGAAAACCAAATCCAAACAAGTCATGGACTGTCAGCAAAACCTTGTCACACTGAGAGTATATAACGATGTCACTCTTGGATGGATACCAGGACACACAGGAAAAGCTAGGAACGAGCGGGTGGATCTACTAGCACGCAAAGCTGCAAACACACCACTTCTGGGTCCAGAACCTGCTATTGGTATTACAAAATCCTGTGTGAGAGGTTGGCTGAACTGTTGGTCCAAAAAACAACAGAAAGCTAGATGGTGCCAATCACCAGGTCTGAAACACAGTAAATTAATGATGGCAGACGAGATCGAATCTTTGTCTTTATCATGGGTCTTTTCAACGAGGAACCCATATGTGGGCTGTGCAACGAGGAGGAGAAAACAGCCTCCCACATTGTATTCGAATGTGAAGCGCTGGCGTACTGGAGAAGAGACAATGGGGAATTCACAACCACTCCTCAAAGGATGGACAGGGAAACAGTAGAACGAGTCATAAACCTTATTCGGGCAATGGAGCTCTTCGACTGAGAGACAGGCACAGAGAAGATACAATAAGCCCAACCAGAGGCTGCGGTGTCGGAGCCAACAGCCCAAAACTCGTAGCGCCTGTACTTCAGTAATCAGTAATCAGTGCACTCATGCGCGGAACTCTGTGTAAATTGAAAATCGTTAACCATTTTGTTAAACTACCAATCTGTTTGTGCAAGTCACGCTAATGTGTTGTTGGTATTGATGATTCTTTTCATTTATAACATGTATACTTAATTTACTTTCTTTGTATTTTACCATCATGTACATGTGTTTATTTGTTATCGAACACACTCAATCTGACTAACCCTTGAGAAAGTTCACAATAAATGACCGAAACGTCGGGAAATCAATATCTGAGTGTTTTGTTTTACACCGTCCTTCTCCCCACTAACCCGCATCTGTTATACCTTTGTTATGTTCTCCATATTCACCTTGAATCAGCACAAGAAGCGAAGAAGCACTTGAATAGTCAAACGGTCAAAATAAAACAGTCAATACACAAAATATCGTCCGAAACCCCAAAACAACATAAACTCACAAACAACCGTCCAACTCAAACAACAATAAAAATGCGCATAATATTTCAAATTTGAAACCTCCTTGTCACCAAAATTCCAATTCGACATTGCCAGGTTTTTTTTTTGAGAAGGAATGAATTGAAACAATTTTTTTTTTAGGGGCAATTTTTCATGCTTTATCAAAATAAAGCTAAATTTGGAATAATAGCAATCAAAAATGACATGTATTTTCAAAATTGACAATAAAATGAAGCAAAAATATCCATGAGCTGCATCGATGAGAATTAAATTTAATGAAAATTAAATAACCGGCAACGTTCCCACTTTCTCCCATGAGCCCTCATTTTTTCCGTCATTCTCCAGCTGCTTGTCAATGAGCTGGCGTCTCTGGTGAGTGGTAGTGGGAACACCAATCTTCTGTCCTTTTCCCAAAACTTGTCTCCATCGACTTACATATAAGTTTCCCATCTAAACCTACTTCACTTTGATTAACACTGTCGTATGACATATTTCTCTTGTGTAGGCTTCTCATGGCGACGAAGTGGCATGGTAGTGTCGTGGCAGTGGCGAGAGAGCTTTGCCCCCGCCATGTTCTGTTTTGTCATATAGATTTAGATGCGGATGACATAAACCCACACCAAGCCATTGCAACGCCACAGCCACGCGCCCTTCTTATATGAATTGCGCCTCAGGTTTACCATTTCTTCATGGCGAAAGATTTTTTGTTTATGATTGTTTGTACTTTATTGAGTTTTTTTAGTATTTGAAAGTCATTTGAAAATGTTATGATGATACTGATATAACATTGCGTTACTTATTGGATAAATGAGCACAAAATTCCCGAATATCATCAATTTTCACGATTGAGGAAAAGTATAGTACGAGCCACTGATATTTGGGCTTCCACAAAAACACTAAGATATTAATCAGAACAATTTAACCGCAAACGAATACGCTATCGGGATCGGACTTGGTGAATTAACGTGTATTTCATTTATTTCGGTTATGAAATGAAAATATGAATGAACAATATAGTTTCACAAGTACGACTATGTTTTCAACTATTATATCCCCCGATACAACAGCAACGCAGACAAATAATTTTGAAAATATAATAACAAAATTGAGATTAAGAGCAGGAATGTTTATCATGCATGATGGTTTACCAGCGCATTTTAGTGTAGTGATTCCTGACTATTCAAATACATCTTATCCAGATCGATGGATCGGGCGAGGTGGACCCATCTTGTGACCACCTTGTTCGCCTGATTTAACTAGCTGCAGTATTTCCTTGAGGTTTATTTAAAGCAATTGGTTTATTTAGTTCCTGTTGACAACGTGCAGCAATTAGAACAGCAAGTCATAGATTGTTGCTTCGAAATACAGAATAAACACGGAATTTTTTATCGTGATAGAAGGTCAATGAGAAGTCGTTTGAAGAAATGTATTGAGATGAATGAACTTTTATTGTAGCGTAACAAAATATTGACAATATCCAGACAATAAAATAAAATAAAGACTCCAATTATTCGAACGTTACTTCCGGAAACTCTGTATATTGTTTTTGAAAGAATGGTACCCCAATGGACAAAAAAAAGAAACCGCCTAAAATTTGAAAAAAACTTTCACCCTACATCAGTTATCGAAGAACTGCTCGTGCATTTGAAAACTTCAATCCATTTGTCAGTTTGCATGTCCTGGCGATTTATTCCAAAAAAAATCTGGTCACCAATACCGACAGTATGTCCGCGGATACGGTGAGCAAGAGGTCAAAGGCAAAAAAAAGAAAGACACAAAAAAATACCATTCTTGTCAAAAAAGTCTGCTTGTCTCAAAATTGTAGAAACATGGAAAAAACAGTGATTTTTTGGCTTTTTTACGTGAAATGAGGTATAAAAAACGTGCTCTGAATTAAGTCCTGAACCTGATTCCGAACTCACTGATAAAAATTTCTATACATATATATATATTTTTTTGAATCAAACAATTTTGCAATACTACATTTCATCACTTCCATTTAATGACTTTTTCACCTGTATATAATCACCTGTTGTTGTGTGGAGATAAAAGTCATAATATGGAAGTAGAAAAATGCAGACATGCAAAATTGTTCATTTTTGTTTAGATTTTCATATAGTAAGTTCGGAATCAGAGTCAGGACTAGATTTATAGCAAGTTATTTATTATTCGTTTCACGTAATAACGCCAAAAAGTGAGTGTTTGATCTTTATTGATTTTATATTTTTTCATTTTTGAGACGCTCTGTATAATGAAAATTTAATTTTCTCATCGCAGCTCCCATTTTTCAGCAAACCCCATTTTTCTTTTGTTAACTGCATCCGCGGACATACTGTTTATCGCCTCGCAATTCCGCCAGATGATACAAACTAAGAGGTTGCGTGTGAGGAGACATGGTCACACTCAAATTCCCTATTTCCAGGGGTTAGTTTGGGTTAGTTTGGGTAGTAGACTTGACATAAAAGGCAATCCACATAGTTTCACGGCTATATGTATTATGTCGAAAATACCACACTGTATTGTGGACTTACCCGTTTGCCCAGACTCAAAGATGATATTTATCTCAAAAGAAACGTGTTTTTTGCGAGTCCATACTCCGGTAATGTACTGTATCAGCTGCTTTGTTCATGAATGAAGGAACAAGCCGTTTAAATCCGAATCAACTAGCCGGATACTTCAAGAAGCTTGCGCAGTTTGTGTGTATTATCTAACCTTTGTTAATATTTCCTCATGTGTGTTTAATAATTATGTTATTCTCACGATTGGTGGGTGAGCAATTAGATTCACACAATTTTATCTGTTACGATATCCAAGTGTATAATATTCATTTTTTTTCGTGAATTATGGTTTTATGGTTTGTCAGTTATGATGTTTGGGTGGAACAGAAGTTCAGCCACACAAGAGTTTAACTATTCTTATAAATTGATAGATCTATTCAGGTGTTGCAGTACAGTCACACACAATGATTTGACTTCATCAACTCAACATTAAACGTCAACATAACAAACGAAACAATTTGGATTCAAACTTGATAATCTGAGCGGCTTTTAACACGAGCGTGCAGTGGAGTGAGATCGTCACGAAATGGCCCCTTTCACGAAGGACCGCGGCTCGCTTTAGCAGTAAACAACTAGAAAAAAGAAATTCCCAGGTAGTGAAAACATGTATTTTGATGAGATTCCTGAGGGCCTGTCCACCGCCACCGTCACGGCAACAAGAACGACATTCCGTATATAAATAAATTTTTGCGCCATTTTTATTACAATGAGAAACAATAATAACAATAAACAACACCACGCACGACGCAGAGCGCAGAACGCGCAAGATCGAACGTATTTTCTAGTGCCAACATATTGGCCAGTCCAAATTTGGAACGATTTTTAGCGGCTACGCCGAACTACTCAAAAAACCGGCCGTGGTGAGGGGCCTGCAGTGGACACACGTGACGGTGGCGGTGGACAAAAGCCCTAACACTATTGAATTTCAAATTTGTAAGTCTTTTGACTACTTTCCTAGTCCTAATCATTCTGATTGCGCGGAGACTTGATCTGATTCGTCTTGGTCTGTTACATTGTCATATAGTCATCCTTCATGATAATTTTTGATCATTAAAAAAACGAAGTTTCATACATGGTCTTTGAAAAGTTGAAAACATGTATAAGATTGTCCTCTCCAAAAATTCTTTTTTTTATTTTTTTTTTGGAATATTTGGAATGAACAATATTAGGTAAACTCACCCTTATTTTTAATGCACACTAAGATAAAATTATAAAAATTAGGGGTTTCCATTTGAAAAAATTGATTTTTGGCCGTTTTCTGAATTTAATTTTTGATCTTATTTTTAGCCCACCCTGTAATAATAGTTCTCATATTGCTGTGAAAAATCTTCCAAAGTAGGTCCTTTTCAACAAGAAATCCAATACAAATTAAATAATGAAGGCTTTCTTAAAGGTGAAATTCACATTTAAATAGGAGCCTTCAAACGTCATTTTTGACATAAAAACTAAAATATTTCAAAAACGCTCATACTTAGGTATAGGACATGAAACATGAAATCTGCCTAGAATTTTACGTAGAATCCAAAAATGTAATAATATAAAGGGTGTTCCATTTGAAACAAACGAGTTGGAACCTACTTCCGGTATAACCGGGAGTCGCGCAATGTAGCTATTAATTCACTTGAAGAGAGCATCCTTTTAAACCTCACCATACAAATTTTCAGAATTCCAATAGTTTTATTTCCCGAGATATTCTAATGGACGGTCACCGTGAGACATATTTTATATGTAATTTTTTATTTACTAAGTGGATATTTTATCAATGTTTTACAAGACATCAACTTATTATCAATTTTTATTATTCATTATAAGGTATATTATTTTATTATAAGCATTGTATACTGTGCAAAATAAACTTCATTTTTATTATTATTATTATTACAAAAGAGGGTGCATGGGTATGAATCTGTCAAAATTACCTGCGTTTTGATTGGTTGCAACAACCGGCAACGGTGTTCCCAACGGTGTTCCCAGGGACTCTCCTTGATGTTCACTACCGAGTCCCCTACCGTTCAAAAATACGAATACACTGTATCGGGGACCAAGAAAGCAGAGAGCAGTCCCCGGGAGCTCCCGAGGATGCTCCCATCTCTCATTTTCAAGAGTTCACGGCCAGATAACGAAAAGTAACAATTCGGGACCGTTTAAGTCCAATGGACCGAGTTTCCAGTACGTCGTGGAAAAAATAACCACTGTTGGATGAATGTTTCTCTCTAGAAGTAGTTTTAGATAAATTGATGTGCATTCCTTGCCTTATGGTTAACGTTTGTACACTTATAAAATATTCGTGTCATATTTTGCTGGAAACTTTTGAATATGGGTGCTAAACTCTTGAAAGAAAAAATAATTTTTCAACTTTTTGGAGACCCTGTGTATAATTTCGAACTTTTCTCATCGACAAACGATTTTTTTCTCAAGCGAACATTTTTACGAAGAATGACTTTTTCTCGAAAAATTAAATTTTTGTTTTATTTCACCCATCACCGGACATACTAAAGACAGTTTAAATGTTGATAATTATTTTGCCGTCTTAGGTTGTGGACAATAATGATTGTATTCAAGCGAATGAAGTTTGCAATGTGGATCTCGGGTTGGAGATGCCGCTTCTGATAATTCTTCCCATCAGCTAACTACATTCGAAGACTCAAAAATAAATAACTTCCTGGCAGCATCAGTCCTTATCAGAAGTTATTGGAATACAGGAGTCAATACAATTCATTCGTCAGGCGACTAAATTCAAAACCCTACCAGTCACAAATGTTTGGAAATTGAGTTATCGATTTCCACAATAATAACTTGCAAAACTTGACAAATGCCATGAGATATTCGGCATCAAAAATCATTTTGCATTTGATGCAAAACCGGACGTGTCCAACATGCCTCTATATTATTTTTCTATGTTAAGTTTGGTCGTTCATGATACCTCCTAGCAAACTGTGGTCATCGCGTGATCTATACAATCTGTTTTTATTTTGACTTGTTAAACTTCTGTTTTACAAGATTCGTTTCAGATTGATATATTTAGTTGTAGCAATGCCAATTTTTTTATTGTATTGTTTCTTCCTAACAAAAACCCCGACTTATCACAACCCTTCACATGTGCAAGAGTCGACATGTCCAGATTGGAATCTCAATTTACAAAATATCCAGCTCGCCTAGATTCTTGAGCATCAAAATTCAAGGACAAAAAGCACTTGGGGATGATCATGAGTCAGTTCCAAATATTCCGACTTGTGATAACTCCACAGTCAGTTATTCGTTGTTTTTGTGAAATCAGCATCAGTAGATATGTCGAGTTTTGAATTCAGTCGTCTGATATGTATTACAATATTTATGACAGGCAGATAAGGTATTGATGAGCTAGGTTAAATAAAGTTAAATGCAAAACAAATTGAATTTCGCATAATCGACATATTTATGCTACTTTCAAGTTTTATGAGATGGTAGCATTTTTCAAAACTCTAAATCTTGCAATGTAATAAGAGATCCAGTGAAACAGGGAAAAATAAAAATGATCGTCCAGGATCGTTTCTGAAGAAACAAAAAAAACTGTCAATACCAAACATCACAAACAACTTACTAAAAATAATTCAAAAAAAGTAATATAAATAGACCAGATATAATATTATATTGTTGACAACGGAAACATATACAACATATTTTCGACATAGATTAGGAAGAGTGTCGGCCGAACTTCAATTCCTACAAGAGTACACAATGTATTGCAAATTATCTAGTCATGGAGCTAAAATCATTCTATGGAGCTGGTGTAGACTGCCGCAACACATAAATGTTATACCATAATTAAATACCCTTTCCAGTTTTGCTGCATGCGGTGAGGGATGCACAGGCTACCTCACCACATACAACTCTATATTAAATAACATTGCTTACACCTATGTTACAATTTCCCGCGTTCATAATTTTATTACTCGATCTGCAGAGCCACTAAGGCGTTTGAATTAGCTGATATATATTGCCTACGAGGGAATGCATATTATAAGCTTACAATTATTCGGTGTGTTCTCTTTTGCAAATTATTATTTCAAAGTGGCAATTGTTTCTAGAGAAAATGAAAATTCAATTTGACGTCAAGTTTGTTAGTATAAAGGACCTTGTTTAAGAACCATCGAATTTCATTTTTAGGTCATAGTTCTTTTGAGAGGTAGAGATAACCTTCTCCATGGGACGTCAAAGAAATATCAAAACGAAAATAGTGTTTGTAGATATTATAAGTACGTGGAAAGTTTTCGTGACTGGCTTGCAATTATGAAGGATATATATTCCTTCATGATATTATAAGTGACAGACTATGATATGCAACATCAAAAACTTTGAAAATGATAATGTTTCACGCAACAGTGATTTTGTGATCAATGAAGATCTGAATATATCACAAGCATATTGATGGTATGCAGATATTGCTTCTTTTGATTTCATCAGGCAGCACACTACATTGTGTGAAAGGTTTTCTTGTGATTTACATAATAAAAAATGAATTTTGACTTTCTAAAAAATTGGAATAAAACTCTTTGGAATAATGTTGTTCTTTTGGATTCCGTTCGAATTAAAGCAAAAATTGAACATTTTGAACTTGCCTACATCTTGGATGTTCCTGATTTGAACTAAATGAAAAATAATGTAACATCCATAAGAATCACTTTTTTACACATTTGACGGTGCGAACATCATGTTGGAAGCTATCTGAATATTCATCTATCAGTCTATCTTCAGGGGATCGCACCTTGAAAAATCAATTTCTTATTTTTTTGACGTACGAAGTGACATGATCATAACGCCGCATCCAATGGCGGCTCGTGATATGATTTCAGGGGGTGCGCAAAAATAATGTTTGGATATATTCATGTTTCATCACCAAACATGGGTATCTACCAAGATCTGGATAAATTTGTTGCTTATCTAGATGTTGATAGGTACCTTGGTTTTGTGATGAGTCAAAAATATATTTAAAAATCATTTTTGCACACCCCCTAAAAATATATCACGAGCCACCGTTGATCGCATCCATCCATTAAGTTTGAAAATGAAAATTGTATAAGTCCCAATCTTAGTTTGAAATATCATGTCAAGAGAAATGTTATTGATACCAAAGTTGTAGCATACCGAAGCATTTTTTAGCACTCTTCTTTAACATTTGGCAATATCTTGCACTAATTTCTGAACTTTCAACACAAGTTCTTTCAATGATCATGAATAACTGTCATCGTTTTGCACAGATCAATGTGACATGATGGAATTTCATGTTGTTCTCAACGAAGTGTGACAAATTGTTGCACAAATTTGCCTGGCCTAATCTATCGATATCTGATAATCAATGTGTTAATCTTATGTTGAGAAAAAAATTGAAAAAAGTCGAATACATTCGATATAAAATTATGAAGAATCGTATTAAAAAAAAATCAATGGAATAGTGGATCAGTAGTAGTGAAAAAAAAGAAAAAGGTTTATGACTGTTTTTACAAAAATTTCACTGGTGTGTTGTCGTATTGAAGATGAAAACGTGTGGCCCAAAGCAAAATATAGGGATTTTGAAAGAGATCATCAGGTGTCATTGATAAAATATACCAAATGGGGGCTACGAAACGGAACGCAAAAACGCCTAAAGAAAGTTTAATTTAGAAATACTGTAATATTCGGTATCACAAAAGAGGATTTCATTGTCAACAAGATAATAATAATAAGAAAAATAAAACCGATGCATGATTTCTGTTGAATCATGTTTGGTCATGAGGATCCAATAATCAAAAAGGTGTGTGTTCTTGATGGATGCTTTTATTCGTGAGAGCTTATGGCCTGGTTACGCAAAAGATTGAAGTATGGAGGATCACGATTTTCCTTTGTATCATTCTCAGGGCAAATGGCTCTGTCTCGTTCGGCAGGGTTTATTGTTACTTTTCTAGTTTTTATTTTTTTATAGTTTCGCATGAAAAATTCCGCTTTGCCTGCTCACAAGTAGTCTGTTTCCGTTTACTATCGTGCTTTAATAAAAAACCTATACTTATTGAATGAGATGGACTTGTACAACATTTTTCAGTGATGGTTCAGTCAAGCCCTATTTTTCAAAAGAATCAAGTGTCATCCAGGAGGGTTCGCCCTTATCGCAGTTTCTAGGGGGTGCAGAATGCCCCCAATATGTGAAGAAATATGAATTTTTTATTATCTTGTTGAGGCTGAATTTTTCATCAGTATCTCTTTGGTACTCCAATATCATCCATTCTTGAGGGTAGCGGATCACCCTCAACATGAATTGTCGTGTGACCAATCATTAACTGGGGTTGAACTCTGTAAAATTTATGAGGTTGAATTTTTGACCAGTTGTACTTAGGTAGCACACAATCATTCAGAAAAATTGGCGAATCGATTAGCCAGTTCCTACAGGGTGACGGATCCACCTCAACATGTCGTCTTGACTAAATCATCACTGAAAAATATCACTGGCTCTTAGAAGTTTCGGTTTATTGAGGCGGAGCTGAACTTTGATTCTTCTCGAGCCAAATACCTAAAACTTTTGATGAATAGACACGTATTCCTTTGATCGTTGATGGTGAAAAGTACAGCCAAATAACATTATCTCATCGTTTTCTTCCCTCTAGTTTTTGAAGTGTCTTCCGTAAACTAAAAGACACTGTGAGCTCTAAGTTGGCAAACGCAGTTTCTTACATGTGAATTTCGTAAATCAACGCAAACGCACACTCATAAGCATTGAGTATCAATAGTAGCAGAGTTCACTTCTCCACTATTTTGTCCAGATACTTCACTCAACCTGTTTTGATTTACACGTTTGCTGGTGATTTGACAGGATAGTGCATTTAACTGTGTGGCAATGAATGAGCGAGTAAGTGACCGTTTTTATTGGCGGAGTAAACTAAGAAATTAACAGTGTAGGATAAAATTGTGGGATTGGGCATGAAATCATAGAGTGTACTCAACCACATGTACTCTACTACTATAAATACCAATGTAACCCTGACTATAGTGCTTTATGAACACAAAAAGAAATAACTCGCTTATTTAAATCGAGCGCTCGAAATGGTATGCCTCAGTCGTATGACTACTGATAACTTATAACAGGCAAAATTCAAGTGAAAGTTGTAATTCCTATATTAACTGATCAGTATATTTTTGTACTGTTCTAGAATGATATGCAATGCTTCATCACAGAAGTTATTATGTAGTGTTATATTGATGATCAATAAAAACTAACGGGCAAAAAACAAATCAACAAAGTATACACCTTTTTATAAGTAACAGATAGACTTCTTGTTAGAAAGTACAAAACACTGAATTTGGATACTCCTGGATAAAACCGACTATTGAATCGTGTAAGAGAATGAAAGTCAATGTGAATGGAAAGTTTTATGAATAAGAATTGAATCGAAAGCAATTTTCGCGTCCGATCCACTGCTGCAGAAAGAACTATTCTCGATATCGAACGAACATTTGTCAACAAGCACGGTCGGGTTCGCGAGGGTTGTTTATTCGAAATGTCATCATGGCAATCACACCCCAAGCGACAATCATTCTCCCATGACTTCGAAATTGAAAAAGCGCGAGAGACACGTCGGCAATAAAGTCGACATAGTGGCCGTCGGCCGTCATGACGTACGCGTTTCCTGCGATTGTCGGAATAACGTTAAGGTCCGCGTCTACTGTTTGCGTTTACACCCCATTCATACTCTTTCAATCATATCCCCAAAAGATTAACTGAGACTAGCAAGCGGCAACTCGAGCCGCCCCCGTTTGCTTTAGAAAGGGCATTCTTACTGTCACAACCTTTATCGTTTTTTTCTCCTCGCGCTCTCGATATTATTTCTTTTTTCCAATCAAACTCAGTAGCATATGATTAAAGCTTACTATAGTTTTCAGAAAAGATCTACATTTGTATCAAATCATGCAGAGATCGTGATCGATATGGTTGATGGCAGACTGGTATTTGTATGAAAATAGATCAAATTTGCCCTGATGTTAACGAGATAATGATATGGAATATTCTTGTGAATAAAGCTATTCTCATATTCAAGATCACTCTCAATATACCTTAACGTAGACCAAGTTTTTCCAATTCATCACTTTGTACAGTCGTTCACTATACTTTGACGTTGCTATGCTATAGAAACCACTCCTTGATAGAAACTGAAAATAGATCAAATTTGCCCTGATGTTAACGAGATAATAATATGGAATATTCTCGTGAATAAAGCTATTCTTATATTCAAGATCACTCTCAATATATCTAAACGTAGACCAAATTTTTCCAATCCATCACTTTGTACAGTCGTTCACTATACTTTGACGTTGCTATAATATAGAAACCACTCCTTGATATAAACTAATTTATTTACACATCCACACATGAACTGGATTAACTTGGATTATAATTTGATATTCTTAGTATCTTCTCGAACTACTCCGTAAACTGATAACTAAACTGCTCTCCCTGACGTGTCCTCTATACAGGGTGTCCCAAAAAGAATAGGACATTAGCTAACAGCAGATTCCCTTCAGTAAAATATTGCGATAGACCCCAACTTGTCTGATCCTAAAGTTTATATCAAGAGAGATACAGGCTGTCAAACCTAAATTTCAATTTTTGATTTTTTTAACTATTGAAATCATTTTGAATAAATTTGGTATATGTATAGGAGTGTCTGACCATGATATGATTTTTACTTGTAGGGAGCGCCACTTGAACATCTCTTCACATATTCAAATGGTCATATCGGCAGAAGAAACGATGAGGTAGGAGTAGAAGTGATAAATGAGGGGGGTCGATTCTGGGTCATCTGCTGTATTCCTTCTGTGTTCTGAGTCTCCAAAATGCAGGATTAATAGCGAAATATTTTATATACGCAGATGACATAGCACTAGACTATGAGGGTACCAATGCTCAAGTGATGAATGATGAGATAAACAATGATCTTGAATAGGGAGATATTTTTGTTTTGATTTTTTTTTCTGTGAATTCTTTGATGCATACTAATGCCAAAAACAATTTTTTCAAATTTTTGTATCCATATTTATTCTAGAAAACTCAATTTAAAGATATCTGCTAATTTTCTAACGGTTCCATCCAAAATACTCTCAGTGAAACTACGTCACCGACACGTAATCCTGATCAACAAATGAAACGACTGGTGACGCCCCATTCTTAATCTGTTGCTAGGTTGTGAAATTAGCGTAGCATTTTATTGAACCCTATAGCGCATCCACCAATGAAATTACTCGTACACCCAAGTCTATTAGGTGAATTGCGAACGAGCTGACAACGCCGCATCATGTGGCTAACCTTACCTTGTTTTTATTGTTTACATACATCCGTGATTTGGGATTTGGGTACTGTTACTTGTTACTGTTGTTATTGTTTCTAAACATATTCCAATACACACAAAAATGATGGAATGTCCATTTCCACCTGTCTAAGTTCTCCATCGAGTGCTTCAAAATTTTGAAGACGAAAACGCCATTTGAAAGGCCACGATTCCGTGAAATATCCTGGAAAGCACTTTGTGTAGTAAACAGACGCAAATGGACTTTCTCTTATGTTAAAATATTGTAGCCTCATCCTTTCTGAAACATTTTGTTGTTTGAGGTGACTTAATAAGTGTTATTTTAAAGAAGTTAGGAAGCTTTGTATTGGAATATGTTTATGAATTTTGAACAATAAAAGACAATAATGAGTGTTGACCTTTTATTGTCACGCAATATATAAACTTTTTCACTGGTATATGAGAGCATTAAACCCGGAAGCCACTGATAACAATAATGGCACAAAGCACTTTTTCTTCATTTTTGTCACAGATTCACAAACATAAGCTTTTGCTTTTTTTTACTGAATGAAACCTTCACCGAATATACATATATGAGGTTTTTTGATTGGGTTTTAACGTATAAAAAAATGAAAAGTTTGCAGTTTTTGAGAAGCAAACTTGAAGCAAACAGCAAAACATAATTTGAGGTTAGGTTAGGGGGAGAAGGAGACGGCGCTGTGTTGGTGTTGCCACATTGACACAGAAATCACATGAGATCATGCTTTTTAACCAAATATTATATGATTTAGCGAGTGATAATTTAGTCTTGAATAAATAAACAAAATTGACTCAAATTTGAATAAATAAATAGTTGATCAATTTGATTACTCGAAATATTTAATAGAAAATGTTTGATTTGTTTCTATATAACCCCACTCATCTATTTTCCGGAGTGAAACGTGAACTGTGGCATACGCGCAGAATGCACGCTAAATCGGAGAAGGTTGTTTCTGTTTAATCGAGAAAGATGGAAAAGCTAGTGATAGTACTTCAGAGCCCGCCATTTAAATTGGTTTCAAGATTCTATCAAAATTTCAAACAGCTCTAGTAAATTTACAAATTTACCAAATGACTTGAAACTCTCACAGAGTACTGTTTGAGCAATTCTAAAAAAACATATGTTCATATATTTTTGTTAAATTCCGAATTCATGAAACCTCCCTATTATAAGTGGATTGTCTTTAAGGTAATAAACTGAAAATTACTAGCAAAAAAATAAAATTGTGAAGGACTAAGGCCCGTATGCTCCGTTCGTACTTGAACTCGATGAAGATTTGACGGCGTTTAAATACAAAATTTCGTATGCAAAATCTGGTATTTAAACGCCGTCAAACCTTGAACACATTCAAGTATGAACGGAGAATACGGGCATATATATTGTACTGCTGTTGAACAGGTTGAGAAAAAAAGTTAGTCAGGCCTAATGGTAGACAATAAACTATCATGGGTTGGCCATATTGAACATTTGTCCAATAAGATCCCAACAAACACTTTGTTCCTCTTTTGAATGGTGCTAGCAATTTTTATCAAAAGTTGCACAGAAAAAAATTAGAAAAAATGGCAGCTTTTTTTAAACGTGAAAATGGGACACTAAACAATTTTTTTAAAAAAAGACAAGTGACAAATGGATTGATCACTTCTTTGATAACTGATGCAGGATCAGAGTTTTTTCAAATTTGAAGACTTTTCCATACTTATGTCCGCCACTGGATATACTTGTGCTCATATCATTCCAGTAGAACAAAATTGATTTAATATTGTGAAATTCATCAAATTGTTATTTTGTCATTAATTGATTCACAGCTTGACATGAGTTCTTCCATAAATACTGTTTTGTGTTGAGGGGTACTTTATCCGATAATGTTATGTTTTTTCTATATAATTATTCAAACTTCCATTCTTCATAGGCACCTTGAGGAGAAATGCACATTGCTCTACTAATGTGAAAATCGACCAACCTGTTTGAAAATTGTTGGGGATAGAGAGGAAAGAAGGCCTCTCACCGTAGGGGTAAAAAATGAATAATTTAATTGAGAGAAAAAAATGGTCGACTCTTCTGTGTTAATTTGTTGTTCCTGTGTACCGTATTATAGTGTAGTCCAATCTAGAATTTTTTTTATGTTGAATTGTTGTTTCCAATGTTTGTTTTAAATAATACAGAATTCCTATTTTTTATATTAGAATTTTTATATTAGTATGTTTTCCTCAAAACTTGTATTATTTAGAAGTGTATATATACATATAAGTATTCCAGAAATTGATTTTGCACATGATACTTTGATTACTTTGCATAATAATTGAGAGGGCTTTAATCAGTATTTTTCATATCCAAGATTGCTAGGATTCTTGATTACTATAGAGATGGCAGCTCGGCAGCTTTAAATTCTGGATCTCATTAGTACCTATTCATCAAAGCAACATCAGTCTGATATCAAAATCAACTGCATGCTACACCCTAAACCACACCTCTATTCTCACTGATAGCCCTCTAGCGAGACGATGATTTCATATAGCTTCGTTACCACCTCAAAAGATAACTGGAGACCAACTTCCCGCTAGTGAGCCGCCAGCGTTTTACATAGGTGTTTCTTCCACTAAACGCTTTTCAAAAGAAAGAAAACACATCGGATATAAGCTAGCGGCCAGAAGACGGAATTCCGCGGGTAGGCGGAATAGTGAAGGCATGCCACACCGGTTGGCCTACTGGCGCCCAAGTGGTCATGGGCGGGATGTATGCCACGGCACCCCTAGCATTCTAGCCGCCAGTGAACTTTCTAAACGTAGCGTACGTTTTGGGCGGCGGCCCGCCAAGGTTGTGTTTGTTGGGATAGTGCCGATGATGTCTGCATATTTAGGTGTAGGGCGTACCTTACGCACAAGAGTGAATTGAATGTTTACTATTTATTCTTTTTGTCTCGACCAAGATACTTATCACCCGTCTGGGAAACTTGTAGTTCAAAGAATTTTGATTCTACCCAAATTTAACGAAATAATGTTCTGAAAATTTTATTTAACCAAACTACTCAACAAAAAAAAACAACCAACATTTTTGCTTATGTTTGGACACTCATATTTTTTTAACGAATCGATGAAGAAATTTGCGGTTTGCACCACCATGCAGAGCATATTTTTGCGGTTCATGCGGGTAGTTCAAAAAATAGTTTCCTTAGAAATTTCTTTTATGCAAGGTGAAAAAAAAGTAATGTAGATTTTCTTTTTCTTCACTGTCCCCCCATTTTCACTCTGCAATATTTTGAGTATACAGGGTGTGCCAAAGAATTTTGATCATAAATAACGAACTTTTTAGTTATTGAGTCAGGTTTTCTTGAAAGTTATTGTGTCGAAGAAGCCGAATTATTTGATGAATTAATGATTGATTCTCAAGAAAACCTGACAAAATAACTAAAAAGTGCTTTACTTATGATCAAAACTCTTTGTCACACCCTGTATACTCAAAATATTGCTGAGTATTCAATAAGTCATCAAAAAGACAGCGAAACAATAGATCTATGCCATAACATTGCCAGTTGTAGACTTAGAATCAACAGAACAGCCAATCAAAGCATGTGTCATAGGTTTGAAAAAAAATCGATATCTCAAAAACGAAAGAAGATATCAGCAAAAATCCAAAAATCTTCCAAGGTATGTACGTAACAAGGACTTGGGCGTATTGAGAAAAAGCTCCAAAAAATCTCTGTGGCAATGGGGGGACAGTAAAGAAAATTAAAAGTACTTTTTTTACGACCCTGTATAAAAGATTTTTTTGAGAAAATTAATTTTTTTGAACCATCCGCATAAACCGCAAAGAAATGCTCTGCATCGTGGTGCAAACCGCATATTTTTTCATCGATCCTTTAAAAAATTATGAGTCCCCAAACATAGGCGAAAATATCGGGTGTACCGTTTTTTTTGTTGAGTAGTTTAGATTGACACATACCGAACAGATAATGAAATTAGAATTGGAAAAATAAGTAAAATCCTAGAATTTGAACAGTGTAAAATTATCTTTGATATTAATAATAAGTCCCAAAAATCAAATTTAGATATTTCATTTGAAAATGATATAAATCAATATAGAACTAGAGCGCACGAAAATATTTATCAGATTTACAACAATTTACCGAGTAATGTTAAAAATATCAGTAACTGTCATAGATTTATTAAGCAATTAACATTGCCTCTGTGTATTTATGAAGTAGAGGCTATGGGTACTCATTTTAGTTTGGGCTAATACTTCAAACTTTTTCCGAGGTTGTGAATTAGGATTATAAGATGAGGGTAGTTATTCTCGAGGCCAGTGTTCTATATACCGTTAAAACAATTTGTTTTTTTTAACTTGATTGTTGTACACAGGGTGTTTCATCAATATTGTGAAAAATATCAGGAGGAGTTTTTCCGCTTAAAAATAAGAAGAAAACTTCCCATAATCTGATGCAAATTGATGTTTTGGGGTTTTTTGTCATGCGAAATTCGAATTTGATCTCAGTATGGCTCTAACTTGTAGAGGTCGCTACCTACACTTATTTTTTCTATTATAAACAGCCGTGAGTTATTTGGACGTGCTCGTATTATATTTTTGAGGCAAAAGTCAGATTTCTTCATCATTTTTACGCAGAAAAAGTATACTTGTTGGAAGTCGCTAAGTGCAACCATTCTCGAGATATTTGGATTTGAAATAAAAAATACATGTGATTTTGGGACTATGGTCAAGCAAGGTCTTGCATTTTTCTTAGGAAAAAATCAGGATGTCTTCCTTGTTGAAAATAAGAAAAAAACTTTCCACGAACATGTGTCCGGAAATGCTCCGTTGCAAAGCTACAGGGAAAGATTTTTATTTTTTCATTTTTCACATTTTTTAATTTTTTGATAATGTCAACAAAAATTGTTGTGTCACTCATTAGTAGAGTTTTATCTTTTTACTGGAAATATGTAGCAGTCATTTGAAATATTTTATAACTTTACCCCGCCATCCTTTCAAAATCAGATGTATTTATTATTTCAAATCCGAATCTCTCGAGAATGGTTGCCTGCAGCGACTTCAAACAGATATACTTTTTCTACGTAGAAAATATAAATAAATCTGTTCTGTTGCTTAAAAATGTTATAGGGGTACGTCCGAAAAAGTTATGGCTGTTAATAATTGTAAAAATAATTGTAGGTAGCGCCCTCTACAAGTTAGAGCCATACTAAGATCAAATTCGAATTTCGCATGACAAAAAACCCCCGAACACCAATTTGTATCAAAATATTGACATTGCTTCAAATATTATATTAAGAAAAAACAAAAATAAAAAAAATAAAACTTCAACACAAAATAATTATACGAAGTAAAGTGAAACATGAAAAACTTTTCGCGCATATATATTTTTAAGAATTTGAGTGATCGGCGTCTGCATCGATCTCTCACGCATCTGGTTCTGGGTCGGACAGCATCGACGTTAAAATTAGAAATTTGGTTCCAAGAGGTGTAACCTCTTTTGGAAGACACGTTATGTATGTAACGTGATATAGATGTTGGTACGTTGGAGAACCTCACTCTCTCAAGAGAAAGATACTCGGCAAAATCACCAGACGGGGTAAGACAAATTACGTGGCGTCGTCTCTGTCGCAGATATTTTCCGAAAAAAAAGCAACAAGGAAAAAAAAGAATGTGAGTACCCTTCTGAGATAGGTTACATCAGTTATCACAGTTCTACTTGTTTGTTTTTGGCCGATTCCAACAAAATGTTGCACGTTCTTGTCTGCCATTTATAAGTTTACACAATAAAATACAATTCCACGCAGAAGTATGAACGATCCGAAACAACTTCGGTTAATTATTAATGTCTGAATATGTTGTCGAACGAAAGATCGATGATCAAGTGGGTAATGTATTGATCCAACAACATGAATGCAAATACTCAAGGTACTACTATGAAAAATGCTACAGAGTCAGTCTTGAAAAACAAAACAATAACCCGCCGGCAGTTCTCTTTCAGTTCATAAACGATGATGCTCGAGTTCCAGTGAATAAATCATCAAACTCAAACGGATTTGAAAAAAAAATTGGGGTTTCTCTTTACTTCAACAAGCGATTTGGAAGTTCTAACGCATTAGTCATGGATATTGACTGAATAATGTCTTGTATGATGAGACTTCCAAATTTGAAGCATTCATCAAAAACATCCACAGCGTTTAGCTTTGAATAGAAGCATTTTTCATAGCCGAATATTTTCATGTTATTGGAAATGACAAATTCACGAAACGCAATTTGGTTTCGCATGGAAATTTGAACAACCTGTTGCGTTGGCTAATGTTATTGATGATAAAGTTCGGTCGCTCGTGTGATAAGAAAATGAGGTTTATTAATTTTTGCTTTTGAAAGCGGTCGACACATCAAATCACGATCTTCTTGTCACAAAATTGAAATTTTATGGGGTTAATGCTAAATGATGTCAGCTCAAATTATAATGACTCAATTTGTTTCAAATGATCAATTCTTAGAATATGTGAGTACTCTTATCCTCAAGGATTTGTACTGCCGCAGGCACAATCAGCCGCCATTTGTCATTTTTGCCATTTGCCAAACAATCATTCTTTTGAGACACTCGCGTGAAGACGGTCACGTGGCAAGTCTTGTAATGTTGGATTGGCCAAGACCGTTTCGGTATTCCATCATGTAGATCCTTCGAGTGCTACTTGAAAGCGACCAAGAAACCAACTCTAGTTGGAGGTAATTTCTTTACTTTACACCTGGGAGATGCACTAGCTAGGGCGACCGTACATACAGCGACAAAAAACGCACCAAGCGCTGATTATAAGTTAGGACGAAATCCGTCTCGTACGCGATTCACTGCTGGTAGAGGCTTCCAGCTTACTCGTATTGTTATTTCTTTTTCTTTTTGTTTCGTAGCCTTTAGTTGCGACACATGGGCAGGACCGATTTTTGGCGCTTCTACCCATGATAGAGATGCCGTCGGAAGGTAACCCGGTACCAAAGAGTCTCAAAACTGTAAGAAGATTGGAACCCTTAAGGAACTATTCCTGACGTTCTAATGCGTGGGTGGAGTTTGGTGGGCGAACCCCACAGTGTTCTGTGGCCTCGGGTCACAGTTCCTCTGCATCGTATCAGATTCTCCACTCTTGGGCCGGATCCCATGAAAAAAAAATCGAGTGCTAGTTAAAGCGCAGTTAGCGTCTTTAGCAGAAATGAGTGGAAATGAGTGGATACGCTTGATACCAATCCCCAATCGTTACTAGTTAAATCACTTGAAAGTTTACTCTCAGAATTTTGTTTAAATTGAGTAATATCTATAACCCGACCTTCTCTCTATTTTGCCTTACTTGAAAATAATTAGAGCATCGTCGGATGAGTAATATGATCTTAGCACGAGTTAAGCTGATACAACTACCCTATTTAGTGAAGTCTGATTTGATTTTGAGTCGCGGCATCCAATTTCGGCACAATCCGCAAGTGCCGCTGGGCTAGCTCAGTTTGGTGGAGTCATGCCTTTAAAGTTTACATACACTAGTTCTAGTAAAACAAAGGCTGATGAAGCTTTCGAGGCCACCGTTTATCAAAAACCAATCCAATATGTGGACTGACAACTAATCAAATATGCCTATAATGAAAGTCAGTTTTCAAAATATTTGGGAGTATCTGCGTACTGTCATATTTGAAGTGACTATCATCAAAGTTTTGTGTCTCAGTTCTTTATTATAACTAAGTAGTATCAATCAAAAAAATTATCTGAATTGAATCTTCTTGACTCCGAACGACTAGAATAATGTAGAAAAGCGCAGAATCAAATGTATATAGCTATCCCTCGAAACGAAAAGGCACAACAAAAAACCACAGATTCTCTAACGTCAATAAACCATTTCGCAATCCGATTCTCTTCCTGGAAATATCTGAACCCAAACTTAAAACACCAATTCAAGTCCAGAAAGGCTCAACAAAATACAAATCATCCTCTGGCATCAAAAACCACCGCAATCCAATCCATTCCTGAAAACAATCTGAGTACCTAACTATCTCGTGAACAAAAAACCTCAATTCAAGTCCAAAAAGGCCAGATGAGAAAAAACCACCCATACTCTGGCACCAGTAACTCAAAAACAACCGCGGAATTTATCCCTTGAAAAAATCTGGATATAACTAGACCGTGAATGAAACTCCTCAATTCATGTCTAGAAAGGCACGACTGAAAGCCACCTATTGGTATTGGTATTGGTATGGGTGGGGGGGCAAACCACTGTCCGGCGAGTAGGCCTGATGGCCCTTTTCGCCAACCCCGGGACCATTGCAGTTCTAACTAAGTTGATGATGGAGAACATCACCTAGTTATATATTTAAACTAGCGGGACCAATCAATTTAAGCTAATTATTTGAACTTTCTGACTGTCAGAAATTAGAAATACTACAGTCTACGCAATAAGAATACAGTCTACTCAGTAAACTTAGCCAATGACGGTACCACTGAACGTCGCACAAAATATATTTCTGTCACCTCGGGATTTGAACCCGGTCAGATCACGTGCAATTCCCTCCGATGACCTTGTCGAAAGGCGCCTTAGACTACTCGGCCACCTAGCCGCTTGAAAGTCACCTATACTCCGGCACCAAGAAACCACCTCTAGAAACAATCTATTTCCTAGAAAAATCTAGATAAACACCCCCGTCAATAGTGAAACAAGTAAATTCAAGTTCAAAGAGGCACAAACCAAAAAACCACGCATTGCCTGACACCAATAAACTAAAAACCATTAGACATGGCATGTTACTTGTAACACTACAATCACCAAAATATCATTTGTGAAAGTTGCATTGCACTGATACAATTTATACAAAGGGTATTTTTTACGAAAAATTGGATGATGCTAGTTCAACAACATACAGGTAGTACCTAAAAATTTTAAAATGGGCCGAGGGGTGGATAAGTTTCTTAATAAATACCCGGGGTACCAGCATTCAAGATGTTATGGAAGTCTAAAACTGCAACTTCAAGGAAGTGAAACCAATTCAAGTTTGTGAGATTCTTCTTATTTGATACGGAAGTGTTTTTTTATCTTGCTTCAAATATGACCCGGATAAGCGGAAGTTGTTGTTTGGCTTCCGTGCCGGAGTATATGCATGCAGTCAAGGGGCAAGTCATATCAATCACAGCCAACAGCGCAGTTGATGCAGAAATGTAACTGTGACCAAGACGAAGAGTGGATGAAATGTTTTTGTTTAGAATGGTGACCAGATCTGAATCCAAGTATCTGCTAATACATGAGGACTACTTTGATTCCCATTATTTTGAGAAAACTGAAGATTTGATAGTCAATTCATTTGATGGAACGTCTTACTATTGCACTTAGTCACAGCATCAGTGTACAGGGTGTGAGGAGCAGTAAAAAAATATATAAATATATTTTGTTTTTCTGGAAGCTTATGAGTTGGTTTATCACCCCTTTCAGTATTATCGTTGACTTTCTGGACACCCTGTCTAGACTCATAAGACTGTCAATCACTAAAATCACTATGTAGATCCAACCTCAAAAGATAGACCGATCATGGCTAGACTTTAGAAGATATTGCGAAACATGCTCTTTGTGCATTGATATTCAATTTTTTTTTGCACGAATAAATACGTATACATATATGAGACTTATTAATTGCAGCCTAACTTAATATGCGATCTGAAAAAAAAATGGTGGATTGTTTCACCTCACATCATATAACTTATGGAATGTCAGGACAAAGTACCCAACCCAAAATCACGCGAGTGAGCGAGGCACATGTTACATGCTATAGTAGCATCAAAAAATAGGTACTTGATAAATTATTGATCATGTCCTTCTTGGTTATCTTTTTCAAGCCTCTCAACTCAAGGGCTACTCTTGCATTAAGAAATGTTCCATTCGATTATCTTCCCAATTGCAAGCGGTATATGTAATAAATACATGGAAAATAATTGTTGCTGAAGTAATGGCAATAACTGTCCGCAAACATCATACCCACCGATTTATCTGTCAGCTTCGAAAATCATCATGAGGCCTCTATTGTGGACATAATATGTTAATGTCAGGGGCAACAATACGAAGTGTGCATTATGGTTTTGATTTTATGACGTATGCAGACCTGTATTATTAATTGTCAACCAGATGATTGTTGACTTTTTTGGATTTGAAAAGCATTGTCTCTGATTTCTCCGAAGTGGAAACCATCATTTCCATAAAAGTATAATGGAAATGGTGATCGACGGTCGTAGATTATAATAATATGTAATAATAAAATGAATGATTAAATGAATCTTCAGAATTGCAGATGTTAAGCTTCTAGGACCATCCATTTTGTGACGGTTGATTCCTGATGAATCTGATTATTCTATATTTCATGTCTACTTTTGCTTTTCAAATTAACTTTTTGTTAAAGTTCAAAACAATCCAATTGCTTTATTTTCCAGTTGGTTATAAGAATATTGAAATGATCTTTCTGTATATTTGGAAAAACTTGCATATTTTTGCTTTAGTGGAATATGATCAAATTCATTCAATTTGGTGAGGTATTTCTAAATAAATGCATGAAATTAGACAGACTTGCCCAGTGGTTCAAGAACCAAGTAGCTAACCGTCAAGTCGATAACAGTCTTGATCAGTCGTCCATGGAATGTTTTCGTGGCTCAATCGACAGAACTAATAATGCCTTGGTACGTAACGAATTTTTTTCAAGTAGAGGTCTAACAAATAAGTAAATAATAAAACCATCCATATCGCCATGGTGAGTTTATGAATCTCACTTTAGTGTATGGCTGTTAACATCAAACGAATAATGGACAATTTGAATAAATTTTCGATTGACTTGAAACATTATACAGTGCGGCTCTAAAAGGTCCCCCCCCCCTTTTTTTTTTAATGTGTGCACCAAACATTTTGAAACTTGGCATACTTCAATTGCTGTCGAAATACTACTTTTTGACGTTACTGACGTACTTTTAGTATTCAAGTGTGACACCTCATTTTGAAGATCCTGATAAGTACTTTATCACCCTAGAAAATTAAGTCGATATCTTCAAGTACTACAAAATGGCGGTACATTTAATTACTACATTGATACATACACTTTTTGAAAAAATTCGTCAAGTTCAATTCAAAAGATGCTTTTTTGACATTTTTGTCATTTATTCCTAACCCAAACTTTATGTCAAGAATCATTCCAGCATCTTTTGAATTGAATTTGATGATTTTCTTTTTAAGTGTATGTATCAATGTAGTAATGAAATGTACCGCCATTTTGTAGTACTTGAAGATATCGACTCAATATTCAAGGGTTATAAAGTACTCATCAGGATCTTCAAAATGAGGTATCACACGACCCCTTTTTTCATTTAAAAAAATGTTTCAAAATGGCGCCCAGCCGCCATCTTGAATACTAAAAGTACGTCAGTAACATCAAAAAGTAGTATTTCGACAGCAATCAAAGTATGCCAAGTTTCAAAATTTTTGGTGCACACTTAAAAAAAAAGGGGGGGGACCTTTTAGAGCCACACTGTATATACTCATTTTGACACAATATTGAAAATCATCAGCAAAAACATTTTTTCAAAAAACCCAAAAATATGCTATATAAACCGAAAAGAAAAATCAAACTTTACCAAATATTCGAAAAAGGGCTGTGGCCTTACTATCACCCGTGACCTCATTAGAATCTTTTAAATCGTAGATGTTTACTGAAGATTCGAAAAACTAAAAAGATCCAAAACCTGGATCAAATCTCGGATTTTACTTACATGTATTATTCTAAATAAATTTTCTGAATGACATCCTGCTTAAAAGTTAAAAATAAAGGTAGATTACTCCTGAAAAAAAAAGCTTTTTGAAGTTTTTGGGAGCCCTGTAAAAATTTTTTTTCTCCGTGGATCGTATTTTTTCAACAAGCGATTTTTTTTATGAAGAATGAGTTTTCTCCAAAAAATATTTTTTTTAACCATTTGTGCTCTGGTAAACCCTATCTGTAGACAGTCAGTATAAAGCATCAGTGAACGCTTATATGTACTCAAATCTCTCAAAATAGAATCATACACTCTATAAACAACTGACAAAGATAGTAAGAATTCACTATGCTTCAATAATACCACACAATATCTGAACAGCTGATAGAACATGAAAAGATTAGAAACCACCGCACTATTCGGTATTCTTTTGAATTCAAGTCGCATGAACCAATACATGCGACTTGGTGTTTTTTCGAGTAAATACTAGCAACATGAATATGATTAATAAGGACAACTGACTTAAAGGATCAAGTTAAGGATAACGTGAAAAAATATTTTACTTCTATTGTGACGTCACGAGCATCACGACGGGATACGCGCGTTTCTGATGGGCTGAGTTAGGTGCGCTTCTCAATAATTAATTACTACATCATTCATGAACCACTTATATTTTGTGCTGAAGACAGCTCTTTCAAAACAAAACATAGCGAATCTCACTACAAATATGAACGGAGACAATACAATATTAAAAAGTGGTTTCATTATCTTCATAAATTTTCATAACTAAAACAGAAAAATCCAATGATTCTCCAAGACCAATTATTATGTCGGATGATTATATACTAAAATTTGAGCAATCATAGAATGTTTCAATCTATGTTGTATGTTTCCACGTAGCCTCATGATTTTCACTGTATTATTGTCAATTCAGAGTTAGGTTACCAATATCTTGAGAATCTTTTTCATGACGAATTGATTACTGCAAAAATGTATAAGAAATGAAGATGAAAACGTGAATGATGCAGTAACTTTATCAAAGTAATAATCTTAGGACAAGGTCAGCCAATAAAGGCAACTTCTGTAAACATATGCACGGAAAGTATAATTTTACCGCCCAGTAAACCGCATCCATGTCTGAATGATTTAATCTGAATTCCAGCTCTAGCCCTCAGCATTTTTTAGTTTTCGCTTGATAACGGTCATAGATTTTACTGACCAGAACGGATTATCCAAACATAAATAAACGACGCTGACGATGTAACCCTGACCCTAGCGTTTGATCGAAAACTAAGTATAATTTCAAATTCATTCATTCCAATTTCAGTTCATTTGTATTCGCACTTCAAAAAACAAAGTGGGAACTTATATCACATTCTAGAAAGAACATTGTTTCTGCCTATTTCTTAATACGAAAAAAGCGATGAAGTTATCATGACACATATTATATAAATTCACTAAACCTAGAATTCTATTAAATAACGATACTCACGCGATAAAATCCATTTATAATTAGAAATCTGTCAGAATATGAACTGAAAATTATAGAAAAGTATTCAGTTGAGCTCATGACACAAACGGGATAATCCACTTCTGGTTGTAAAGTCTTCAGTTTTCCGATAACGTCCATAATATGTAGTTTACTGAACCATTTGATTGCTATTTATAGCGATCGACTTAGCACTTTTCGAATGTAGTCGGAAATTTGATTTATAGCCTGAAATGTACGCAGCGTGATATCTATACCCAAGTCCATGAGAAATAAATACTGGTAAAATATCGCAAATATTTCGAAATCATTGTGACGTCTCTTATACAATTCAGATTTTGATAAGCAACTAGAGCTTGTCATTCATATAATTTTTTAGTTCATGCAAATTTTCAAAGACACCCTAGTAGAGAGCATACCGATATCTTCAGCCAATTCGCTGTCTATTTTCTCACTTTTATATTCCGCAGTAAAATTGACTTTTTTGTGTTCATGACACAAAATGTCACTTTTACTTTTACGTGGAAATTTTCGTGACTGGTGTGAATGTAGACAGGAAAAGTGTGGTGGGGAGCAGTCAGTAATGAGAGGCCTACGATATGTGGGTTCTCATCATGTTAACCCACATATCGTAGGCCTCTCATTTCTGACTGCTCCAAACCACTCTTTTCCTGACTTTTACGTAAGCAGATTCGCTTCCGAAACGTTCGATATTGAAAGGTTTTATTGTCAACTAATAGACTTTATAGAACATAGAAGATCCGGTGTATAAACACTGGTTTGATTTTTTTTTATAGGGTGTGGCGAAATACCCAAAAAGATCTGGTAGATCATGGATGCGCTACAAAACTATAGAGCATATCTACACCCATGTTGTTGAGGACTTATTTGCGAGTGCCCACCACTAAGACTCAAAATGTACTATAGTTGTCTACTAACGTTTTATTCACATGAAGTTGAAAAAACATGTTTTTGTCTCATTTTCCGTATTCTTTATAAATGACCTGTCTCATTTTTTCTTATCACAACATCAAAACGTTTTCAACGTTGCAATTCCGTGCTGTTTGGTTAACTTGTCGATATATTTATGTGAAATTACAAAGTGAATTTACAAATTGTGACACACAATAGCTCGCTTATTGAATTTTTCATCAGCAAATGCAGACTATTTTGAGCAATCTTCTATTAAACATAATCAATTTGTTGGCTTTTGAAACATGTTAAACTCCAAGTGTGACTTTTCTGTTATTGATTATCGTAGTTCCGGCCTTTCTTCTACATATTTGTTTGCCCAAAAGATGTATAACACATGGACAAACATTCATGCATGTTGAATCAAATCTGAGTATAGAATGAAAATAATCATTAAGTCGTCATTGTGGACGGACAGCAATGTGAGTCATGGACTGAAAAAAGACAATTCATAGTTAGATGCCATTTCTTTCAAACGTCCGTTAGTCTTTTCCTCATTGCCAGGATTATGATTTTTTCGTTGTATCATCCCCCTGAAAAACTGACGTTTTGGTACGAGTCTAGAATAACCCCATTTTCTTGTGATCGTACATATAAGGTGTCTAGAAAGTGATTACATACTGCTGTTAGGGATTTTTGTGCCATATCTTAGGCTCTGCATGTATCACCTCTGGATCCATTTCGAGCCTTTTGAGGTGCGATGTTAGTGATTTTGCACAATTTCCAAGATCTTCCTGAGTGGGCATTGCTTTATAGCATATCATATTTGAGGAATTAGAAACCACTGGATGTCTGTCGGTCAAATCGGACAAAGACATGAAGAGAAATATCAACAAAGCCTGTACTTCGAAAACAATAAAAATTATAGAATCAAATAACTAGATGGCCAGACTCAAACAACAAGATGGTCAAATCTGGTATGTGAAGCACCAGCACTCAAAGTTTGGCGTGAGTGCAGGTGAGATTTCTAGGCGGGAAAAATCACCGACCTTCAAGCAGGCATCATCGCTATACAAATCTATATTGTAACCATGGGGAAGAGCAATCCCACGAAGAAGACACTCTCAATCATCTTCCACAATACAGAGGGGATCCAGGCATTAGAGACTTCAAAATCAATTGAAATGCAGTACTAGAATGTGTGAGAGATAAAACGGCAAGGCAACGATAAGGAACAAAAAACTGGCAAAGCAACGAAATGGAGTCCACAATTCGCTACTGGAAAAGTCAAGACCGCGCTTATTGGACTACTGTAAAACAACACAAGAATAACTGGGAAAGCCTTACAGGCATGGAGCATTCTGGGGCTATTCTTGATGGTCCATCTGCAAAAAAACAGATAGCATGGAAAAGTCACACCAGGATTGAACTAAGGAAAGTAACTGGTTTCATTACAACCCATGATCCCTTCAAAAAACACCTTAGCGTAATAGGGATGGCGGAAGACACATTATGCAGAGGATCTGGGAAAGAGTTTGAAACACCTCTCCACATAATATGTGAAGCGTACAACGTCACAAGAGAAACATGCTTGCCAGTAAAATCACTTCACCTGGCACAGCTTCAAAGCTTCTTAGAAGGGACGGGGCTGGAACTGTGGGGGTAGAACAAAATAAGGGTACAATAAGAATAAGATTGCATTAGCAAACCACAGCACAAGCCTTCTAGCAATCCCAAGGGAAAGTTTAAGTGGGTGTACATTGCCAATATATATGGTCCCACACTACCTAGGTACCCATGAGAAATTAGGAGTTCATAACTGGATTTCTCCACCAAAAAAAAAGAAAGGTATCGCTTTTCCACACGACATTATTCTTTTTATGAGAATTTCAAAATGTGCGCAGATTTCCTGTATTTTTTAGAAAATATGCAGAAATCGTTATTCGCCTTGCTGATATTTTTTTGATGATCTTTAACTGGGCTGTAAAGTTTACTGTACAGGTGTTTCCTATTAAGAAAAAGAAGGTTGTTTTCATTGCCATAATTCCAGTCAAGAAATCGCATCAATTGACCTGTTCAAGGCTGTTCCAGTATGAGGATTTCAACCAAAATTTGCTTTTTGTTGCCTTGAATGCCCAAGTGCCATTTTGTTGCGTTTGTCAGTTAATCAGGATATTTTTGACATTCCTCGCAGATTTTGATTTCTTTGTTGCTTTGCTACATCCGTTACTATAGCATTTGCTGTCACTAGCAATGTGGACTCTTGATTTCTTTCCTTATAATGCGGTCGCTATCAACTACCGCCATTATTTTCGTTTAGTGCACTGAAAAAGAGGCAAAAATGTTTTAAATTTTTTTTTTGGTGTACAACCGCATGGGATGTTTATAAAATCATAGAGTAGGTCTCAGGGCATTGGAAAACAAAAAGTACAACATTTGTTATCAGGGCCGGAAGTTTGTATTGCGAAATATGTCATAAATTTGTCAAAAGTGTGTTTCACTACTTTGTCACACATACTTCGTCATATCTCCGAAAAAAATCTTGATATCAAAAACTTTTTTTTTTTGATTGATAGAGGAATAGGGGGATGGTAACTGGAATAGTTTCGTTAGTATGAGAAATTCAGTTTTTCTGTACAACTGCGAAAAACTTCAACATTAACATTTTCTGCAGACCCATTTTCAGTAAGCAAAAAACTTTTTTAGTTTAAATAATTTTGCTATACTATCTGCGGATGAAATGAAGCCAAAGGTTCAAAAAAGTTTTTGAAAAAAGATTCGGTCTACGAAGGGTGATTCTCATTTATTGTTTATTCAAGCTCTCGGAACTAATCTGTTCCTTCTTCAGGAAAGACAATTAGAGTAATGTGAAGATAGAGCATACAGAAAAAATAAAGGATTTAAAATGGGATTGGGACTAGATCTAGTCGTTACGTTGAATTCGAACTATTTTAATTATGTGTTGTACTCTTTCACTCTTTTATTTTGTTCAATTGTTATCATGTACATTACTCTCAACGTTTTAACAAGTAATAGTGATGTTTGTGTCCAAAAAAAGTGGTGAATGTATACTGACTGTGATCCAAGTGATTGAACAAATCCCATTTTAAATCCTTTATTTTTTCTGTATGCTCTATCTTCACATTACTCTAATTGTTTTTCCTGAAGAAGGAACAAATTAGTTCCGAAAGCTCGAATAAACAATAAATGAGAATCCACCCTTCGTAGACCGCTCATTTTGACTGCTCCTCACCACCTTCTCCTTCATAATTGCAAGCCAGTCACGAAAACTTTCCACGAAAAAAGAATCAGCATTCTAAGTTTTATATTTTTCGAGTTATAGTTGGTGCAAGTTGAGTTTCCGCATGGCGCGGCGTTCAAACTACCGTGCTGCCGCGCCTTGCATTAAAAATTATTATAATTGGTTTTTGCTGTAAACTCAAAACTGTAAATACAAGTTCCGAACGATTCTGAAGTATATTATAGCCTAAGATCAATAATCTCCACAATCTTTCTAGCTTTCTTGGTTCAGGCAGAATCTGCAACTTGCATATTCACAGTTATTGCAAAATTTTATTTCTGGTGCAATGCAGTTACATCTTATCGTCAAAGTGTCTCTCAAATCATGAAGCATTGTTTCTTGAGTAGGAAAATTGATCATACAAGTATTTTTTTTCTGCCTCTCGAATATGGCAATTGTACCAAATTTTTAATTGATATGGACATGTAACAAAACATAATAGATTCATTTGAGTTGCGTCTTTGTTATACCTACTGGGTGGTTCATTTGAGTTGAGACAGCCCGATATCCAAAAAATGACTATTACTTGGAGAGTTGAAGTTAAAGTTATTGGGTACTGTGCCATTGAAAAAATGATGAAGATTTTGGTATTTAGAATAGTAGAAAAAAATAGTCAAGACATTTCAAATTATGGAACACATCACATAAAAGTCATAAAACGAAAGTCTGTGTAGCCTCAGAAATATTTTTTTAAGAAAAGTTGACAAAACAATACCCATAACTAGCTACTTACATATATTATTACAGAGCGAGAGGGTAGATTCAACTGACTAGCTAAACATCAAGCTTGGTGTTCTTTGGGTTGCAGTCATATGTCTTAGATATCGGGCTGTCTCAACTCAACTGGACCACCCGGCATAACACAGACGGAACTCAAATTAATCAATGTGTCATGTTTTTTTAGATGTCTGTATTAATCAAGAATGTGGTACAATTCAAATAAAGCCAGAAAAAAAATACTTGGAAGGTCAATTTCTCCACTCAAGAATCAGTGTTCGATGATGTGAGAGAAACTTTGACGACAAAATGTCAAAGTTTATTTCCTGCATTGCATCAGAAATAAAATGTTGCAATGACTGTGAAAAATATGCAAATTGCATTAACAGCCTAAACCAAGAAAGCTTAACAGATTATGAAGATCATTGATCTAAGGCTATAATATACTTCAGAATCTTTCTGAACTGGTATTTACAGTTTCGAGTTTACACATAAAACCGTTTGGTAGCGCTATAATAGTATTTAATGCAGGGTGCGGCATGGCATGTCTGTTTAAACGAAGCGCCGCGAGCCGCTCATGCGGAAACTCAACATCAAAATACTAGTCGAAAACTGTACAACTTAGGTAGTTCATTCTTTTTTTAAAAACTTTTTTGAACCTCTGGCTTTATTCCGTACGCAGATAGTATATAGCAAAATTCCTCAAAACAAAAAAGTTTCTTGCTTACTGAAAATAGTTCTGCAGAAAATGTTTTTGTTGAAGTTTTTTGCCGTTTTTCAAAAAAACTAGATTTTTCATACTGACGAAACCACCCCGGTTACCTTCTTCCACAATTCCTTTATCATAAAAAAAAAGTTTTTGATATCTACATTTTTTCTGGAGATATGACGAAGTATGTGTGGAAAAGTAGTGAAATACACTTTTGACAGATTTATGACATATTTCGCAATAAAAAATTTCGGCCTTGATAAAAAATGTTGTAATTTCCGATTTTCAATGCCCAGAGACCCAGTCCATCATTATATAAACATCCCATGCAGTTGTACGCCAAAAAAAAAATGTATCGAGAAGAGGACGACTTTTTCCCTGTTTTGCAGTGCACTTGTTAAAAAATTTGCACATTCAGAGCGATCTGGAGGCCTTCAAGGGCACAGATCACCAGGCTGGACCATCCGCGTATTCTTGAATTTTTAGTGAGTAGTGTTTTCCAGAAAGTTCTCCCCCATTCACCCTCCCCAATAAAAAAACCTACAATACTTGAAAAATCAAAGTCGACGGGAAATTGCGACGAGAGAGATGGATTCTTGACCAAAGGTGCGTTCTTGTCTTGTGGGTTGGAGCGCAGTTTTAGAAAAGGACTGACCATGTCAATCATGCTATGATAAAGATCCTTATCGACTTCAAACCTTTGCACATATTTTTTGTCTGATGACTGTTATATTGCTTTTGTCTGCGAAAATCCAATAAACCTACCAATACCCACATCGCTACCACCTCCCCAATTTCCTCCCTAATCATAGCATTCCACAGCATCAAATTTGAATCTTCAACTTTCGTCCTGTAGGTAGGAAAATGAGGTTCCACCTCAACTCTCAAGTTTTAGGATCACAACTTACATGAGCCAAAACAATAGCAAATCAATTACGACATCAGACGATAGGTTCTCAAAACTTTCACTTCCTGAAATCACAGAATTCGGAAATAGAGGAGGCATAAGTGATGACCCTAGGTCTCACCCAATTATCAAATGCAAGTGCGTATTCCTTATCTAGTTTACAAGAAAAAAGTTCAAAATATACATTGGTGGCTCGTGGTCAATTATCTTGAGAGGTCAAACATCAGGGATGGCGACAGGAGACTGGAAAAGAAGAGTCAAGCGCCGCGCCGCTGAATTTTTTTTTGGGTTTTTCCTCCATCATAATTGATGATTTCCCCTAAATTCCAGTAGATAAAGCTCCGTTATATTCGTCGCTCATGTGTTGAGTTTGTATCGCCAGCGTTTCGCCGGAGATTCATATTACAAAATACGGAACAATTCGGTTATGCGTCGGGACACCGGACATTTTTTCAAAATACAGCACTGTACCTTGAGATACGGTACGCCTGGCAACGCTGGTTGGAGAAAGACCACATATTTCGATTTTGTCCAGGGCACCAATCAGAAACCATAACGAGTCGGACAAGTCCTTAGAAAATAATAGACAAACGAATTATTGAAACAGGTTCGTCACTTCACAACCACATATTATCCAGTCGGCTGAATCGTACATGCATTTGCGAAAGCTCCGATGAACTTCAAAGAAACTTCCCTTACATTCTTGATTTTTGTTTTTACTGGTTTGTCGTTTAATAAGTTCAGGCACAGGTCGACTACTTTTCTTGAATTCAGTTATTTTTGCAGTCAAGTCAAGTTTGTTATGACTTTTTAATTGATCAATTTTCTACACTACTCACATTTTATTCTTTATAAAAGGAAACTGATTGGCACAGTTCATAACTTTGTTGCGACACATGGGTAGGACCGGTTTTTGGCGCTTCTACCCATGATAGAGATGCCTTCGGAAGGTAACCCGGTACCAAAGAGTCAATAAACTGTAAGAAGATCCCATGAAAAAAAAAAAGTTCATAACTCAAAATCACTTGAAAGAAACCAAACAAAAATAAAAAAAAATGGCCAAACTATTTCAAACTAACCCCACAAGAAGATATAATAATAATAATAATAATAATCTTTATTTAGCACAAGGCTACAGATATACAATAAAGTAGAAAGTGTAAATTGATATAAAATAGTAAAAAGATTAGGGAAATATCGTATAGGTAAAAAATAACAAACATCAAGACAAAGCTATAAAATAAAGGTAGAAGACTTATATCACAAATGGCTTAAAATATGCTTTCTCAAAATACATTCAAAGTTTTCCAGACTTTCACAGTTTCTTATCACGGGAGGTAGTTGGTTGAATTCATATAGACCCCTATGCAGTAGGGAGTTTGCTATTTGACTAGAGTGGCACTTGGTATACAAAATCATTACATTGTCTGGTGTTATAATTATGTACATCATTGAAATATTTCGTTTTATCACAGATATAGGACGGTAAAGTTTTATTCTTAATTTTAAATATAAAGATATACACATTGTAAATAATTTTTTGTTGAACTGACAACATATCGAGGACATTTAACATACATTCAATTGGTGTGTAACGATTACATTCTAGAATAACCCGCATGGCTCTGTTTTAATTTTTTGCAATTGATCCAACTTATATCTAGGCACATTATATGAGATAGTCGAACAGAATTGTGAGTGGGGTGCTGCTATTATATTGTACAGTAACATTTTTGTATACATTGACAAATTACGCCCAACTCTTGTCATGAAACCAACTTTTTTGGCAAATTTCCGCATAACATAATCTGCATGGGAACAAAATGTCATATTAGGATCGAATAGTACACCGAGGTATCTGGTTTCTTTCTCATATGCAAGTTTTTTAGAATCAATAAAAATGTTTATGTTTTCTATGTTAACTTGACTAGGCCTAGATTTTTTCCCATAAATACAGAATTTGGACTTGTTGGTATTGTAACGAGTTTCGCTATAGAAAACACTTGTCCAGTTTTAATTGATTTATTTGAAGTCACTAACACAACCACAAATATTTATGTTCACAATCGCAGTGTATATTTATGTTGTAACGATTATAATTCGCGGCTAATCGATAACTGTCTCCCTGTCCGAATGGCGAAGCTTATTATATAGATCCTCTTCAATGCCTCGATAGATGGCGAAAGTTTTTCAATATTCTAGATGTAGGCAACCGAATAAACCTTGTTATTCTGGAAATTAACGGTGGTTTCGGCTTGTGACAAACGGGACAAAAGCCGAGTTATTTGATGGCGAGATGCAATGGTTGTAACGTCATGTCCGCTGTCGACCGCCTTGGAAGTTTGTTCCACTGGGCATGTTCCGTCACATTGCTCCCTCATTAGAGCATTTTGTCCCGGAATGTCCTCATGTCGATATCGGCAACTGTCCCCAAACCTGCAGTGTGATGTTCGGTGGAAATAGCAGTCCACTGTCTTCTGGTTCGATCTTCTGAAAGGATAGCAGCTCACCAGGATGTCAACGCCACTCCCCTTGAAGATCACTACCAGCATGCTTCTCACCAAACGCCAGTCCACGCGGTCATTTGTCATCTTCGGAATGGCCAAATGAGTCAGGTCCTGTGACTACATCAAGTCACGAAGATGACTGAGGGCTTTCCAGACATCACTGTAGATGGTCAGATGATGTGGAAGCTTCTTCGTTACAAGGTAGAACAGATGTCGTGTACCTTCCATGATTTCCAGTACCTTCCCCACATCTGGTTTTTGTCGTCGTAGATGTTCCAGTTGTCCAAATTTCCACTTGAAAGCAGCAGCAAAACCACCCCTCATACCAAGGTCTTCAGTGACCCTACAAGCCAACGAATATTCGGCCGGTGCTTTGAACAAATCCAGCTGCCTTTCTGGACTTTTTGGCCATTGGAGTGTAGAGACATGAAAGTTTCCAATGACATGTCTTTCTTGGGTGACCTGATCTGCCTCACTTCAGCGTCCTGATTGTCATGGTTTCCAGCATACCGAGCTAAACGGTTGAAATGAACAACCCTCGGCTTTCCTTGTGGTGGTTTTTTTATCCGGTAGACGACGTCATTGATTCGCTCCAGAATCTCATACGGGCCCTCCCAAGAACTTTGCAGTTTTGGGAAGAAGCCACGTCGCCTCTGTGGGTTGTGAAGCCAAATCAGATTTTCAACCTGGAACCCGCCTTCCTCGGCGTTTACGTCATGGGCCTCCTTCATCCGGTCGCTGGGACTCTGGATGTTCAAACGGACTCGTTGATGAATGTCGTCCATCTTTTTTCGAAGATTGCTTGCGTAATCTTTCCCAGCGACATCTTCACCAGGTGGACAGCCGAACTTCAGGTCGCAGGGCAGCCGGAGTTCACGACCCATGATGATCCTTGCTGGGGTTTCGACTGTCGATTCGTGAACTGCAGATCGGTATGCCAAGGGGAATAGGTGGAGGTGTTCGTCCCTGTCTCTTTGGTGTTCGGAGACAGCTTTGGCCAAGTGTCGGTTGATGGCTCTGTTCATTCGCTCCACCATGCCATCCGATTATGGGTGCAACGCCGTTGTCCTTGTCTTCTTGATCTTCAAGACATCGCAGAAATTTTAAAATAGCGTCGATTAAGAGTTCCTGCCCTGGTCCGAATTTAGCTCCAACGATACACCGAATCGGCAAAACCATTCCCTAATCAAAACATCGGCAACGGTAGTCGCCTCCTGGTTTGGCAAGGCATACGCTTCAGCCCACTTGCTGAAGTAATCCATGGTGACCAAGATGTATCTATTTCCTTTGTCCGATTCAGGTAAGGGTCCAGCCACGTCGATTGCGATCCTTTCAAAGGGGCTTCCCACATTGTATTGGCGCATAGGAGCTTTTGGCCGTTTCTGGGGTCCGTTACTTGCCGCACATACGGCACATTTTCTGCACCATTCCTTCACATCGGCTTGACAGTTGACCCAGTAAAACCGTTCTCGCAGCTTTCCCAGCGTCTTGGTTACACCCAGATGTCCACCCGTGACGCCATCATGGACCTCTCTTATCACCTCTGCCTGTTTGTTTCGAGAAACGACTAACTGCCTCCGATCTTCCGTGCCATCCAGATTCTTCACCAGCCTCTTCAGGATGCCGTCATCAAGAACCATCGAGTCCCATTGAGCCCAGTAGGACTTTACGGTGGCCGAGAATCACGCGACTTTCTGCCAGGTTGGTCAGTTGCCTGCCTTTTTCCATCCGATGACAAGCTTTAGATCTGGATCTTTCTCCTGGTTCTTGCGAAGCGCCTCAGACTGCCAGGACTCATCCACCACAGTCGTCCTGCAAGTGCTCGCCTCCTTTTCCTCGACTCTTTGACAGTGCTTACATTGTTCTGGACAAAGTATCCTGGATAGGGCATCAGCGTTGTTGTGGCTGGATCCAGCTTGATGTTCCGTGTCAAAGTTGAACTCTTGAAGTCTCTCAATCCAACGAGCAACTTGACTCTCCGTATTTTTGAACTGTAGGAGCCATTTGAGCGCGGCGTGGTTGGTTCTCAGCAGAAACTTTCTTACGTAACTGCCAGTAGTTCCCTTCTCGTGCCGTTCCGGCTTCGACAAGGTTTTGCTGGAATAGCCGATCACCCTTTCATGTCCCTGCTGGATCTGGGACATCACTGCACCAAGTCCTACATTGCTGGCATCTGTATCCAGGATGTAGTTTCCCCCAGGTTGTGGAAAGCCTAGGATGAGCGCGCTGGCAAGTGCCCTTTTGAGTGTGTAAAAGGCCTCCTGACAATCCTCGTCCCAGTGGAAGCGTCTCTGTGCCTCTGTGAGCCTGTGAAAAGGCCAGGCGATGTTCGAAAATCCCTGGACATAACGCCGGTAGTACGTGCACAGACCCAGAAAACTTCTTAGCTCGTGGAGTTTCTTTGGTACTGGCCACTCCTTAACTGCCTCCACCTTTTGGTGGTCAACGGCTACACCCTCAGCCGACACGACATGACCCTGTACTTCCCTCCGGAACAGTTGGCATTTCTTTGGACTCAGCTTCAAACCGGAACTTCCGAGTCTCTGGAATACCTCCTCCAAGTTCTTCAGATGGTCTTCAAATAATTAGCCAACCACAATTATGTCATCCAGGTATACCAGACATGTTGACTAGGATAGTCTTTTGAGCACAGATTCCACCAGCCGCTCGAACGTAGCAAGTGCGTTGCATAACCCAAATGGCATAACAGTGAATTGCCACAGCTCAGCTCCAACGCTGGAAGCAGTCTTCTCTCGATCTTCAGGGGCCATTTCTACCTGCCAATATTCGCTTTTGAGGTCCAGGGTTGAGAAGATCTTTGATCCGGCCAAGGTATCCAGAGTGTCGTCGATCCGTGGTAGCGGGTAGCTGTCTTTCTTCGTCACGTTGTTCAGCTGACGAAGGTCCACACAGAATTGAGTTAAACCGTCCTTCTTTTTAACCAGAACAACTGGCGATGACCACGGACTACTAGAAGGCTCGACGACACCGCCTTTCTCCATGTCCTTGATTATCCTGTCCGCCTCCTCCTTTTTGGCCAAAGGTAGTCTTCTAGCTGTTTGGCGGATCGATCTTGCTCTCTCTGTGTTGATGGTGTGCCACACCACGTTCGTTCGGCCCTTTTCCCCAGTCCCGTTGTCGAAGATGTCGCCGTAATTCCTCATCAGGTTTCTCAATCGTTGCTTTTGTGTCTTATCCAGGTCTTTTGAAGAGGTAACAACTAACTTCTCCATCTCTCCGGTGAACTCAGAGATGGTTTGCTCAGTCTCACATACTTGTCGCACCACAGAGAAAATTGACGAGCAGAGCCCCAGAACTGTGTTCCTTGCCAAACTTACAGAGTGATAGTTGACGTTCATCACTCTCACAGGCACAGTCTTTTCCACATGTACCAGGCTATTTCAACATGCAATGCCTCGTCCTACTTCAGAATCGTGTATTTTAGGCTCAAACATCACGATGCTTCCTTCTTTCATCTTTCCTTCCAGGCGAGCCCACAAAATCATCTCGCTCCTTTCAGGAATTGAAGAATCCCCAGCCAGCAAAACACGAACTGTCTCTTCCTCTCTCCCATGTAGTACCACCTCTTCGTTGTTGGTTCTCAGTGTTCCATTCTTGAAATCTAATTGGAAGCCTCGAGTGTTCATGATGTCCATGTCAATTATGATTTCTTCCTCAATATCAGCAACTGGCATTGGATGTTCGTAGCTAGTGCTTCACAGAGTCACTGCTGCCTCCACTTCACCATGGATCCTAGCCAAGTCTCCTGTGGCCGTCCGTAGTCGCCACTTTGTTGGTTTAATCATTGTCGGTGTTGTGACAATGTGTGGCCGGATGATAGTCTTCGTCGCACCTGTATCCAGCAGCATGGTGCGTTTCTCTCCATTGACCAAGCCATCCACAAACACGCTGTTCAGTTGGGGTCCTAAAGAGGCAAATATGGCGATTTTTCTTGGGGCATACTGGCTACAGGTCGACGATTGCCCCTCAAAATCGATCCTCTCTGGTTTTCCGATGTTCAAGAAGGTGCCCGTCTATCCTTCTTGCATAGGCTACGAATGTGGCCAAGCTCACCACAGTTCCAGCATCGCACCTCCCTGCGTTTGAAGGACTCCACTTCCCTGATAACTCGCCTCACAGTAGCTTCGACGGTCTCCTCCTGTGCAGGATCCTGCTCCTCCATCCTTCGCACGCGCGCAGGTGTCTTCACGGACTGCTTTGCCGCTTCATATTCCAAGGCTTTGGCCAGGGCGTCGACTAGTCTATCGTGTCGATGAAGTATCAGGGACTGCCTTATCTCCTGATCCCGAAGACCAAAAGGCCTGGACTGCCAGCCTTTCCATCACATTTTCTGGCGCGGTTGGATAAGCCAGTCTTGACAGGCGAGCAACATCCGCTTCAAACTCCTGCATGGTTTCGTTGGACTTTTGGATGCGGTTTTTCAACTGGGAATGGTAGACATGCTCCAAATGAGTTTGACCATAACGCAGCTCCAGATGCTTGACGAGCACATCGTAGTCCTCCTGTTCCTGGGTGTTCAGTGTCTGCAGGATCTCCGTTGCCCCCCCACGAAGCGCCAGAGTTAGTGCCAGAGCAATCTCTGTTGCGGTCCATCCATTTGCCCTTGCTGCTGCCTCGAACTGGCGATGGTAATTGTTCCAGGACAGCTTGCCATCGAACTGAGGGGCTTTCATGTGGACTCGCACGGTATCAGACTCCATTTTAGCACCTTTGCTCTCGGGTGGGACGTCTGGTTGCTTCATGATTACTGTTACTTGCCTTCGCACTTCCTCGATTTCTTTTTCCAAAATCTTCATAGTATCTCCAAGTTTAGCTTCAATTCGTTGCTCAAGGTTCTCAATGTCTTCCGTTACCTGATCCTTCCAGAAGTTGTAGTTGTCCGCCAGCTGTTTCTTGATTTTCTCCTCCATAATTCTAGAAGATTCTACAAACTTGTCTTCCAATTTTCTAGAATTCTCTTCCATCGCTCCAAATTTGTCCTCCACTTTTCTAGAGTTGTCTTCCAATAATCTTTTTACTGCGTTGTGATTAAGAACTTCAAATTGGAACGTATCAGGATTCATGCCTTCCTCCATTAAAGCCTCACGAAGCCTTGTTTGTAGATCAGTTTTCTCACCACTACTATCCAGGTCACGCTCCTCCTGCTCCCTCTTCAACTCGGCGACCTTAAATCCGGTTAAAAACACTAGTTTTGCAGCCATCACAGTGAATATTTATGTCCGTTTCTATAGCACACAATAAATCTCAATTTTGACACCAATGTAACGAGTTTCGCTATAGAAAACACTTGTCCAGTTTTAATCAATTTATTTAAAGTCACTAACACAACCACAAATATTTATGTTCACAATTGCAGAGTATATTTATATTGTAACGATTATAATTCGCGGCTAATCGATAACTGTCTCCCTGTCCGAATGGTGGAGCTTATTATATAGATCCTCTTCAATGCCTCGATAGATGGCGGAAGTTCTCCAATATTCTATGTGTAGGCAACCGAATAAACCTTGTTATTCTAGAAATTAACAGTGGTTTGGGCTTGTGACAAACGGGTCAAAAGCCGAGTTATTTGATGGCGAGATGCAATGGTTGTAACGTCGTGTCCGCTGTCGACCGCCTTGGAAGTTCGTTCCACTGGGCATGTGTCGTCACAGTATTAAACTTAATTTATTCTTACACAGCCATTTAAATAGTACATCCAGTTCTTGATTCATTACATTTTGCATGTTTATAATGTCTTTGTCAACTATATACACCATCGTGTCATCAGCGAATAAAGTGACTTTACATTGTTTAACCATTTGAACCATGTCATTTATATATATCAAGAACAGCGAGGGCCCTAGAACAGTTCCCTGTGGTACACCAAATGGGACATACATTGCTTCAGACACAGTGTTCCTAAATCTAACTTTTTGGGCTCTATTACTAAGATATGACCTGGACCATTTCATCACAGTACCCTGAATTCCTATTTTATCTGGCTTGGCCAATAAAATGTCATGACTAACGGTCTCAAATGCTCTTTTAAAGTCAAGAAATATAGCTAACACATAATTATCACAGTCAATGTCTTTGAGGAAATCATCACACATACTAACTATCACAGACTCACAAGAATGACGTTCACGGATGCCGGATTGATTAGGAACTATTATGTTGTTTTTATCACAGTTCATTGTCAGTTGTTCTTTAACAGACAGTTCTAGAGCTTTCTCATATAGAAGAACGGTATTTATGGGTCGAAATTCGGAATGTTTTTGGGTATTTGGGACCTTCTGCACCGGGATCACAATTGATGTCTTCCATTGATTAGGGAACACTCCAGTGGACAAGGATGTATTGATCACGTCCAGGAATCTATCACCGACGACATAGCAGGCATCACTGAGATGATCGTAAATATGGGTCATGCGCTTCGCGAATTAGCGTATCCGTAACTTTGCGTATCCATTTTGTCGAAAGGATTATTGGCGGTCATATTTTTCAAAATTTAGCGCTGGCTGATGACCCCAGACAGCGTTTAATTTTCCAATTCGATTAGACTTTCGACTACGCTCGCTAGTTGTGTATTTTTCGCCAAGCTTTATCGCCATAAGGGCAACTCCGACGAGCAGTCCCAAGTCATAGCCGTATTTCTGAATTCTGACTGTACCTTCAAATTTAAGCACGACTATTACGAGAGACAGTCAAAATGATATAAAGTGTATTTTGTAATTGATTAAATTGTCAATAATTGTAAAATGATTGGGGTAGGTTGCTCTATTAATTTTCTGAAATATGTTTGGGAGGCCATTGACCAAATGACCATATGAAGGAGCCGTCCTTGCATATAAACATGGGTTCGAGAGTGCATTATTCTCAAGATACTATTTGAAAAAAAACGTTTTTTTACAAAATGTTACAGATATCCTTGGACCGATTTTCTTTGAGATTTGGCAGATATATTTTTAGTAATAAAATCCTACTTTAGCTCTGGCCTTTTGCCCTAGCCCTATGACACTCCGCAAAATATTTTTTTTTCAAATGGGTGAAGCATTATAAAATAAGTGGAACAAATCCAGATACGAAAAAAATCCAAGACGAAAAAAAGTTGTATATCTGGTTGCTTCATTCAAAAAAGAGATGAGATTTACAATGAAGCCAGTGACGTACATTTTACTTTTTTTTAGTACAATACTGAATCTTGAAAGCAATGCATGCCGGATCATTGTTTTATTGTATTTTTTTCATGAAATTAGCTCAGGAATACGTCATTAAACTCAATGTAAGCAAATAGAAAGCACCCTGAATACATGAAGATCTCTTGGGGCTTTGTCTTTTATATGACCTAGGTGCCTATTCCAATGAAGTTCCTGATCTATGTAGAACATTAACAAACTCTATCAATATTCTTTTTCAACGGGGTTTAATATAATAATATCATCATCATCGATTTTTGTGTTAACCTTTTTCCATATGTATTGTGTTTCATATCACTGGAGTCTTCGGAAAATGAACATTTACGTTATTTTGAAAACAATTTTTTCAAAAAAACAGTCAACAAAAGTTTTTATTGGAGAATATCTTCTTAACAGACGAGACATCTTTTCGTGATAAAGTGACAGTAAATGAGCGTAACATACACTTCCCGTAAATAAATTCCGGACAAGAATATTTTGTGTCAATTTGATATCCTTGTAACTTTTTTATTTGTGGTCCGATTTTGGTCAAATTTATACCAAAGTGTAGCCCCATGTCTTGGGATATAACCCTTGATTTTGGTTTTGAAAAAATACTAATGGCTTGGTCATTAAACAGGAACGAACAGAAGCTACTTTTTTACCCTCAAGTTCTTAAGACCATGTGGTGAAACTGAGCGGCAGAATTTAGCTCTATTATGCTCTCTTTTGAAGTGCAATCTGTTGCATTAAATGACGATGGTCGCAGTATTCGATACATTGCGGAATTTTTTGGCCAAGCTAAAAGAACTGCTATCAGTAGGTTTCGTCAGACTGGTGAGTACACCCTACGTAGGGGATCAGGAAGGCCACGTATTACCAATCGGCGTGACAGCCAATTCATGAAATTAACTGCGTTGAGGGATCGTAACGTATCATCTCCGGTCATAAGCAGAAGACTTCAAGATATACTAAGGTACCACTTAGCATCTGCAAGAACCGTTCAACGTAGGTTACACGGAGGGAAATTGATTTCCAGAAGGCCCGTCCTATGTCCCGCGCTACTTCCAACACACCGTACACAACGACTAAATTTTGCTCAAGAACATAGAAATTGGGGACCAGAAGAGTGGTCGCGACTATTATTCACTGATGAATCGCGATTCTGTTTGCGTTCTCCCGACGGACGTGAACGTGTCTGGAGAAGACGAGGTGAACGATTTGCTCAATGTTGCATTTCACCGAGAACACCCTTTGGAGGCGGCAGTATCATGGTGTAGGCTGGTGTATCACTACATGGCCGCACAGATTGTATTGATTGAGAACGTAACTGCTGACCGATATATCAACCAATGCTTAGCAGACCACGTGGTACCTTATGCTGAATTTGTTGGACAAAACTTCATTTCAATGCATGATCTCACGTTGCACAAGTTGTTGAAGAATATTTTGATGAGGTCAATATTCAACGACTGCAGTGGCCGCCACGTAGCCCAGATTCAAACGCAATCGAACACGTATGGGATATGCTAGGAAGACGTGTTCGCGATAGTTATCCAGAAACGTTGCGTCATTTGCGAGAAGCCCTACTTGAAGAATGGGAAAATATTCCTCAAGAGGCAATCCAAAGCTGCATTGAAAGTATGCCACGTTGCATGGCGGAAGTAATAAGAACACGAGGTGGTATTATGGGGTATTTATTTTTGGGTATAAGTATACGCTAGTCCATAAGATTGTTTAATTTAACTTGTCAATAAAATTAAAAAACTGCTGCATTTTCTTTAAACCTCTGTATCTTCTCTAAAAGAGCAGATATCGGAATGATTTAAAAAACATTTTGTTGAGAAAAGATTGAACTTTACAGCAGAGCATGATAGTGCTAGATTTTTCCGCTTAATTTTACCACAGAGTGTTAAGAAATTGAGGTTAAAAAAGTAGCTTCCGTTCCTCCCTGTATAATGACCAAGCCATTAGTATTTTCTTGAAATCAAAATCAAGGGTATTATCTCAAGACATAGGGCTACACTTATAAATATGTATAAATTTTACCAAAATCGGACAATAAATAAAAGAGTTATAAGGATATCAAATTGACACAAATTATTCTTGTCCGGAATTTATTGTCGGGGAGTGTACATGAATTATCATCAGAGTACACCAACTTTTTTCTGGATAAGAGCTTGACAACCAAAGAATTTGTGTTTGAATTTATGTGTTGTAGTTTATGAAACAAGAGTGAGTGGGTCAGGTTTTTATAGGTTTTATCGATCTTGCTTCTAGAGACTCGAAACTGCTTTAGATAGTGTGTCGGCTCAAGTTCGGACAATATGAAAAACTTTTTTTTATCAATTTTACGAAAAAAAGTATTTTTTTATATAAAAAAATGCATTCATCAAAATCTGAAATGCAACCATCAGATATTTATTTTTCTCAGTCGCAAAACTCACTAGATCACCAGAAATTGGGCGAAGCTAAGACAATCCGCTCTCGTTCTCTCTTTCTCATTACAGTCATGCACGCCAGACGGAGATAAATAATGTATTCTGTGACGTCAGCAAAAGTAATGGATATGTTGATTGGCGCTCTTTAATCGGTGATTACTACCTTGATAGAGGTCGTGTATTGATTTTTCTAAACATAAATGGCATCAATAATATAATTTGTCATTCTCATATTGTTCATATTCCCAAAAAATATGCAAATTGAGCATTATCTACGATAAAAATCAGGTTTTTATGCCTTCAACTATATTTTTCAAGTTCTAAAGACTCTTTTGTCTTAATCATTTATTTAATTATTCTGATTACAATGATTGTTCTAACAATTCCTGATGTTTTTATTTAAATATCTTCTAATATTCATGTGAGAAAATCACCGATGTAAACAGAACCTTATTTAATCGTAGAAAGGTGTAATTGGACATTTGAACGTGGTATCCAATTCTAATCAACTTTTCTCTATAGCAATTTTTGATTTTGTCACAAATAAAGGTACTTTGATCTTGGCCGACAATTATGTTTTTTGAGAAACCTCGAAAGCGACTGCAAAAAATCAATATCTGATGATTGCATTTTAGGTTTTAGACCATGATTGACTTCCCAAAATCGATGATAAGACAGTTCTCCATATGGTGCGAGCCTAAGCGGGCTAACTGTATATCAAGAGAGAGAGAGACAAAAAGTCGCGCCTTAGACAAATTAAATTTCATTGTGTACATTCGTTTTGATTTGACTGTGTATTAGAACCAGATTGAATATAAAAGAAAATAACGAAACCTCAATTCATAAGTCTCAATGGTTCAATCAACATTTCTATTTTGAACATCTATTCAATCCACTAGACTACTAGACTACTGAAAAATATGTGTGGGTTGATGTATTATAATATTTTCCATATTTTCAAAGATAAGTTTGTTCTCCCTAATACTGCAATACTTTTCATTTTTTGGCTTATGTATTCTAATCATCTCTATTATTATTGAACAATAAAATACATCAACAATTGATTATATGGTCGTTTGTTAAATTAGAAATGAAAATTTGGATCACATGACATAATCATGGAAGTCTCAGAAACTTTCATAACTTTTCTCAAGGTCCAGTTATTTCACTTGGAAAAGTTCTATTTGAGATTCGTCTTTACCATACAAAGTGCCGGTTGTGTAAGCCTCTGTAATACGACTGACATAAGAACTTCTCTTTGCTCGAAGTCGTTTATCGTGAAACTGACGGATTGAATTAGTAAGTGGTTCTGATTTCAGTAGTTTATACTACAGACGGAAGATATTTTTGAATAAAGCTTGTATCATGTGACTGGATGAAATTTGATTTATACATACAGAGTGTTGCACATAGGAACCGACACAGAGCAGAAGCATGAATATTAGGATTTAGCGCAACATGCTTTGATACCAAGCTATACGACTAGCAAGTGAGGTTTCAATTTTTTTCCAATTTCCAAAAAAAGAATTTCTCAGTTATACCTTAACTGAGAAACACCGAATTTGGTACACATTCTTGGTGTACCAAGATGACTTACAGTAATTGGAGTTCATTTGAGGCGTTTTGAAGGATTGATAAGCTTTTATGTACACTTGAAATTAGACAGAACTTTCTAACCCATTGTCGGACTTGAGAAATCGTTGCTCAATTTTATGGGGAATTGACTTCTAAGACTTCTTGTTCTTGTTAAATTTCAGAAAACTTTGTTTTTGGCAAAAATCCAAATAACTGTAGACACGAATTGTAGCTGCAACTATGAAAATCGTCGAAAATCCCAACGTTGGCCATGAAATTGAACATCAGGCTTGACAATCCATAAGTTCCGGAAAGTGAGTTATTTAATTAGGTAATTTCTGCTTACATATTGTGAAAATGACCGGGTTGTTTTTCTTCTCGGAATGTCCAACGCGAATTTAAATCGATTCATTTGAGGTTTCTTCAAAACACTCTCCCCTATCTACATTTTCGAGATACATAATCAAGTTTGAGCCATATAAAAATAGGAAGTACTTGTCTTTGAACTAAATTGGACTAGATGAATTGTCCTGCGTGTTACTCACTGACAGACGGATTAAGGCCTTTGTCGTCAAGAGATTATTTTCAACTATTTTGATTTGAAGAAGCCTTTTCAAAACCTTGACCATACGAGAGTATTCTTCTGCTGATTTTGAAAGATCCGGGATCTTTATCTGGAAAGTTGTGATTGATTACGAACCAATATAACAACAGCAACAGAAACACCAATGAAATGAACCTAGTATTTTCTTAAGCAAACTATGATAACACTATGCAGATATGCAGGATCGATTTTGGTTCTAATTCAAAGACCGTTCTTCCGATTTTTAAGCAATTTGTAGGATCCAAATACTAGGTGATTATGCATGTTTTGGGTAGTTGAAAAAAAGTTACCTGGTCCAGTACTGGACTTGGAGGACATGTTTTTAAAAAAAATGATACATCATAATTAAAAAAAATGCAATTTCCAGCTCCCCTGACTTTTTTCTCTTCGACGCACCGTTTTCGAGTGAAAAATAAAAGCCATATTGAAGTTTTTTGACGGTCTTCTTATCGGAAAAAAAATGCAGTGGCTTTTTTAATGAAGAGAAATCTCATGACTCACTCAAAACAATCAAAGCAAATCTTCAGAGTGTTCTTCATTTACTTCGACAAATTTTTCACACCTGTCGATCCAGGATGCGCAAATGTCTGAACACGTCTGTACGTTCCTTATGAAGTCGGCAGCAATAACAGATATGGCAACCAGGTTCATCCTAGTTTTCACGCGAGTTTCGTTTATCAGCCGTCATGACTGCCCGGAGGTAAAAGTCTGGAGGGGGTGAGTCTGGACATCATTGTGGCCAAGAAACAGGATCACCTCTACTAACTCATCGACTGTTGTGGGTCCGACCCAGAAAATCTCTCACGGGACAGGCAAATTGCGCTGGACACCAATCGTGCTGGAGCCATAAATTCCTTCGCAGCTGGGAAATACCTCTTCCAGCAGAATTGAAGATGTCGAAGATCGTTCCCAGGTTTAAGATCTTGTACCTTTTGAAGCTTGTATGGGTGTGGAAGTTGGCTCCACAGTACCCGATGGACGGACGTTTTGCTACAACCAATTGCTGACGCAAGTTTATGTGTGCTGATGTCGGGATCATCATGAATACGTGCCACTACGTCATCATCCACAGCATTTCGAACCGGCCGCGCTTTCGTCAGATCAACGGTTCATATCATTATCAAAATTGGAAAGCAAGACAATGTAAACGAATAGACAGTTTTTCAGAGCAAAACATACAATCTAGGAGACAGTTTTCCGAAGCCTCTGATCAATTCTGGCAAAAATCCTACGTTCGGACAATCCACGATTTGGAAATCGCAGCCCTTACAATATTTGTGCTAATGCAACTTGTTATCAGGTAGGTGCTATCAATAGGCACCTTTCAGCGAAGTTTAGATATTGTTATTCACGTTTGTTATCACCGTGACAACATTGTTTGGCTTAGGGTCGTCGGTTCAATTCCAGATCCACGAATTTGCAAAATGTGACGTTTTCAAGGGAGTGCACTACTAAATATATTTCGGCCCATACTACACACTGCCACTAACACAAAATGTCAATGAAATAAGAGAGAAGTCACTCCAATGCCATGTTCATCAAAGACATTCTACTTCGCTCACTTGCAATGATCGCGAATGTGCTAACTAATCAATTTTTTACTACAGTTTCCAAAACCTTTTCAAAATAAAGAAGCATCTCCTAATAGTTCCAAGTTTTTTTTTTTGCTTCAAAACTTGATTTTTCACAGATAAGCGAATTTTTGATTGCGATTATTTCGGAATGTCCAATTTGCACATTCGTTGTGGCATTGTACCGACGAGCTATGATCTTCAAGAGAAACAGAGGAGTTTCGACAGAGGAGTTGCTGAGTATTCTGTAGTGATTTTCCGATAGTGCAATAGTTTGTTTTTTTTTACATGAAAATGTTGCGTCGGAAAGAAAAAAGTCAGAAGAGATTTTTTGTTGTAAGTTGGACGAGGTTCTAGAAAAATATATTACTTTCTGTAAAATAATAATTATGCTATACCTTTTGTTTAAAATAATGCACACATGTTCTCCAACTTCCCCCCTCCAAGGTTGTTTTTTCAAATATTCAGAAACATGCACTACCACCTAGTATTCGGATCCTGAAAAATTCATCGAAATCGGTGAAACGATTTTTAAAATAAAATAAAAGAATCATTTTTTCCCAAACTTGGATGTGTGAAAACGGTCCATGGGTGTTCTCTCTTAAACTTATTATTTTTTTTTCTTTATGCTGTTCGAGTATTGACCAGCTGATCTGGGACACTCTGTATATTGGAATCTGGGAGTATGTCGCAGAAGGTTTCACGCTGCCTCGCTATATGTCATGGTATCTTGCCGTCGACGCAAGAAGTGGAAACAAACAGCATGATCAATACGAGAAACAATTAACAGGTCTCTGAGGGTGTACGACTGTCTCCTGTATATAAAGTCTATTTTTATAAGAACGGAAAATGACAAGCAATCATCAATAACTATTTTATTACGTTGCCAGCCTGACTTGGCGCGTTCGAACTGTTAAGCTGTGTTCAACTACAGGACCGTATTCAGATATAGTATTGTAAATACATACTAGCTATGTTCGGGCTACGTCTCGAACGCTTTTACATCTTATCAACCTCAATCGAGATAAGAACAGCACAAAGTCTAGTGCGATGTCATTTTGTGATTAGATGATCAAATCATTTATTCGGGTTATTACGCTATCTACTAAGAGGTACCTTTTTAGTTCGACTATTTCTACCCGAAGATCTTATAAGCTCTTCGAAAGAGCTTTCATTAGTTTATATACAGCGAGATATACAGGGTGTTGCTCAATGGTATGTCATAATTTCAAGGGGGAGTTCCTGGATAAATTTTAGGTCGAAAAGGTCACATAAACATGGGTCTCAAAATGCTTGGTTTTTGAGATACAGGGTGCTAAGGATTTATTTTATTTTCAGTTTTCAATACATTTTCAAAAGACGGTTTGAGATATTGAACTGAATTTTGCCACAGGATATTATGGTATAGGAACACATTTTTTTTTATTTCAATGTTTTTATTATTATTTTATTTTATCTAATTTTTTTTTTTTTTTTGTAGACCTAAGTTTATGACCTTTTCGACTCGAAATTTTTCCAGGAACTCCCCCTCAAAATTATGACATACCATCAAGTAACACCCTGTATATTGAAATCTGATTACTGAGCAATGCTGGAACTAGCTCGAGGCTCAATAGTAATGATATGCATTATTGCCAAAACTGGAATCAATATTTCAAATTTTTACATACAGTTTGTTCACTGCTTTTTTGCGGTTACGTCACAGTATTTGACGATTGCCAGTTTGTCGTAGATTAATCGCTTTATACGTTACAAATTGTCAAATTGTTCCAATCGACCTAATGGTATCAAAATTACGCACAGACATAGAAAGTCCTTGGTTGAAGCTATACATTGAACTAAACACTGAACTTTGATCAACAGACTTCAACGATTTCAGCAAGAATCTCTTCAAGTTAATGAATAATGCTGTATTTGGTGAAACAATGGAAAATATTCGAAAACATCGTATTGTGAGATTGTTTAATAAATGGGAGGGTCGATATGGTGCAAGCAATCTGATTCCCAGTGCAGCATTTCATAACCTTACAATTTTTGCCGAAGATCTTGTGCACCGAGAAAATTCAGTTAATATATTTTTTTATGAGACAATTTTTTCTTACCACTATAATATTTTTATTCATATTGAGGAAATCAATTTTTGGATGTCAATAACTGGATCTTTTCAGACTGACTCTATGACCACCAATCATATATCTTTTGATGATGATATAAATTTTCCTGACCCAAAAAATTCTTTCTTGCTGCAATAAGTTTTTATTAGCAGTCAAAAATCTTAACTCATAGTGAAAAATAAAACAAAAATAAATTCCTTCACTGCTCATCACAGTAAATTTTTTGGTCGTTAAATAATATTTATTAGCCTTCAAAACTCGTTTATTAGCTAGTCTTGGCAAAGCGTTTTGGATCGGTCATTTTCGTGAGTGTGATATCCTGACCAATGAGAGAAGTATTGGGAGAAAGCGTGGTCGCAATTAGTGGGTGGCCTGTGTACGTTACTTATTGTCGGTATATATGTCCGCATCGTCTTGGTATTGTTGCCGGAACAATATTTTGAGTTTTCGCAGTATTCGTCATAACAGAACGTTCTATAGTTCTTCTTTTTCTTCCGTAGTGACAGAAGTGAAAAATGCAGCCGGATTTAAAGGAAATGCAAAGCTTTATTCAACCTTCATCAGTGGCAGTAGGCTTTTCACACCAAAGTGCGACTCGTTGCAAAAATGCTACTTATATAAAAACCTCTCCAACCATATGGCAACCAGGGTTGCGATGGTTGTATAGGTTTTAATATGAGTAGCTTGCTTGCAACGAGTCACACGTCACATGCTTCTTTGGTGTGAATGCCCAATAAAATTATTTCAAGCACCAAAAATAACTACACTACTAAATGACTACAAAACCTTTTCTTTTATAATAAATAAGAATATTCAGCATAAAAAATAATAATTTTTGTGGTGACAAAGAGTCTTTTTGACAGTCAATGAGTTTTTTAATAAAAGGTTGACCTTTTTATCGCAAAAAAGTAACTTTCATAAAACGGGTTTATTAGGGACCACAAATAATTTTATGAGTTCCTATATCAATACAGATTTTGTTAGCTGTCATCATGAATAATAATTTTTTTCCTCAGTGTGGCTATAGAAATGAAAAAAACAAATCTCATTTTCAATAAACCCTTTTACATCGGTATGTGTATTTTAGACATTTCAAAAATTGCAATGTATGATTTTCATTATAATTTCATGCTTAAAAAAAATCTTTTTCTGAAAAACTCAAGCTTCTGCATACAGACACGGATAGTTTCATTCATGAAATTGAATGTAATGATGCTCATCAAAAAAAATCTTTCAAAATTTGACACTAGCGATTATCCTTTAGATAACGTTTATCAGATTCCATTGGTAAATAAAAAAGTTTTGGGGTTAATGAAGAATGAAGCTAATGGTAAAATCATGACACCTTTTGTGGGATTGAGGTCAAAAATGTACTCATATAAAATTCAAGGTATTCAAAAATGTATGAAAAAAGCGAAAGGGATAAAGTCTTGTATTGTAAAAAACAAAATAAGTTTTGATGATTATGTGAAATGTTTGAAAAAAAATGTGGAAAAAACTGTTAAACAATGTACAATCCGATCAGTCAAACATTCCGTTTACAGCACTGAATAAACCAAATCAGCCCTTAATGCCCTAGATGATAAACGCTGTTTGATTGATAACAGTCACGACACTTTCCCATGGGGCCACTACAGCTTAGACTAGAAATTTTTTGTCTAAAATTTGAGAAAGTAGGCTTGATAACTGATGGTTTGGGGTGAAGTAGATAAATATTACCACAGTAGTATAATCCATTCAGTATAAAAAAAAATTGACAATGTTGATGACATCAGGACTTCCAGCAGGAGTATTGTTTCTGAGCGCTTTTTTTAACAATACCTTATATATGTTATGGCTAATATACAAACTTGGATAGTTTATAAACTAGCAGGATAGTTTATGAACCAACCAAACCATCGGCTATTTTGATAGAAAAAGCAATTTCCACTAAAATAGCAGTTATTTTGAAAACTATTCAAGAATCTTGGCTAATTTACTTGAAATTAAAGAAAACCAAAATAGCTGATTAGTATGTAGACTATCCAAGGCAATCTGGCTAATATGAAAACCATGATTTCTATTAACATAAAATAGCCAACTTTTTGGCTGGTTCATAAACTAACCAAAGATATGCAGCAGTTCGTTGGTTAGCAACAGGTTAACATTTCAATTATTATTGTAAATCATAATTTATGTGATTTGTATGGGTATTATGAGAATTAAGATTGGTTCAATTGTTTGTTAATATAATCACTAACCCAACCTTACCCAATCTTATTTCTCATAATACCCATACAAATCACATACATTATTATTTACAATAATAATTGAAATGTTAACCTGTTGCTAACCAACGAACTGCTGCATATGTTTTGAAGTGTATCATGCCTAACCCAACAATAATAATTGTTATGTTAACCTTTTGCTAACCAACGAACTACTGCATAGTGTAACGATCGGCAGAATAGTCTGTAGACTATAGAATAGTCACTTCCATTTTTTTATTTGATTTGAATTAGAATTTGACACTTCAATTTATCAAATAAGAAATGCCTAACCTGGTTAGTTTATAAGCTAGCCAAAGGTTTGACTATTTCATTTTAATAGAAATGATGGTTTTCATTTTGGCCAGATTACTTTGGATAGTTTACAAACTAACCAGCTATTTTAAATGCCTAACCAAGTTAGTTTATAAGCTAGTCAAAGGTTTGGCTATTTTATGTTACTAGAAATTATGATTTTCATTTTAGCCAGATTACTTTGGATAGTTCACAAACTAACCAGCTATTTTGGTTTTCTTAATAGTTTCAAGTAATTCAGCCAAGACTCTTGGATAGTTTGCAAAATAATTGCTATTCTAGTGGAAATTGCATTTTCTATCAGAATAGCCAATGGTTTGGTTAGCTTACAAACTATCCAGCTAGTTTATAAACTATCCAAGTTTGTATATTAGCCGTAACATATATACATGTAGATTTAAATATACAAGAAACGTTTATTTGCGTATCAGCCAATCATAATGACTCTTGGCCATCAAACTGGGAAAAATTGATTGTAAATAATGGATTGATTAGCTATAAAATTGATGAGTCATTTAGAAATGTGTCATATTTAGCTCACAAGTTAAGACTTTATTTTGTAGATGAAAATTTTGAACCAACAAACTGGAATGTACTTATTGATTCGTTTGAATGTACAAATCATATTATAGAATTAGCTATTATATCAATCCTTGTACTAGTTATAGAATTTACATTGTTTATTTTATGTATTTATGTTTATAGAAATAGAAGAAATATTTACTAGCAAGTGTTTTCATTGAATAACAAGATATTACAATACATCATTTATTAGTATCCAGGAGTTATGAGTGTCATCCATTTCCAGCCATTTAACATAAACTTTATTCCCTTTTCGTCTTAGAATCTTCTCAACCTAGTAAACATCAGGATGTTTAACTTTCTGTAATTCTTCCTGATAGAATGCACCTAGTATCTTCTCACCTCTATTATCTCGCAAAATGTATGTTGTGGGATTGGAAATTCTGATCTTTTCAATCACAAATATTTCATTTGACCAATTTGGCTTATAGCCCTTTGAAAACATTTCCCGGAACTTGCTTATCCGTACATAATCCCCCTTTTTGAATTTTGAAGGATTCACTGTTTTTATACGACCATAAACTTTTGATAGTAACTGCTTTTCATGTTTTTTAGACACTTGTATAGGTTTCATTCCAATAACCGAATGTTCCATCTCAGGTAATATTTTTAACCATTTAGAGTTTCCCTGCAATCTGAATTTTTTCCACATTCTGTTTTTCAATGTTCTGTTCACCCTTTCTACGATGCTAGCTTTCATATTGGAAAATATTGAGTAGTGATTGATGTTGAATTTTTCATCAAATCTTGGAACTCTGTATTGAAAAATTCCTTTCCATGATCTGTTTGCAAATGTTCAGGAGGTAGTTTCACACTGTTTAAAATTTATTTCATGGTTGTGGTCACATCCTTAGCAGTTTTTGTTTTGACAGCAATTGCCCAAACAAATTTTGAAAACTCATTAATTACCACCAAAATATATCTATAACCACCATTCACTTTTGAATATGGTTGCATTTGAACCAAATCTGCTTGGAAAAGATCATTAATTCCTTACACAATTACTGCTCTTCTTTTAAAAAATCTTCTTGCGGGTTTATGTAATTCATTCACAACATCTTCTTTGATGGCACTCATGATTGAAATGAATAATTCTTAATCAACACAGGACATTTAATTTGTAATTCTACATAAAATTCTGTTAGAGTACTGTCTTTGTCACGTCTAAACGCTATCAAATCATTTTTCTTGATACTTCTGTTTTCTAATTTTCCGGTTTTACCATTAATCAACAAAGTGACATCCTTTTTAGGGTATTCACAGTAGCGACTTTACAAGCTACCTATTAACGAAGGTTGTTGTGGTTCTTTTTTTTTTTGATCGTGTTGGTGCGGATGCTAGTGTTTGATCTCTAGCAGTGGCGGATTGCTCATCAGTTGCACAACACGGCAACACAGTAACACACAAACGGACCAAGACTTCTCACTCGCACACGGGAGTAGACGATAAGACAAAATTAACGACTGACAGTTTAAAACCGCAATTTGAAAAAGAAGGCTGAATGGGGGGGTCTTCTGCACGTTGCAAAGAAAAGGTTTTTTAAGGGTTTTTTCTTTCCAAGTACAACCAGCATAAGGAAATGTTCGTCTGAATTTCAAAGTCCACGTTTTATACCTTTTTGTTTGTGAACCAGCCTGGATAAAGAAAAGGACAAAGTTGTCGTCAATCCAAGGTGAGTTTTTGCAAAGAGGGGTTTTAGTGAAATAAAGGGGTTTTCTTTCTTCAACTCAGGCTAATGGGCACGTATTTTTTTCTTACTATTTGTTAAACCGTGGATCTTATACTAATCTGGGGCCTACCGAGGGAATTTGATCAAGCAATATAGCAAACAGCTGAGACTTGAATCAAACCAGAATGGGACGTAACATGCAGCAACGTTAACATTCAGCAATCGCATTTTTCTTCATCCTAAAAGACTTTGACTGTAGACAGCACGTGGTGAAGGCACATTGATAAATAATCCAGTGACGGACCAACTGAATTGCTGTGGCCAGCACTGTGGTTGTTCTCAAGATAAGTCAAATTATACCATTATTCATTATTATATATTGTATTCATTTTATCGCATACTTCTCAACAAATGACATGATAATAAATGCACAGCTATGTGCAAGTTAAGTATTCAAGGTACTGTCATTTGTTTCATTATTTAGTACATTCTTCGCAAAATATTGATTCCTGGATTGATGGCTAGTTGGAAATTATATCCACATACCTATTTGTCGGCTGAACTGTAATAATATTGTTAGTTATAAAGATTTTTAAAAACGTTCTCTTGATGGTAACGTATTATTGTTATATTGTTAAAAATTTGATGCACATATCATTATATACATATTATATTATTTCATAGTTGAAAAATAGAAAGAATTCAAAGTTATTACTCGTTGTTGAACTCACACTCAAAGTAACAGACAGAAACCCTTGGATGGCGATACCATCTTGTAATAAGTAAGTTGGATCGTTACAATTGGCGCCCGAGCAAAATATATAAAAAGAAAAAAATATGTATACCTATGTATATGTGTATCAGTTGCATTGTATACAGGTTGTTGTAGGATCCTTGATTAAGATAATTACGTTTTCGTCGTATATACATATATAGTGAGTTTATATTTATTTGTACAAGCTATTACATTGTTCTAAAATTTTGTTGTTATACAGGTACTTGGAAAACTGTTCATTCGTCTGTGCTGGATCTGATTTGGACTGAGGCAATCACAGTGACCTAGGCAACCGCAATAGGGCAGTACTAGACTGACAGACTGAAGCGCTTTACGGGGAGAATTTTGGGTGAGTCTGCGGCTGTGTTATCTCATGCTTGTGTTTGCGCTTGTACGATCATGACTACAACGACCTAAGTTTTTTTGTTGTCGCGTTTTTTTTTTTGGGAATCAAGGGGTATTATCTTATTTGGACAACTTCACATTCATAGTTTACATACAACTGCCTCACATTTAATCTCACCTGAATTGCATACTACTGTGCTACATTGAACTGCATACTGCTGTGAGCATTTGAACTATACCTACACATTAAATTCTACAAAATGTCAGAAGAGACACCGGATCAAGATTTACAAGACCAAGCAGGAAGTCGTACAGGTGCGATTCCAAAAGTTTCAAAAGAGGGTGATCTAGGGGAAAACAGCAAAATATCAGATAGAAGGAGAGAGCGTAGACATGAAGAAATTGACAATAGAAGAATCACCAGAACGTCAGACTTTAATGGATTCTATGCATCAGAAGCAGATATAGATAACGAAAAATATCAACTTTACATGGGAATAATGGATAAACTCAATGGAGGTAACAAGGATCAGAGTAGTGCTAGTGAAGAAGAGGATACATCAACGGTCAAGAAAGCTGATAAAAAAGAAATGGAACATAAAACAAATAAAGTAAATTGCAGGAAAAGTCTAGAACCACTGTTGTTAGAAACACATAACCCAAGACGAATTTTGAGATCACCACCACCACCACGAGACAGGACGATATACAGGATGCCTATAGATCAAAACAGTATGCCTACCTTCAATAGTACGAGTAATTTGAATCCTAAAGAATTTTTGAAACGACTGGAGACATGGATGGGAGACCAGCAATTACGAAACCATGAATTTATTAGTTGGGCGAAACGGAGTTTAAGAGGACCAGCTAAACTTTGAGAAGAACTTTTTTGTGATGAGATAGATTCATACGAAGTATGGAAAAGAGAATTCTTGGCGAAATATTGGAGTAGAGACAGGCAACAACGACATCTGAAGAAGATTTATAATGGGAAATACATCAAGGGAGATACTTCGGAAATGGCAACATACTTTTTAAAAATGCTCAAACAAATTAAAGAAATAGACGTGATATCATTAAAAGAGGGCATTAAACTAATCATTAATCACTTTCCATTAGAAATTGCAAGAAATCTTGCTACTTTGTATCCAAAAACTGTCGAAAATATTTATGAGGTGTTGGAACAATTTGATGATTTGGAAAACAGACAATCCAGACCAAGAAGAAATCAATTTAACAATTTTGAAAATAATTTTACTGCAAGCAGACAAGAAGTTAGACATCCACTCAACCGCCATGCTTACAGAGAAGATTCCAGAAATACTGCAAATCATTCCTACAATAGAAACAATAATTATAATACTTTCAATTCCAATCAAAATAGAAATAGTCAAGACAATAACAACAGAGGTTACGATAATAATAGGGCAACTAGATTCGATATGCATCGTCAGCAGGGAACAGACTTCAATGGTTCTCAAAGAACACCAAGGAGGCAATACAATGTAAATGTAGTCAAGAGGGATTATAAAAAAGATAGTTATCAAGAACGGGACAACATTGGAAGAGCTCAAATTCAATATCACAGATATCGAGAAAATGATAACCACGACATAAAGCATCAATATGAAGATGAGCCCAACTATTACGATAAGAAACAGCAATTTGATGATCAGGACCACGGTGAATCACATAGAAGAAAGCCAATTGAGGATCAAAGGATGAGAAACCAGGAAAACGCATAAGGAAGTGTCTCTACAGCTCCGAAGACACTTGCCGGTATAGAAATGGAGCAGAAAATGGTATTAAAGACACAATTAAAGGTCCGTTCCCATCGGGAGAAAACAAGATTACAACAGCTTCAGGGTGGCCCACTGATGGAAATGAAATCTTAAAAATCTCAAATAATGATGATATAATTTCCATAAACTCAGAAAGTGTGGAGTTTGAAAAAATAGAATCAATAGCTCAAGTATACGTGGGAGGATCTCAAGGAAGTCAAGTGCAAGAAAGAATTATCAACTGTGATACTATATTTGTTGATTCAGATTCAGATGTTGAGGTTAAAGACGCAAATAACAGGATACCAATGATTGAAGCAAGGATAGAAGGAATGGATAGCTTGGTTTTAGTGGATTCAGGTTGTCAAGTTACATCCATATCAAGGACATTTTTCTCCAAGATTCAAGAGATGAATAAGGACATCATGATGTTACCAATTACGTTAGTTAGTTAGGATCGTTGGAGCTACAGGAAGAAAAAGCAAAAATGTATGTTCACAAGTATATTTAAAATTAGTACTGAAAAAGAAGGAATTTGAACTGATCGCTTTAGTTGTGGAAGACTTGATTTACGATTTTATTATTGGAACTGATTGGTTACACAAAGTTGAAGGAAAGATTGAATTCAGCACGAAACAATTGGAAGTTGAAAATTTGCTGATACCATTTGTAAAGTACTCTGATGAGAATCCAGAAATTAATAAATTATTGATTCTTCAGGATGAACAAACTGAAAAGCAAATAAGTGAAAACCCAGATTTAAAGGAAGAGGTTAAAAGCCTAATATCACAGTTTCAAGGGATATTTTCCGATAAACCAGGAAAAACAAATATTTATCGACATAAGATTAGATTGATAGACGAACAACCATTTGAACCTAGAACATATCCAGTGCCAATAACCCATAAAGATAAAGTTAAAAATAAGATTCATGAAATGTTAGAATGGAGAATCATAAGAAGATCAGAAACACCTTTTATTTCACCGATAGTACCAATAATTAAGAAGGATGGATCAGTAAGAATTTGCTTAGATGCTCAAAGTCTAAATAAGAAGATAGAAATGGATTATGAATGCCCACTTCCAGCAGAACACCTCCTTTATCAATATAATAAAAGTCTTTATTTTAGTACTCTTGATTTAACTAGTAGTTTTTGGCAAATTGAATTATCAGAAGATTCTAGAAAGTACTGTGGATTTATGTTTGACTACCAAGTTTATGAATTCCTAGTGATGCCATTTGGATTGAAGACAGCTGTCGCAGGAATGTCAAGATGTATTAACATGATTTTTGAGGATTGCAGAGACTTTGTTTCTTGCTATATTGATGATATATTAATCACATCACCATCAGAGGAAATGCATTATGAACATTTAAAAATCGTATTTCATAAGCTGCAGGAATCGAATCTGACGGTCAATTTGAAAAAATGCAAATTTTTCAGAAAGGAAATACCATTTTTGTGACATGTTTTAACCACAGATGGAATCAAGATCGATGACTCAAAATTGGAAACACTCAAACATTATCCAAAACCTATCAATGTAAAAAGCTTACGGGGATTTTTGGGAGTTTGTAACTATCATAGACGTTTTTGTCCGAACTATTCTGAAATACTCAATCCATTATACGATTTATTAAAAAAGGAAACAAAGTGGAAATGGACTAAAGCTCACGATGAAGCTTTTGTAAGGGCTAAAGAAAGTATCATAGAATTAAGTCAACTTTTTCATCCGGACATGGCAAAGGATTTTCACATCGAAACTGACGCCAGCAACATGGCAGTAGCTGGAAGACTTTCACAATATCAAGATGGAAAACAACAGGCGATAGCTTTTTATAGCAGAAAATTATCGAGTGCTGAAAGGAATTACTCTACAACGGAGAGAGAACTGTTGGCAATTGTTGCATGTTTGTTGAAATGGAAAAGCATGATTATGGGTTCCAAAATTATCATATGGACAGATCACAAAAGTTTGTCATTTTTGTTAAATTGTCAACTGTTGAATCCAAGATTAACTAGATGGTACTTGAAAATCCAAAACTTTAATTTTGATGTCAAATACTTGTCTGGAGATGAAAATATAATTGCAGATGCTTTGTCCAGATTTCCATTCTTAAATCAAAAAAATTCCAAAGATATTGTAATTGCATATGCAAAGTTGATTGATGATAAATATGTTCTCAAGAAACTTAAAAAAATAGAGGTATATCAAAAGGAGGATAGCATTCTTGGAAAAATAATGGAGAAGCTGAATTCAAATAAAAAAGATACGGAAAGTCAATACACTTTATACAAAAATACTTTGTTTCAATTTACAAAAGCAGATAATACATGGAAAATATGTATACCATCTATGATGATAAAGGACCTTGTTGTTTGCTATCATGAAAAATATGGACATTTTGGAGCATGGAAGACATACAAGTGCATGTCTAAGCATTATACTTTTAAAAGCATGAGAGATGTTATTAAGAAAATAGTAAAAAGTTGTGAACTTTGTCAAAAATCAAAAATTTCAAATCAAGCTATAATTGGAAAAATGGAGTCAGTAATGCCGATAGACGAAGAAGACTTAATTGCCGTTGATATATTTGGACCTTTGCCTACATCTACAGCCGGAGTGAAACATATTTTTGTGGTGCTGAATGTATTTACAAAATATATCAAACTTTATCCTATAAAGAAACCAACTGCGAAATGTCTCGTAACAAAATTGAAACATGATTACTTCATAAATACCAGGAAACCTCGTCGTATTTTAGCAGATAACGGAACTCAGTTTACTTCAAATATTTGGAAACAGTTTTTGAAAGAAAATAATGTAAAGGAACTTCATTGCAGTATCAGACATCCACAAAGTAACCCAAGCCCAGCTAGCAAAATAGTCCTATAGATTTGTAGTTATAGGATATTTATGTTCTGTTAATGTTCTATAGTTGCGTATAGTACAGTGAATTGTTGTATAGTGGACGAATATGACACTATTTTGCTCTCAGCAACTAATTTGTTGTTTTAACCTATCGTAAGAACGTTTTTGCAGCATAATTATAGAGCAGTTACAGAATATTTTCCAATATAGTTCTATAAGTGCTGCATGATAACACTTTTTTGCAACCACTGTGCTTACACAATCAAATTGCTCTAAAAGCGATGCACAATAATATCCTATTGGAACTATATTATGTCCAGTGAAACTCTTATACAACTGTTCTGTAATGTCTCATGTAGTTTTCTTATAGAATTATTGTACAAAGGGTTCCTACTGATACAATTCTGCTGCGGAGAGCAAATAACTGACATGGAAGCAGTTATCGAATAAGGTAAACTGGCGCTTCTTTAACGCAGTCACAAACCATTCCAATTCAGGTGTTATGTAACCTTTATAGAATAAATAGGCATAAATACAAATATTTTGTTCTATGAAAACCACTATAGAACTACTATAACAACGACGCCATGCCATATGTTTTAGATTATTAAACTTTTATGGAGTTTGTGACTTTATCTTGCTTTAAAATGTCTTATTCATTTTTATTTTAATGGAGAAAGGTGAAAAAGTGGAGCGTTTTCGAAAAGTAACAACATTTACGAAAACCTTTAGCATTTTATTAGATAAAAGAACCCCTCCGACAAATGGTTTTTGAAATGATTTCATTAGAGTCACCAGGATAATGCGGACAAGTAAAAAATAATTTGATAGATCCTTGTTAACCAAAAAAAAAATAAACATAATACACACAATAAACGGGGGCACTAATACATAGTTCCCAAAACTCTAGTATTTTCCATACATTTTAAGTCAAAACATCTTTTGTGGCTCGTAACAGAGACGTCTTTTAGTTTAAATAATTTTTTTTTTCGTAAAATTGATTAAAGATTCTAAATAAGCCAGTCTCATTGTTCATGAAATATTTTAAGATATGACAACACTGAATGAAATGGCATTGCTCTATAATCATTGCAAAAGACACAAACATGTCGTATTAGTTGGAATCCATATTGGATAGTATTAATAATACAAAGATTCCATTCTTTTCTGCGGCCATATTTTCTAGAAATAAAATAAAACAAATTTGAAAGCATAAGCAATAATACCAAATGAAATAATCTGAATAATATCGACCACGATAGTGTGTCTGATTATTTCATATAAAATTTAGGGGTAAATTCACGAATTTTTGGAAAACATTTTTTTGATAAACTTTTAGTCATAGTGAAAATTTAGGCCAAACGGAGGGAGCATCAAAAAATTCCCATAATGTAATATATGTTTCACAATAAATCTTCTTCCGCAAGTTAATTTACGGCTTAAGTGACTGCAAATAACCAACTCAGTAAATTATTAAGTATATACCCATATTCCTATTTCTACAGAGTAGGTTAATTATCATGAAGTCAGCATCTTTCATCGTCATGTTTTGTTACAGAATCAATTTGCTTCTAAAATACAACACTAAACAGTTTAAAAGTTCTTTAAATATTACACAATGCAATAAAATTGTTGCATAATGAGACATTTTGCGATTCTATGCCATAATTGTATTAGAGTTCTTTAGTAGTTGTATTCTACAAGAGCTTTTGCTCTGTTACGGTAATACAAATGTTCTTTAAAAGCTCCAAGAACGTTTATGCAACAATTCTATAATTGTTTTGCGGAGGCTTTACACAACATTTAATAGAAGTAAAAAGCTGTATAGTATGGTGCCCATTTTGATTGTTTAAGAGTTGTAAGAACGTTTTAAAAATGTTCTTAGAAAAATATTGCTCTATAAAAATTAGTTCCAAAAACGTTCTCACGTCATTTATAGAACAAGAAATTGTTAGCTGGGAGTGAACGACCAATGAGAGAAATAGCTAGATTGTTAAGAATTTATTGTCATAGCAAGCATCC